>JARFXV010000048.1:1630000-2119635 GCA_031761425.1 Cosmopolites sordidus | reverse complement strand
CCCCAACTTTTTTTTTTCAAGATGTAAGTATTGATTTTATGTTTATTTAATGTGTAACCCATTTTTTGTTCACTTGTAAAGCCCTGAATATTGGAACATAGAAATTTTGTACAGTTTATAAAATACAGTTACAATCTGTCATTTTTTCTATACAGACTAGGACCATTAGGGTATCAGATCTATTATATTTATAATATAGATTATACAGGAAGTGTTTTTTTTTTATTCAGGCTATGAATTTGCACAGAATTAATAGATTTTCTGAACACATAAATATTGCTTTGATGTTTGGTCAAGATCCTACATTTTGTACCCTTTTTAAAGCTCTGTATAATAAAAATTGGCAATTTTGTCTAGTCTTTTTATGGCATAGATACTGCAGTGTGTATGTTCTTCTATCCAGACCATCATTTTCTCTGAAATTAGCACATATTTTGAAGCCCAAAATGTAATCTTTTCTTATCAATTTTACAGACCTGCATAAAAAACTAAGTATTATCACAGGTATATTTATAAGATAGACCATACAAGCTGTATTGTTTTCTATTTAGATGATTTTACATATTCTTTGAAGACGCTTATGTTGGTTGGACGTTAGTTTAATTTGCAGGTGTTATTTTAATTTTTAAAGCCCTGTAAATTAATAAATTTGTATTATGTTCAGCCTTTGTATAAAACAAACCCTACAATGTGTATTATTTTCTATTCAGACTATGATTTTACATAAAATGAATACATTTTTTAAAGATCTATACGTGGCTATGGCGTTTGTTCAAGGTGCATCATCTTGTACCATTTTTCAAGCTCTGTATGATAAAAATCAGGTATTTTGCCTAGTCCTTTTACGAAATTGACTCTGCAGTGCGTATTTTCTTCTGTTCAGACCATCATTTCGCCTGAAATTAACACATTTTCAAACCGTAAATGTTGGTTTGACGTTTGCTCTAGATGCAACATTTTTTTATCAATTTTCAAGACCTGCATAAAAAAAGAAAGTATTAACCCAGGTATATTTATAAAATAGACCCTACAAGCTGTATTGTTTTCTGTTTATATTATGATTTTACATAAATCAATACATTCTTTGAAGACATCCATATCAGTTTGACGTTTGTTTACGCCCCGTGGTGGCTATAAACGTCAATTGAAGAGTCTTAAAATATCTGTGGCAATAATCCATTATTTGATAATCATATAATTAATCTTCTTCTTCTTGAAGAAAAAAATCCTGTCAATATTCGTATTCAGTGGCTAGTTCTGGCAGTAGGCAAAGTGAACTGTAGCTTAAATGTACTGCGCAACCGTGTGTTATTAGGCAGTATGACCAACTGTCAAATCTAATTCAACATGGCCGTTTAAATTTCAAAATAGCGGGCTTTCGGATTATTTTTTAGTTTTTTTTCCGGTTCTACTTAACCGATGCATGGGAAGCTGTTAAAATAGAATTGCCTGTGAAAAACAACTTTGATTTTTCCATAGTACGGGTCGCGAAATCTTTTTTATTGGAAGAGATGGGACCAATTGCAGGACGGTGGCTTTCTGCAAATATTGAAATCACGTTCAAGAGGCGATCTTCTTATCATCACGAGGTGATTATACGTACTAGTTGAGTTTTGGTTAACTATAACGTTTAAGTTGTATTCTAATTGATGAATACCACTTTAACAGCCTTAGTAAGTTGTGGAAGCATACACCGTCAATGTAGTGGGTATATTATATATGTTATATGTTGAAATAGAAGCTACTAGCAACAATTTATTTATATTTTCAGGTAACCGGTTCAATATCTTGGTGATAGACATATCCTATATTTAGTTGAATTGGTTTGCTGGGTCTTCTTGTCTACACTTCTTAGGTAATCTTACTGCATTAATGGATAACAGAATAAAGTACTTTTTCACAGACACGGCCATATTTAGTGTATAACTGAGAGAATAAAATGAAAAGAGTAGGTCAGTCAGATCAATTATGGTTAATTTACTTTTGTAGGAAGCAAACTAGACAAAGACAACATCACAGAAGCTATCAGAAGTCATATTATGAAGGGTGATTAAACTACTTAGTGGCTGCAATGTGTCCTAAGATCTAAACTCATACCAAGGAACATGAAAGTTAGCAGCTATAAAACACCCATTCGGCCAGTGGTACATTGTGGCTGGGAAACTTGGACCCATGCAAATAAAGTCAAAGAGGTGGTTGCAGTATTTGCAACAAGAATGCTCAGAAGAAATTTTGGTGCTGTGAATGGTAGTGGAAATTGCAGGGTGGTGTAATTGTTTAGTTGTGTTTTATTGTCAAGACTCAGTATGTACCTAATGAAGTATCATGTGTGGTCTATGAACCCCAACTTTTTTTTTACCCTTTTTTTTTCAAGATGTAAGTATTGATTTTATGTTTATTTAATGTGTAACCCATTTTTTGTTCACTTGTAAAGCCCTGAATATTGGAACATAGAAATTTTGTACAGTTTATAAAATACAGTTACAATCTGTCATTTTTTTCTATACAGACTAGGACCATTAGGGTATCAGATCTATTATATTTATAATATAGATTATACAGGAAGTGTTTTTTTTTTTATTCGGGCTATGAATTTCGGGCTATGGAGTTGTATTCTAATTGATGAATACCACTTTAACAGCCTTAGTAAGTTGTGGAAGCATACACCGTCAATGTAGTGGGTGTATTATATATGTTATATGTTGAAATAGAAGCTACTAGCAACAATTTATTTATATTTTCAGGTAACCGGTTCAATATCTTGGTGATAGACATGTCCTATATTTGGTTGGATTGGTTTGCTGGGTCTTCTTGTCTACACTTCTTAGGTAATCTTACTGCATTAATGGATAACAGAATAAAGTACTTTTTCACAGACAAGAGTAGGTCAGAGACAGAAAAGAGTAGGTCAGTCAGATCAATTATGGTTAATTTACTTATCTAGGAAGCAAACTAGACAAAGACAACATCGCAGAAGCTATCAGAAGTCATATTATGAAGGGTGACTAAACTACTTAGTGACTGCAATGTGTCCTAAGATCTAAACTCATACCAAGGAACATGAAAGTTAGTAGCTATAAAACACCCATTCGGCCAGTGGTACATTGTGGCTGGGAAACTTGGACCCTTGCGAATAAAGTCAAAGAGGTGGTTGAAGTATTTGCAACAAGAATGCTCAGAAGAAATTTTGGTGCTGTGAATGGTAATGGAAATTGCAGGGTGGTGTAATTGTTTAGTTGTGTTTTATTTTCAAGACTCTGTATGTACCTAATGAAGTATCATGTGTGGTCTATGAACCCCAACTTTTTTTTACCCTTTTTTTTCAAGATGTAAGTATTGATTTTATGTTTTTTTAATGTGTAACCCATTTTTTGTTCACTTGTAAAGCCCTGAATATTGGAACATAGAAATTTTGTACAGTTTATAAAATACAGTTACAATCTGTCATTTTTTCTATACAGACTGGGACCATTAGGGTATCAGATCTATTATATTTATAATATAGATTATACAGGAAGTGTTTTTTTTTATTCGGGCTATGAATTTCAGGCTATGGAGTTGTATTCTAATTGATGAATACCACTTTAACAGCCTTAGTAAGTTGTGGAAGCATACACCGTCAATGTAGTGGGTGTATTATATATGTTATATGTTGAAATAGAAGCTACTAGCAACAATTTATTTATATTTTCAGGTAACCGGTTCAATATCTTGGTGATAGACATATCCTATATTTGGTTGAATTGTTTTGCTGGGTCTTCTTGTCTACACTTCTTAGGTAATCTTACTGCATTAATGGATAACAGAATAAAGTACTTTTTCACAGACACGGCCATATTTAGTGTATAACTGAGAGAATAAAATGAAAAGAGTAGGTCAGTCAGATCAATTATGGTTAATTTACTTTTGTAGGAAGCAAACTAGACAAAGACAACATCACAGAAGCTATCAGAAGTCATATTATGAAGGGTGACTAAACTACTTAGTGGCTGCAATGTGTCCTAAGTTCTAAACTCATACCAAGGAACATGAAAGTTAGCAGCTATAAAACACCCATTCGGCCAGTGGTACATTGTGGCTGGGAAACTTGGACCCTTGCAAATAAAGTCAAAGAGGTGGTTGCAGTATTTGCAACAAGAATGCTCAGAAGAAATTTTGGTGCTGTGAATGGTAATGGAAATTGCAGGGTGGTGTAATTGTTTAGTTGTGTTTTATTTTCAAGACTCAGTATGTACCTAATGAAGTATCATGTGTGGTCTATGAACCCCAACTTTTTTTTTACCCTTTTTTTTCAAGATGTAAATATTGATTTTATGTTTTTTTAATGTGTAACCCATTTTTTGTTCACTTGTAAAGCCCTGAATATTGGAACATAGAAATTTTGTACAGTTTATAAAATACAGTTACAATCTGTCATTTTTTCTATACAGACTAGGACCATTAGGGTATCAGATCTATTATATTTATAATATAGATTATACAGGAAGTGTTTTTTTTTTATTCAGGCTTTGAATTTGCACAGAATTAATAGATTTTCTGAACACATAAATATTGCTTTGATGTTTGGTCAAGATCCTACATTTTGTACCCTTTTTAAAGCTCTGTATAATAAAAATTGGCAATTTTGTCTAGTCTTTTTATGGCATAGATACTGCAGTGTGTATGTTCTTCTATCCAGACCATCATTTTCTCTGAAATTAGCACATATTTTGAAGCCCAAAATGTAATCTTTTCTTATCAATTTTACAGACCTGCATAAAAAACTAAGTATTATCACAGGTATATTTATAAGATAGACCATACAAGCTGTATTGTTTTCTATTTAGATGATTTTACATATTCTTTGAAGACGCTTATGTTGGTTGGACGTTAGTTTAATTTGCAGGTGTTATTTTAATTTTTAAAGCCCTGTAAATTAATAAATTTGTATTATGTTCAGCCTTTGTATAAAACAAACCCTACAATGTGTATTATTTTCTATTCAGACTATGATTTTACATAAAATGAATGCATTTTTTAAAGATCTATACGTGGCTATGGCATTTGTTCAAGGTGCATCATCTTGTACCATTTTTAAAGCCCTGTATGACAAAAATCAGGTATTTTGCCTAGTCCTTTTACGAAATTGACTCTGCAATGCATATTTTCTTCTGTTCAGACCATCATTTCGCCTGAAATTAACACATGTTGGTTTGACGTTTGCTCAAGATGTAACATTTTCTTATCAATTTTAAAGACCTGCATAAAAAAAGAAAGTATTATCCCAGGTATATTTATAAAATAGACCCTACAAGCTGTATTGTTTTCTATTTATACTATGATTTTACATAAATCAACACATTCTTTGAAGACATCCATATTACTTTGACGTTTATTTACGCCCCGTATAGGTTATAAACGTCATCTGATAAGTCTTAAAATATCTGTGGCAATAATCCATTATTTCATAATCATATAATTAATCTTCATCTTCTTACAAAAAAAAAATCATGTCAATATTCGTATTCAGTGGCTAGTTCTGGCAGTAGGCAAAGTGAACTGTGGTTTAAATGTACTGCGCTGACCGTGTGTTATTAGGCAGTATGACCATCTGTCAAATCTAATTCAACATGGCCGTTTAAATTTCAAAAAAGCGGGCTTTCGGATTATTTTTTAGTTTTTTTTCCGGTTCTGCTTAACCGACGCATGGGAAGCTGTTAAAATAGAATTGCCTGTGAAAAACAACTTTGATTTTTCCATAGTACGGGTCGCGTTATCTTTTTTATTGGAAGAGATGGGACCAATTGCAGGACGGTGACTTTCTGCAAATATGGAAATCACGTTCAAGAGGCGATTTTCTTATCATTACGAGGTGATTATACGTACTAGTTGATTTTTGGTTTTAATTTGGTTAACTATAACGTTTAAGTTGTATTCTAATTGATGAATACCACTTTAACAGCCTTAGTAAGTTGTGGAAGCATACACCGTCAATGTAGTGGGTATATTATATATGTTGAAATAGAAGCTACTAGCAACAATTTATTTATATTTTCAGGTAACCGGTTCAATATCTTGGTGATAGACATGTCCTATATTTGGTTGAATTGGTTTGCTGGGTCTTCTTGTCTACACTTCTTAGGTAATCTTACTGCATTAATGGATAACAGAATAAAGTACTTTTTCACAGACACGGCCATATTTAGTGTATAACTGAGAGAATAAAATGAAAAGAGTAGGTCAGTCAGATCAATTATGGTTAATTTACTTTTGTAGGAAGCAAACTAGACAAAGACAACATCACAGAAGCTATCAGAAGTCTTATTATGAAGGGTGACTAAACTACTTAGTGGCTGCAATGTGTCCTAAGATCTAAACTCATACCAAGGAACATGAAAGTTAGCAGCTATAAAACACCCATTCGGCCAGTGGTACATTGTGGCTGGGAAACTTGGACCCATGCAAATAAAGTCAAAGAGGTGGTTGCAGTATTTGCAACAAGAATGCTCAGAAGAAATTTTGGTGCTGTGAATGGTAATGGAAATTGCAGGGTGGTGTAATTGTTTAGTTGTGTTTTATTTTCAAGACTCAGTATGTACCTAATGAAGTATCGTGTGGTCTATGAACCCCAACTTTTTTTTTTCAAGATGTAAGTATTGATTTTATGTTTATTTAATATGTAACCCATTTTTTGTTCACTTGTAAAGCCCTGAATATTGGAACATAGAAATTTTGTACAGTTTATAAAATACAGTTACAATCTGTCATTTTTTTCTATACAGACTAGGACCATTAGGGTATCAGATCTATTATATTTATAATATAGATTATACAGGAAGTGTTTTTTTTTTATTCAGGCTATGAATTTGCACAGAATTAATAGATTTTCTGAACACATAAATATTGCTTTGATGTTTGGTCGAGATCCTACATTTTGTACCCTTTTTAAAGCTCTGTATAATAAAAATTGGCAATTTTGTCTAGTCTTTTTATGGCATAGATACTGCAGTGTGTATGTTCTTCTATCCAGACCATCATTTTCTCTGAAATTAGCACATATTTTGAAGCCCAAAATGTAATCTTTTCTTATCAATTTTACAGACCTGCATAAAAAACTAAGTATTATCACAGGTATATTTATAAGATAGACCATACAAGCTGTATTGTTTTCTATTTAGATGATTTTACATATTCTTTGAAGACGCTTATGTTGGTTGGACGTTAGTTTAATTTGCAGGTGTTATTTTAATTTTTAAAGCCCTGTAAATTAATAAATTTGTATTATGTTCAGCCTTTGTATAAAACAAACCCTACAATGTGTATTATTTTCTATTCAGACTATGATTTTACATAAAATGAATACATTTTTTAAAGATCTATACGTGGCTATGGCGTTTGTTCAAGGTGCATCATCTTGTACCATTTTTAAAGCTCTGTATGATAAAAATCAGGTATTTTGCCTAGTCCTTTTACGAAATTGACTCTGCAGTGCGTATTTTCTTCTGTTCAGACCATCATTTCGCCTGAAATTAACACATTTTCAAACCGTAAATGTTGGTTTGACGTTTGCTCTAGATGCAACATTTTTTTATCAATTTTCAAGACCTGCATAAAAAAAGAAAGTATTAACCCAGGTATATTTATAAAATAGACCCTACAAGCTGTATTGTTTTCTGTTTATATTATGATTTTACATAAATCAATACATTCTTTGAAGACATCCATATCAGTTTGACGTTTGTTTACGCCCCGTGGTGGCTATAAACGTCAATTGAAGAGTCTTAAAATATCTGTGGCAATAATCCATTATTTGATAATCATATAATTAATCTTCTTCTTCTTGAAGAAAAAAATCCTGTCAATATTCGTATTCAGTGGCTAGTTCTGGCAGTAGGCAAAGTGAACTGTAGTTTAAATGTACTGCGCAACCGTGTGTTATTAGGCAGTATGACCAACTGTCAAATCTAATTCAACATGGCCGTTTAAATTTCAAAATAGCGGGCTTTCGGATTATTTTTTAGTTTTTTTTCCGGTTCTACTTAACCGATGCATGGGAAGCTGTTAAAATAGAATTGCCTGTGAAAAACAACTTTGATTTTTCCATAGTACGGGTCGCGAAATCTTTTTTATTGGAAGAGATGGGACCAATTGCAGGACGGTGGCTTTCTGCAAATATTGAAATCACGTTCAAGAGGCGATCTTCTTATCATCACGAGGTGATTATACGTACTAGTTGAGTTTTGGTTAACTATAACGTTTAAGTTGTATTCTAATTGATGAATACCACTTTAACAGCCTTAGTAAGTTGTGGAAGCATACACCGTCAATGTAGTGGGTATATTATATATGTTATATATTGAAATAGAAGCTACTAGCAACAATTTATTTATATTTTCAGGTAACCGGTTCAATATCTTGGTGATAGACATATCCTATATTTAGTTGAATTGGTTTGCTGGGTCTTCTTGTCTAGACTTCTTAGGTAATCTTACTGCAATAATGGATAACAGAATAAAGTACTTTTTCACAGACACGGCCATATTTAGTGTATAACTGAGAGAATAAAATGAAAAGAGTAGGTCAGTCAGATCAATTATGGTTAATTTACTTTTGTAGGAAGCAAACTAGACAAAGACAACATCACAGAAGCTATCAGAAGTCATATTATGAAGGGTGATTAAACTACTTAGTGGCTGCAATGTGTCCTAAGATCTAAACTCATACCAAGGAACATGAAAGTTAGCAGCTATAAAACACCCATTCGGCCAGTGGTACATTGTGGCTGGGAAACTTGGACCCATGCAAATAAAGTCAAAGAGGTGGTTGCAGTATTTGCAACAAGAATGCTCAGAAGAAATTTTGGTGCTGTGAATGGTAGTGGAAATTGCAGGGTGGTGTAATTGTTTAGTTGTGTTTTATTGTCAAGACTCAGTATGTACCTAATGAAGTATCATGTGTGGTCTATGAACCCCAACTTTTTTTTTACCCTTTTTTTTTCAAGATGTAAGTATTGATTTTATGTTTATTTAATGTGTAACCCATTTTTTGTTCACTTGTAAAGCCCTGAATATTGGAACATAGAAATTTTGTACAGTTTATAAAATACATTTACAATCTGTCATTTTTTCTATACAGACTGGGACCATTAGGGTATCAGATCTATTATATTTATAATATAGATTATACAGGAAGTGTTTTTTTTTATTCGGGCTATGAATTTCGGGCTATGGAGTTGTATTCTAATTGATGAATACCACTTTAACAGCCTTAGTAAGTTGTGGAAGCATACACCGTCAATGTAGTGGGTGTATTATATATGTTATATGTTGAAATAGAAGCTACTAGCAACAATTTATTTATATTTTCAGGTAACCGGTTCAATATCTTGGTGATAGACATGTCCTATATTTGGTTGGATTGGTTTGCTGGGTCTTCTTGTCTACACTTCTTAGGTAATCTTACTGCATTAATGGATAACAGAATAAAGTACTTTTTCACAGACAAGAGTAGGTCAGAGACAGAAAAGAGTAGGTCAGTCAGATCAATTATGGTTAATTTACTTATCTAGGAAGCAAACTAGACAAAGACAACATCGCAGAAGCTATCACAAGTCATATTATGAAGGGTGACTAAACTACTTAGTGACTGCAATGTGTCCTAACATCTAAACTCATACCAAGGAACATGAAAGTTAGTAGCTATAAAACACCCATTCGGCCAGTGGTACATTGTGGCTGGGAAACTTGGACCCTTGCAAATAAAGTCAAAGAGGTGGTTGCAGTATTTGCAACAAGAATGCTCAGAAGAAATTTTGGTGCTGTGAATGGTAATGGAAATTGCAGGGTGGTGTAATTGTTTAGTTGTGTTTTATTTTCAAGACTCAGTATGTACCTAATGAAGTATCATGTGTGGTCTATGAACCCCAACTTTTTTTTTACCCTTTTTTTTCAAGATGTAAATATTGATTTTATGTTTTTTTAATGTGTAACCCATTTTTTGTTCACTTGTAAAGCCCTGAATATTGGAACATAGAAATTTTGTACAGTTTATAAAATACAGTTACAATCTGTCATTTTTTCTATACAGACTGGGACCATTAGGGTATCAGATCTATTATATTTATAATATAGATTATACAGGAAGTTTTTCTTTATTTGGGCTATGAATTTGCACAAAATTAATAGATTTTCTGAACACATAAATATTGCTTTGATGTTTGGTGGAGGTCCAACATTTTGTACCCTTTTTAAAGCTCTGTATAATAAAAATTGGCAATTTTGTCTAGTCTTTTTATGGCATAGATACTGCAGTGTGTATGTTCTTTTATCCAGACTATCATTTTCTCTGAAATTAGCACATATTTTGAAGCCCAAAATGTAACCTTTTCTTATCAATTTTAAAGACCTGCATAAAAAACTTAGTATTACAACAGGTATATTTATAAGATAGAGCATACAAGCTGTACTGTTTTCTATTTAGACTATGATTTTACATATTCTTTGAAGACACTTATGCTGGTTGGACGTTAGTTTAATTTGCAGGTTTTATTTTAATTTTTAAAGCCCTGTAAATTAATAAATTTGTATTATGTTTAGCCTTTTTATAAAACAAACCCTACAATGTGTATTATTTTCTATTCAGACTATGATTTTACATAAAATGAATACATTTTTTAAAGATCTATACGTGGCTATGGCGTTTGTTCAAGGTGCATCATCTTGTACCATTTTTAAAGCCCTGTATGACAAAAATCAGGTATTTTGCCTAGTCCTTTTACGAAATTGACTCTGCAATGCATATTTTCTTCTGTTCAGACCATCATTTCGCCTGAAATTAACACATGTTTTCAAACCCTAAATGTTGGTTTGACGTTTGCTCAAGATGTAACATTTTCTTATCAATTTTAAAGACCTGCATAAAAAAAGAAAGTATTATCCCAGGTATATTTATAAAATAGACCCTACACGCTGTATTGTTTTCTATTTATACTATGATTTCACATAAATCAACACATTCTTTGAAGATATCCATATTACTTTGACGTTTATTTACGCCCCGTATAGGCTATAAACGTCATTTGAAGAGTCTTAAAATATATGTGGCAATAATCCATTATTTGATAATCTTATAATTAATCTTCTTCTAGAAAAAAAAAATCCTGTCAATATTCGTATTCAGTGGCTAGTTCTGGCAGTAGGCAAAGCGAACTGTAGTTTAAATGTATTGCGCAGATCGGGAGTTTTAGGCAGTATGACCATCTGTCAAATCTAATTATCTAAATCAACAAACGTGAGCGTATTATATATGTTATATGTTGAAATAGAAGCTACTAGCAACAATTTATTTATATTTTCAGGTAACCGGTTCAATATCTTGGTGATAGACATGTCCTATATTTGGTTGAATTGGTTTGCTGGGTCTTCTTGTCTACACTTCTTAGGTAATCTTACTGCATTAATGGATAACAGAATAAAGTACTTTTTCACAGACACGGCCATATTTAGTGTATAACTGAGAGAATAAAATGAAAAGAGTAGGTCAGTCAGATCAATTATGGTTAATTTACTTATCTAGGAAGCAAACTAGACAAAGACAACATCACAGAAGCTATCAGAAGTCATATTATGAAGGGTGACTAGACTACTTAGTGGCTGCAATGTTTCCTAAGATCTAAACTCATACCAAGGAACATGAAAGTTAGCAGCTATAAAACACCCATTCGGCCAGTGGTACATTGTGGCTGGGAAACTTGGACCCATGCAAATAAAGTCAAAGAGGCAGTTGCAGTATTTGCAACAAGAATGCTCAGAAGAAATTTTGGTGCTGTGACTGGTAGTGGAAATTGCAGGGTGGTGTAATTGTTTAGTTGTGTTTTATTTTCAAGACTCAGTATGTACCTAATGAAGTATCATGTGTGGTCTATGAACCCTAACTTTTTTGTATCCTTTTTTTCAAAATGTAAGTATTGATTTTATGTTTATTTAAGGTGTAACATTTTTTTTTTCACCTGTAAAGCCCTGAATATTGGAATATAGAAATTTTGTACAGTTTATAAAATACAGTTACAATCTGTCATTTTTTTTATACAGACTAGGACCATTAGGGTATCAGATCTATTATATTTATAACATAGATTATACAGGAAGTGTTTTTTTTTATTCAGGCTATGAATTTGCACAAAATTAATAGATTTTCTGAACACATAAATATTGCTTTGATGTTTGGTCGAGGTCCAACATTTTGTACCCTTTTTAAAGCTCTGTATAATAAAAATTGGCAATTTTGTCTAGTCTTTTTATGGCATAGATACTGCAGTGTGTATGTTCTTCTATCCAGACCGTCATTTTCTCTGAAATTAGCACATATTTTGAAGCCCAAAATGTAAGCTTTTCCTATCAATTTTAGAGACCTGCATAAAAAACTAAGTATTATCACAGGTATATTTATAAGATAGACCATACAAGCTGTACTGTTTTCTATTTAGACTATGATTTTACATATTCTTTGAAGACACTTATGTTGGTTGGACGTTAGTTTAATTTGCAGGTTTTATTTTAATTTTTGAAGCCCTGTAAATTAATAAATTTGTATTATGTTTAGCCTTTTTATAAAACAAACCCTACAATGTGTATTATTTTCTATTCAGACTATGATTTTACATAAAATGAATACATTTTTTAAAGATCTATACGTGGCTATGGCGTTTGTTCAAGGTGCATCATCTTGTACCATTTTTAAAGCCCTGTATGATAAAAATCAGGTATTTTGCCTAGTCCTTTTACGAAATTGACTCTGCAATGCATATTTTCTTCTGTTCAGACCATCATTTCGCCTGAAATTAACACATATTTTGAAACCCTAAATGTTGGTTTGACGTTTGCTCAAGATGCAACATTTTCTTATCAATTTTAAAGACCTGCATAAAAAAAGAAAGTATTATCCCAGGTATATTTATAAAATAGACCCTACACTCTGTATTGTTTTCTATTTATACTATGATTTCACATAAATCAACACATTCTTTGAAGATATCCATATTACTTTGACGTTTATTTACGCCCCGTATAGGCTGTAAACGTCATTTGAAGAGTCTTAAAATATCTGTGGCAATAATCCATTATTTGATAATCATATAATTAATCATCTTCTTACAAACAAAAAAAATCTTGTTAATATTCGTATTCAGTGGCTAGTTCTGGCAGTAGGCAAAGTGAACTGTAGTTTAAATGTATTGCGCAGATCGGGTGTTATTAGGCAGTATGAACATCTGTCAAATCTAATTCAACATGGCCGTTTAAATTTCAAAAAAGCGGGCTTTCGGATTATTTTTTAGTTTTTTTTCCGGTTCTACTTAACCGATGCATGGGAAGCTGTTAAAATAGAATTGCCTGTGAAAAACAACTTTGATTTTTCCATAGTACGGGTCGTGAAATCTTTTTTATTGGAAGAGATGGGACCAATTGCAGGACGGTGGCTTTGTGCAAATATGGAAATCACGTTCAAGAGGCGATATTCTTATCATTACGAGGTGATTATACGTACTAGTTGATTTTTGGTTTAAATTTGGATAACTATAACGTTTAAGTTGTATTCTAATTGATGAATACCACTTTAATAGCCTTAGTAAGTTGTGGACGCATACACCGTCAATGTAGTGGGTGTATTATATATGTTATATGTTGAAATAGAAGCTACTAGCAACAATTTATTTATATTTTCAGGTGACTGGTTCAATATCTTGGTGATAGACCTGTCCTATATTTGGTTGAATTGGTTTGCTGGGTCTTCTTGTCTACACTTCTTAGGTAATCTTACTGCATTAATGGATAACAGAATAAAGTACTTTTTCACAGACACGGCCATATTTAGTGTATAACTGAGAGAATAAAATGAAAAGAGTAGGTCAGTCAGATCAATTATGGTTAATTTACTTATCTAGGAAGCAAACTAGACAAAGACAACATCACAGAAGCTATCAGAAGTCATATTATGAAGGGTGCCTAAACTACTTAGTGGCTGCAATGTGTCCTAAGATCTAAACTCATACCAAGGAACATGAAAGTTAGCAGTTATAAAACACCCATTCGGCCAGTGGTACATTGTGGCTGGGAAACTTGGTCCCATGCAAATAAAGTCAAAGAGGCAGTTGCAGTATTTGCAACAAGAATGCTCAGAAGAAATTTTGGTGCTGTGACTGGTAGTGGAAATTGCAGGGTGGTGTAATTGTTTAGTTGTGTTTTATTTTCAAGACTCAGTATGTACCTAATGAAGTATCATGTGTGGTCTATGAACCCTAACTTTTTTTTATCCTTTTTTTCAAAATGTAAGTATTGATTTTATGTTTGTTTAAGGTGTAACATTTTTTTTTTTCACCTGTAAAGCCCTGAATATTGGAACTTGGAAATTTTGTACAGTGTATAAAATACAGTTACAATCTGTCATTTTTTCTATACAGACTAGGACCATTAGGGTATCAGATCTATTATATTTATAACATAGATTATACAGGAAGTGTTTTTTTTATTCAGGCTATGAATTTGCACAAAATTAATAGATTTTCTGAACACATAAATATTGCTTTGATGTTTGGTCGAGGTCCAACATTTTGTAGCCTTTTTAAAGCTCTGTATAATAAAAATTGGCAATTTTGTCTAGTCTTTTTATGGCATAGATACTGCAGTGTGTATGTTCTTCTATCCAGACCGTCATTTTCTCTGAAATTAGCACATATTTTGAAGCCCAAAATGTAAGCTTTTCCTATCAATTTTAGAGACCTGCATAAAAAAACTAAGTATTATCACAGGTATATTTATAAGATAGACCATAAAAGCTGTACTGTTTTCTATTTAGACTATGATTTTACATATTCTTTGAAGACACTTATGTTGGTTGGACGTTAGTTTAATTTGCAGGTTTTATTTTAATTTTTAAAGCCCTGTAAATTAATAAATTTGTATTATGTTTAGCCTTCTGTAATTTGCTATGTCTGGCTGTCTCATGTCAGTCCCATGTTACGTTCTGCCGCTGCTGGCGTCTCATCTCGAATATCTCTCTGAGCAACGATATTTGTTTCTCGATGTGACAAATTTTCCTAAATATCCGCTTTTTGTTGAGCCAATTTCCCTAATTTAATTTTTTCTCTATATAAAGAGAAAGCTAATACAAGCAAAAATGATCTAACCCAAAGTAAACACTAAGCTAACCCAAATTTAAAAAAAATTAAATAAAATAAATTAAATTAAAAAAATGCTAATCCAAGATAAAATGATCTAAAAGAAGATAAAATAAACTAAATTTCAGTTTCCGAAATATAAGCGTCGCCCAGAGTGTCACTAAGTATATAGATGTATATGCGAACAAGAAGTGACACTAGGAAATTTACATTGTTTTCTGATACCCAAATTCTGTAACCTTTAGACCAATTTTGGTCAACAGGACGCATAGCTACCAGCGAAAGGCGTAGGCGTATTTCCCTTTAAAATAATCTATAAAGGGTGTCGAATTTTTTAAAATTGAAAATTAAGTTAAAAATTTGATCAAAAAAGGAGGTATTTTATTATTTATAGGCAACCGTAAATGTAAATGCCCTATATTTGGGGCGTTTTATGTTAATTTTAAATAATTCAAATGTTTTATTTATAAGAACATGATGATATTTGTTATTTAATCATTATAAATCAACGAGAAAGTTATTACTAACTCCCCTCAAAAATTGTTAATGTTAGAACGAATATCTCCGAAATTGAAAAAAAATCCTCATTGAATCGACACTGTCGATCAATTTAATCAAACAACAGTGTCGACCGACAAAATGAAGAGGCTCTGCCTATCCACCTTAGGTGGACAAAATCGATTTCGCCTTAAAACCGACGCTGTTGAATTTATATGCAACATAGCATGTCTCGCTTATTTCATAAATACGTTATATAAACTTTCGATAAATAAAACACGTAAAATAATAGATAGAAATTTTATTATTAAAAATATATAACATTTACACATCAAAATAAAATGAGTAATTCATAAGTCTTTAGCAGTTTGTTCTTAACAGCGATCGCAATTTCATATTATACACTTGTAGAAGGATAAACAATCGTACTGATGCGGTACATTTAATACTGAAAGATACGCTACATGATGAAATTCAGCTAGACAATGTTTTATAAATAAATACATATGTATAAAAATTACACAAACATATTCTTCCTAAGACTATACTAATGCAGTGAAGGTATTTGGTTATACAAATTTTATAAACTGAATATCGTTTAATCCTACAAGAAACCTAATTGACTGGGTCATTCTTTGCAAACTCCTACGACTAGACAAAGTGAAATCTTTTTTGAACAAATGTATATGCTTGTGGACTCATAAAATATAATGTTAATGCAAACTGTTTATATTCTTCTGTTCTTCTGTATAAAGGCGAACCGTAGGAAACATATTTTTTAGGTATACTTGGGCTTTTGCATTTTTTTTATTGTAACTACAAGTATTTATTTATTGATAGTTTCTGTCTATTGAAACTATTCAAAAAGACTGACCATTAATTTTTTTTAAATAATCTTAACCCAATTACTTATCAACTAATGTTAATCCATTGATGTCCTTTAGAGTGTTCTAACGATTATGTTACTTCACTCGCGAGTTATATTCCAGTACACCCCGTCGCTTCATCATTTCTAACTTTGAACAAGAAAATAGCCTATCGTTTGACGAGGTTATCCCAAGTTCAAATATGCAAAATGATCCTGATTCAGCATTAAATTTTCCAATGGCTCAACATCCGGACCAGACAACGTACTAAACATACATACACTTAATATAAAAAACTTACCTCATTTTTATTCCTGAACTTAACGCAAATTTTTTAATTGATACAGGTAGTTCAAAAAGTCTCATTTCCCCCCTTCTTGTCAACCAATTTTATCTCTATTTTTTATGAAAAATGCCAAATTCAATCTGCACATATGATATCTTACATAATCAAGTTGCGATTATTCCTATTTTGAAAATTTTTATTGAAAATGAAAACCATAAATTTTATATTTTCAAATTTTCCGATAAATATGAAGGAAAAATAGGTACCAACATATTAAAACAATTTAAAGAAATAATAGGCATGAATAGGAAATTATTGATTACATCTAAAGTAAACATTCCAATTATCTATGAACCAGAAGAAAAACATACACAATTAACATTAAACCAAGAACAAAAGCGTAGTTAAAATCCCAGTCGAATGCACAAATGGAACAGTTTATCTAAACTATATGCAATTTGAAAAGTTTGTTGAAACGCCTGAATCCATTGCAAATGTCAAAGCTAATTTCGCCTTAACTGTATTGAACAATGACAGTACGGAATTGCAAATGATAGCTTTCGATAAGCCCGTAGATTGTGAAATACTAAATATCCAAGAACTAAATTACTTGCATAAAATGGAAATAGATCAATATCTGCCAAAAGAACAATATAATCTCCTAAAAGCAAATATGAATCAATTACGTTTAGATCATTGCAGTAGAGAAGAAAATAAAGCAATATGAAACTTATGAACTATTGATATTATGAAACTATTACAAATATAGAGAGTGATAAGGTTCCTTTAACTTTTACAAATGAAATCCAACATAAAATCATATTAAAAGATGAAAGATCTATTTATACAAAGATATATATATATATATATATATATATATATATATATATATATATATATATATATATATATATATATATATATATATATATATATATATATATATATATATATCCAAAAATCCACAAAAGAGAGGTTAAGGATTAAATCAATAAAAGGTTAGACCAAGGAATAATTCGACATACTAGATAAACTCGGATGAAATCAATATTTACAACGTTAGATTGAGCAAACGGTCCTGAAGATAAGTAAGAATTTTCTACTGAGAATGGGCATTATCAATTCAAAAAATGCCATTTGGACAACATTCTTAGAGGCATACAAAATGAAGAATGCTTAGTATATCTAGATGATATCGTAATATTTAACACTTCATGAGAAGAACACATAGAAAGACTTAAAAATGTATTTAAAGACTAAGAAATGCAAATTTTAAAATACAACTAGATAAAAGTGAATTTCTAAGACAAGAAGTATCCTATCTAGGTCATATTATAACACCTAATGGAGTAAAACCTAATCCTGATAAATTTGATGCTATAAAAAAGTTTCCTATACCCAAAACAGTGAAAGAAATAAAAAGCTTTCGCAACTTTTCGAAAAACTTCGCAAAAATAACAAAATGTTTAAAGAAAAGTGCGAAAATAATCCATGACAAGGATTTTATATCAGCATTCAATATGTGCAAGAATCTATTAGTAAATTCCCCTATATTACAATAACCAGATTTCACAAAACCTTTTATATTAACCACTGACGCTTCAAATATGGAATTAGGAACAGTTTTATCTCAAGGAACCATAGGAACCGATAAACCAATTGCTTTTGTATATTTATAGTACAATTGAAATAGAACTGTTAGCCATAATTTGGGCATGCAAATATTTTCGTCCATATCTTATTTACTATTTTTACAGACCATCGACCCTTAATATGGTTATTTAATTTGAAAAAAACCCAATAGCAAATTAGTAAGCAAATTAAATCAAAAATGTAATTTTCGATTTTCTAAGAGATTATACCATGGAGCAAAAAACATGTATATTTCCACACAGACGAACTATTTAAACAATTTAATAAAGTATATTTAGAAAAATTAATAGAAAAAGGTCCGATGTTCTATAATAATAAATACAATATCAAACATAGAAGAACAATTAATGCTTATTTAGAATCATCATGAAGCAAAGACAAACCACAGAGATATATCAGTAACTCTGTAATATGTGAAAAGAAACTATTATTGAACAGGAATAAAAAATCCATTAGCAAATCTATAAATTGTTGTGATATATGTCAACGAGCAAAATGTTGCAGACAAACACCATATTCACTTATGACGATAACAGAGATCACATCTAAACCTTTTCAAATAATACATATTGATATATTCTTTTATGACCCAAACTCTTATCTCATGCTAGTCGGTGCATTCTCAAACTATGGACAAGCCATCGAAATCCCAGGAAAAAATGCAATTAATATCGCAACTGCACTAATTAGATATTTCTCATTCGTCGGAATACTAGAAAAAATCCTAGCAGACAAACGTTGCTGAATTTAAAAACGATACTGTTAAAGAACTATTAAATTTGCATAGTATAAAAATACATTTTACAAACACTAAGCATCACGAATCAAATAGCATAGTTGAAAGATTCCATTCAACACTCATAGAACATTTAAGGCTACTTAAAGAAAGTTTCCCTCAAGAAAAGGATAATATTATGGAATACGCACTAATAGCATATAATAATACGATACACAGCGCAACAAACTCCAAAGACGCTAATAAAATATTTAATCTAAAGAAACACTACAGTGACTATGCTGAAAAACATAAAGAAAAACTCGAAAAGGTATATGAAAATGTGAAAGAAAAACTGAAATTACAAAAAGAAAAGAATGTATTTAAAATAAATTGTAAAGGGAATGAAAACTTAGAATTTAAAATAGGACCAACTATATTCAAGAAAAACCCTTCTACTAGATATAAATCAAAAAACAAATTTTTAGGACCCTATGTAATTAATGAGATATTAGAAAGGAATACAGTAGAAATCACTCTTAAAAGAAACCCTAATAAAAAAGAAACAATACATATCCAAGAATAATGGAAACCAACTATTGTTACAGATGGACCAGAATCAACAGAAAACCTCGGTACCTTCTAATGAAAAATAATTCCGGATTATTTCCTTTAAATCACTCTCATAAAGATCAAATATCAATTATTGAAAAATCAATGAACACCTTTCAGAATAATATGAAAAACCTAAGTCAAATAATCAATTGCTTATTAAAAAATAAATGAACGAATTAGAAAACATTCTCTATACAGTAGAAGCTGACTACCTAAATATTAGTTATTATCTTCTTATGCAAAATACTTTATCACAGGTAATAACGGAATTTCAAATCATCTATGATTTCTTGGAATGAATTGAAATCGCTCTAACCTTCGCGAAAATAAACATTCTTCATAATTCTATAGTTGAACCGGAAGAACTACTAAATAAAATAAAATCAATTCCACCCTTTTTAACAAATTCTAAATTACCTTTTCAACCTACCATAAATAATCTATTATTTTTTGAAAAAATATAAAAATAAAAAGTTACACTGAAAATAACAAGATATTTTTCATTTTAGAAATACCTATTGTAAAAAATGAAAATTACAAGTACTATCATTTCTACCCATTTCCTGCAAATATTAACAATTCACTATACACTATCATTCCTGAAAATAATTGTCATCATATTATTTCCAATGAATTTATGTGTAGCAAAACCAATTCCCTAAGATTCACTAAAAATGATACATGTGAAGTTCAACTGTTAAATTTTAATGTAAAGCCATCAAATTGTAAATTAATACCTGTTATTCTTCAAAATGTTAAAATACAAAAATTAGAAGCAAATAAATGGATAGTGATCAGCCCTACACTTAAAGTAGCAAAACAAACTTGTGGAAAAAATAAAGAAAATATTCAATTATTACGAACTAATGTAATAGAATTAGATCTCGATTGTGAAATTAAAATAAACATTATTGTAATTAAATACTTATCTGATAAAAAATCAATATTTAATTAAGTAAACGTTCCAAAAATTAATTTAAGTGAAATATCTAGTGGCACAATTAAAAAAGGAAAACCATTAAATCTAAATTCTGTAAATTTTGACAATATTGATACGATAAAAATAATGATCAAAAATAAAAATAAGATAAAACAGCAACACTCGACGGCAAGGACAAACGTATCATTGATCCGGAGTCAGTTGCGATACGCCGTGGCAGTGCACAAACTCTCGCATCAGATGATAACGACGACCTGCGCCAAAAGTCGAGCGATCGATTTGATCAATGATCTGAATATAGTAGACGCGGAAATGGTCCCTAAAGAAGAAAAAGAAAAATAACTTCCGATGGTTTTATTAAAGCGTTGTATAGTAAAAAGATAAAGATAGAAGACGCCACAAACATCAGATGGCCAGAAGCCTGACCCTTCGCCAATATGAAGGCATTCTTTCAACTGGACGTTAAAATCCAATCTCAGAGATCAAGTGGGCGGGTTGTGCAATGCTTCACTTCAACTGTTCATCCATTCGACAAATAAATGTTTTTTTTGCACAATTCCCAAAAAACTTCAAAAAATAATAGTCTTTTATTTTGAGATGCTTTTTTTTTTTTTAATTGATAAATATCTAATCATCTCAAAAACGCAAATACTTTTTAACACTTTACTACAAATAAAATTATTCATATTTTGGTTTCCTTACAATGTCTACCGAATGAATGATGATTATTAACATAGGGAAATTTAAAGACCACTTCAGTTACAAATAACTTTTATTTAATCATGATAAAAATAGTTCATAAATTATTGATACACATACGATCCGTTCGTAAAATAAAGGAAATGAAAAGTACACATTTTACAGTGGTTGACAATATTTACAATTACACCTTCCAAGGTTACGGTATTTACAAGTTGAGGGAGAGACAGCACATCTCCTTAATAACACCGCATTGTACATATTTCCTTAACTTTGTTCATTTTCTGCATTTATTACAGTTAAAATATTATAGAGGAACTTTGCATCCTCGATCTGGGATAATTAAAATCATACGACTAAAACAATAAATGGAATGGGATACTGTTCTAAACTGTTGTCTCTTACTTGTATGTACACGTTTCCTATAATCTAAAAACAATCAGTGGCACAGAGGAATATAAAATTACACAGATAAAAAAATAAATACACTTCCCTTTGTGGTAAATTTAATACTGGGTCAATTAGTGATGCCACGTTGTGGATAGGATGGGTTGCTCAAAGCGACATGAAAAAAAAATCACAGATAGCGGTTTAGGGCAACATAGACAGCAACCAACAACGCTGTCTACGTCTAATGAAAATTCTAGCCCAAATAATTATCGTAATACAATTATTTTACATAATTTTTATAGTATTTTTACATTTGACACGGTAATTTTTGAGTGTTTATTTGATACGCCTAAAATAAATCAGTGAACATAATTTTTCCATCACCCAAAGATTTTCCGTAACACAAAATTTATACTTTGTATTATGCGGGGTTTTCATCAGCTCACGGCGTGTATCAGAAGTGAACAGTGACAAACATAATCGGTCAAAACCTATTTAATAAGTTTACAAATCATGCTTCCAGTACAGATGTGAATAGTAAGCTTTTAATTAATAGTATGTAATTTATGTTTTTTATTGGATTTTATGGACTGATAAAAAGTCAAGCCATATAAAAGATAGGTGATAAAACAACAAAAATCACACTACTTGATGTAGTCTGTCATTGCACGAGGTATAAGAAGCAGACTCGAAATATATATTTAACGCACGCGCAGATCAAAATTGATCTAAGACGGTACGTATGAATAGAAACTTGACTTGAAGTCATTGCTCATCGACTTCAAACTAGCCTATGCCTGTCATAAAGAGAAATTTGAACCGAGTATTGAGCCGACCGCGGTGATCTGGTGGGTTAATCGCTCGCCTGGCAATCAAATGATCCCGGGTTCAAATCCTGGTTCAGACTTGGATGTTTGAAGATGAAGGATGTGTTTGTCTGCCCATTGATGCATGAAAAGGCTTAACTAATACCTGAGCTGGCCAAACACTGTCTAGGTGAAGGTTAAAAAACATTTTAAAAAAAGTTAAGCATGAACGTGTTCCAAGTCCCGAAGAAAGATCGCCCAAAAAATAAAGATAACACTAAGAAAAACAATAAATAGAGTGGTGGTGGAGTGCCTTTCGAAAGAAAAATTCGAAGTAAGAATGGGATTGAAGCAAAGGGATCCCCTGTCTAGAGTACTTTTTAATGATGTACTAGAGGTAATACACCGATAAAGTGGAATAAGAGCAGGAGGAACCATTTACATTGAAAGTTAAATATTAAAACACGTAGACGACGTGGTATTATGTCAAGAACAACAGGGCTTGTAAGAATTTTAAGACTAAAAAAATATATAACATAGAATAAGACAAGAATATTGCCTGCATATTAATGAAAATAAAACGAAATACCTTGAGATGGAAGAGGACGTGGAGTATGGAGAACAAATTATGATTAAAGCGGAACAAAATATGCTGAGTCAATTTAAAAGAGTCAAAGAATTTGGGCATTTTGGGGTTACTATAACCAGCGAAGGCAAGTTATATAGAACAGTTTTCCAACTCACGTTACTATATAGCTATGAATGTTTGGTAATGAAGAAAAAAGAAGAAGAAATATTGAATAACTGGGAGTGAAGAGTGCCGAGGAAGATATTTGGTGGAGTAAAAGCATAATGGGCAATGTGGAAAAGGAGAACTAATGCAGAAATTACACTTCTATATGGAAAATCATCCATAGGCCAGATAGTTAGGGCTTCCAGAATGTGGTGGTTGAGTCATGCGTTAAGAATGCCAGATAACAGATGGGCAAAACAAGCATTGACAAGAGAAGAAGGATGACGAAGAAGAAGAGGATGACCAAGAAAGAAATGGTAGCTCTTTAGGGCCTGTCGAGATGCTTTATATAGCCACATGAACCATAGCTATAGCTACAGGCGGATAAGCTATACTTCCTGCTTGCTGTTCATATAGATCATATCCGTTATAATGACGATACGTGGTCTATTTGTGGATATTTAAAAGCAATAGCCCTTTTTGGATTGTAACTGGAGATATATGAAATACTGCTGTTTCATTTATGAGGGAGACCGTTGTGCAAGAGATCTTCACTGCATACAGAAAGAGTGGTCATTACATCAGGCCTTAACTGCAGAACTAAAACAAGTTCGTAATAAACCTCTGGCTGATATCAAAAATGTATTTCTTCCACTATTGTATTTTATTGGGCTTAATAAAGAATTTTATTAAACCGGTGGATAGGAACGGGACGTTTTTGTATCTAAAAGAAAAATAGCCTAGGATAAGGAAAGCAAAGATTAAAGAAGACACTTTTCTGGATCTACAAACAAGAGAATTAATGAAAGATGATGTATTTGACAACTTGTTAAATGAACTCAATGATATCTATAACCAAACAATAAATCACTTTATTTAGATTCAATTAGATTGAATCTGATGGGAGTTCGGTGGGTTTTTGAAACAGTTCTTGCAAGTTTTCTTGGAAATGTGAGAACTAAAAATTACCAAGAGAAGAAATTAAATTAGTTAATACCTACAAAGAAATTGGATATAAGTAACATATCTCTAAAAATCAATTTCAGGACTTTCAGCTCGATTTTTTCTTGGAAAACCTGGATCAAGTAATGAGGATAGAGAAATGTTCCATCAAAGGCTGACTGTAATAGAATCAGGAATCAATAGATATTAAGGTAAATGAAGCCCTAGTTTGGGATTCAAATATGATTAAGGTCGGATTATCATGAATAATAAAGATTATAGTATAAAAAAACTAAAAAACACGCTTTAATAGTAAACTGAACTAAAACATAACGTTACATAGATAGATACAGGTGAAGCTAATAAAAGCGTGTTAAAAAATCAAATATCTTGAATCAAACTCTAAACATGCTGTGTTACTAAAAATGCTATGTTACGATCAGCTCGAACGCCTCGAACATAGTGATGAACTTCATGTTCCAAAACTATCAGAATATTGGACTGTGAATGAAGAAGAACCTGAATACGCTTAATCTTCAAATGATGACAAAGAATTTACTAATGCCAACAAACTGAAGTACTTAATGCCTACAAATGTAAGGTAACATGTCTAAAAAATCACTTTCTGGACACTCATCTCGATTTTTTCTCGGAAAACCTGGATGAAATAAGTGATGAACGATTCGACAAAGACTTTTCTGTAATAAAACAGCGATATCAAGGTAAATGGGGTCCTGATTTAGAGCTCAGATTATGATTGATAATAATGATTTGTTATAAGCAAAAACGTTATGGGTGATGGAAAAAATTTAAGGTCATTTTCTGTTCTTTGGGTCAAACTTTACATAAAATACACCACCTTCTGTTCGAGCCACAAAAAATAAACTCATTTTCGTTTAACAGCGTTATCAACAACACATTCTCGTCGACTACACGTATTTTCGTCTTTCTCATACAGACAGTAACATCCTATCTGCAGATGAATTAATAGAAACTGATTTAGTCGACATTATTACGCTGCTTTCACACGCAACGGCTTGGAACAGCCAGTAAAAATACCTCGGACGATTTAAGGCCTATGAATAATTTTTTATATTACAAACCTTTACGTTGTTTTTAAAGCATTACTCTTAAAAACATAATAGGCGTTTCGGTTAATAATGTCGAGTTTGCAAAAAGTTATTCAGTTACTAATACATTTGTTGTTGTATTGTTGGTTAGGTTAGGTTATGCATTTTGGAGGGTAAATATATGTTATCAAAAGCTAGTTCGTTATTAATTCTCATTGTGCAAAAAAAACATAGGCTTTCGTAACCTTAAATATGTCGAAGTATGTACCAGAAAAAGACGTTTTGCGAGGAAATTTAATAACCTTCTTTCGTTTGTAGAAAAGGACTGCTGAAACTTATCGACTGACAGCCTATGGTGAACATGCTCTAGCCCAAAAAAACTTGTGAATGATGGTCAAAGGAAGATAGCCACTGTGAGGAGTCAAAAAAAAAAATTATCAAAATTCAGAAAAATATCAGAAAATACAGTTTCGGACTACCACCTGCTTCGATCGATGCAGCTCGGACTTTCAAAACAACACTTACATTCTTCTGATGAAATGAAATGGTTGGTTTCCAAAAAAACCAAAGGCTCTTTTGGCACAAAATTCATTCTTTAAAAGAAATATGGGAAAAAGTAATAGCTAACGACGAGTAATAGCCACCAATACTTTGATTATTAAGGTAATTTATTTTGTTATGGAAATAAAGGCGCAAATTTTGCGAACAAATCGACATTAATAACCGAAACACATACTATTTTTTTTTTAATTAATTAAAAGCGTTAAATTGTTCAACATTTTTTTACCGGCCGCCCAAAACCGTTGCGTGTACAAGCAGCAGGAATATTACGCGTGGTTTGTGGAAAATGTGTTATTTGGGCTTTTTCCTTCTCAGCTGACGCATAATTTTCTCGAGTTTTTCAGTCAAACCTCGTTAATATTTAACAAATAATAATAATAATAATAATATTAATAGTAAAAACATAAAAGAATAAAGACGTGTTGCCATTATAACTAAAAACAACGGAGGTAGGGAGATCTTAAGCACTAAAAAATTAGCGTCCTAAATATACAATAAAAACGATTTGTACTTGGAGATATTCAAGGAAGCATTCGCAATCGGCCACGACGAGCAGCAATCTTTGGTAATGCGATGGACTTGTCCCATTGACGGGGACACAACCCGAATGGACAATCGAATTGACCCCGTATTCGGGAGTCTCCTGGGAATGATGAGATCGTGAACGGTCAGTCTGCGGCACAACATCCTTTGGGCCATCATCAGCCGAATCTTTCCTTGACAAGGAACATCAGCTTTTTCTTGCCTTTGTACGCCACCTACGGTATAAAAAGAAAGTCATAATTTTTTTATAAATCTCAAACATACTATTGAGATGAGCAAAAGTTCGTTCTATTTACGGAGCTGGACATCATGGCATGTCGCAAAAATTGTAATTACTTCGGAAAAAACCTTCTCTAAATTTGCTAAAAATCCTTCGCAGACGCAAAAGGAAATATATGCTGCATTCGTTGAGGGTACCGTTGGCTATTCCCGTGCCATAAATGGTTCAGAATGCTTCGTGAAACAAATTTAATCTTAAAAATGGTGGTGGTGGTTAAGCGTAAAACATTTTAAGCACAGAGGTGCCCCTTTAACTAACTTAAAGGTCAGTTTACATCCGAAAGTTATGCTGCGCATTTGGTGTCGCTGAAAGGGAATTGTTTATAATAAACTGATACCTGAAAACCAGACCATTAGGAGACCTTCACACTGCCGGCCGAGCCAAGCCATAGCAAGTGTGTGTGTGTGTGTGTGTGTGTAGTATGGCTTGGCTATGTGAAAGTCGCCAAAATTCGGTGGAGTACTGTTCACAACTAACTGAACTGAATTTAAGAGAGTAGTCACCCAGAACAAGCCTGAATTAGCCAACAAAAAGGTGGCCTAAAATACACGTGTCTTGGATGTTTTGGTACATCCACCGTACTCTTCCGACCTTGCCCCTTCCAACTACCGTTTAATTAGATCACTCCACAACACGGGCCGCTTCCGATACGGGTCGCTGTCATACTATCTGTGAGTTTGCGCGCCTCTAGTGTCAAAATTATTCAGTATAGTCTGACAATTCATAATGAAAGGTTTAACATCCGAGCTACGCTTTCAAATTGCCGCTTGGAAATTTATTATCAAAATAATAGTGTTCTGAGAGCCAAACTTATAGAACAATTCGTGAATTTTATGATGTACATGATCGACCAACCGACAAATTCCGAACGCATTTCACACTGCTCGATATTAAAACAAAAACACGACAAAAAACTGTGTGTTTTTGAAATCCAATTTATTAATTCGTGGCCGTTCGCAGGAACTTGGGCATTGATATTCGACTTTGAATGGTATTGATCTGGAAGAGATGTGGATCCAGCAGGGCGGTTCCACATGCCATACAGCCAACGCAACAAGGTATTTAATGAGGGAACAATTTGGTGGGAAAATTAGTTCGAGGAACGGATCTGGTAATTGGCACTAAGGCCATGTGATTTACCGCCTTAACATTATTTTCTTTGGGGTTGTTAAATATTTGATCAATGCCGATAAATCAGCAACTATTGACGATTTGAAAGCCAACATAACTCGGACAATTGCGGACATAAAACTTTAATTGCTTGAAAAAGTATTTGGAAATTGGATTGACACAATGCGCTTTGTCAGAAGTAACAGCGGCGGACATTTGTCCGAAATTGTTTTGAAACATTAATGTCATTGAATGTTATTTCACATAAAATAAATAGTTACAAGGCATCCAATTAGGTTGCTATTTTATTTGAGTTTAAAGTTCGGACGCACGAAAAAAATCACCCTATATATAGGTTGAATGCAATTTTTAGTAAAAACAATTTTCGTTCTAGTTTTCTTGAAAAATGGGACGAACTTTTGCATCAACATAATACTATAATCAAAAAATAAGTATTTACTTTTGAAATTGTATTTGAGAACTTATTAAATTAAAGTTCTCGATGCACGTTTCGCTAACCATGTTAGCATCATCAGGAGCTGATTTAATCTTTAAAATTTAGAATTTTAATTTTTAAAAGTTTAAAAAAGTAATTTGGTGTTTAGTGAATTTTATGAATTTAGCGAATGATTTAAAGATTAAATTCGGTCTAGTGTTTAGTGGTAAATCCCTGTGAGTTTAGTGTTTCACACCGAAGGTTCCAATAGAAGAATTGATCTACGATGGCTACAAGGTCAGCGAAACTAAATCTTTATCGTAACGAAAAATTGAACATTATTGTGGTGTGAGATGATGCATCTTCGTGAAGCAAATATTATGAATTGTTTTGCCAAAAATCGGGACTTTTTTCTGAGCTGTTCGTCAAACTTGTCAGATGTCAAGGACAGTCATACCAACGTGTGTGTACTTCTGTACGCACGTATGAAGTTATACTTGTTTGACGTAATTAATAAAAAAAACAAGTTTTGGCAAATGGCGAAAGTATCATAATTTTAAAAAGAAAATAATAAATTATGTGTTACGTCGATGCGCGCAACTTCGTCCTCTGCTAAAAATTCACGCCGACCTGTTTTCCCAAACGCGCCGTTAAGCTGGGTCCACATCAACACAAATATGCGATGTGCGGGCTTTATGTGTCGTATATTGTGTGCCTGCGCGGCAATGGAGACGCTCTAACATACAAATATTGTCGTCGCACAGCACGCACACGAACCATCTATTGTCCACCAGATAATTCAAACCAATTGTTCCAGTAAATTGAACACACACGCAAAATTTTATTAGTATGAACCCAGTTAAGAAAACTTCAAAAGTCTTGACAAATGGCGAAGGTGACAGTTTAAAAAAATAATAAATTGTGTTACATAGGCGGGCGCATCTTCGTCCCCCGCCTAAATTCACTCTGATCTATTTTCCCAAACGCGCCATTAGAAGTTTAACTTCAAAAACAAATGATTGTATCGACACGTAAAGTGTGCGAAACAACAGTCACATTACTTCATGATTATAGCAGTGTTTACCTTCATATTCTCGATGAGCTGCGCAAATTGTGCGTGACCATCGTGGGCTAAAGCGAACGTATCCCGTGCCCGGCCCAGAAAGTCGATGAAATCCGCATAATGGCGCGGCGAGATGTGCGTTAATCGTGAATGGGTGGTGTTGATGTAAGCGGCGACGGCTGCTTCCAGTAGTGGACGCAACGGCGGCCTGTCGAAGGATAAGGGCTTCAGGCCGGACGCCGAGCAGCCACGTCTGTGCGGCCCATGCTTGGCATCCGGATGAGACGGCGCCAGAGATGGACCACCGGGAGCGGAGGCGCCGCAACGTCGCAACACATCGCTCAGTACTGTCGCGCATTGCACGTTCTTCACCAGCAACGGAACCATGTGCCCCAGCTCGGTTTTTCCAAGAGAATGGGCCAAAGCCATCGCCCAGTGGATGTCGTTGATGGCGGGATGGGTGTCTTGGTTGTAAGCCAGATGTACGTTTTTCATGGCCAACATGGCCAATTTATATGCCCTGGTGGGATAACCTCGATGTTCCATATAGCGAGCAATGGTGAACAGTTGCGAAGACGTCATTATGTGCGAGGCGGCGTCCACCACTATCTGATAGGCGGTCTCGAAAGCCAGCGCCTCGTTCTCGCACAAAGTCAGGGCGTTTAAGGCACAGTTTGGGGGATCCTAAATAAAAATTGAAAAAAATCATTAACTCAAGTCTCGAAGGGAAAGAACGGTAGTCACTAACCTTAGTGGCGCACTGCAACGCCAACGTTCTAGCGCAGCCGCTCAATTCTTCTTGTTGGGCGAAGCTAAGCTGTAGTCGCAGCATGGTGCCGCGTGACATGATAGTCGTGGCCACCGGTCCGGCGGCTTCGGTCGCCGTAAAGAATTGAAACCAATTCTGCATCAAGGAGACCAGAGCGTCAAGACCCAATTCGACGGCGCAAGTGACCAACCATCGCACCATCTCGCGTCGGCGCCAATTCAATGAGGAGAGGGTCATGCGCATTACCTGCAGTCCTAATTCGAACGCAACGCTCAGCAACGTTGGGTGGCGCGGCCCGTTTTCGGGAGTCGCGAAACGAAACGCGTCCTGTGCCAGCTTAAACAAGTGGGACGAGCTGTGAATGTGCCGTTGCGATGATTCTAGTACGGTCCGTAAGCGCATCACCTCGCCTTTAGCGGCGCTCAGCATAGTGCTGCTCAGGGCACACTGTTGACTCTCGATATGTCCCAGCGTGAACCAACGTGGGGGCCGGCCGGCAGCGGCGGAAGGGCCGGCCCCGTTAGAGCCCCCCTGTCCGTCAGTTTCGCCTTCTTCCAGTAAGGGTAGACGCATTGCCCGAAGTCCCACCTCGTACGCCAGGTCGGGATAGTAGTTGAGCAACGATAAGAATAAGAATCGGGCGAAAGTATGCATAGGTATGGATTCGGGGTGAATGCCTATTCCCAAGCCGCTGGTAGGGCCACCTTCTAACAAAATAATTGCCTGCCTTCTTAACACCGCCACCAAACAATTATCCAACTCTATTTCTTGCAATTTGGCAATTAGACGATCTTCTTGCTTGCATGCCTTCTCCTAAAAAGAACGGTCCATATATGTTAATATGATGTGCCACAATAAACCGAATAGTTATTACCTGTGCGTACAGCCCTACCGGCATCACTCTCTGCTGACCTAAACCTATTAGAGCCACCTCAAAGGCCAGCGTGAGATAAGTCTCAGAGCGATCTCTAGATCCGACAACTGGGACATGATGATACCTGGGCCTGAGGTTACTGAGCTGCTCGTCCATACTAACGAGATCTAGACAACAATTAAACGTTTAATAATACGATTTCCTTTACAGCAGAACGGTCTGTGAGATACTCACCCAAGTAGCTGGGAGTTCGGGGCCTTTGATCATCTGGTACTGTGGAAGCGTCGGCCAATGTATCAAACAAACAGCCGATAGGGTCTAGAGGATGACCCACCCAGCCATCAGTGTTAGCGGGAGCTTTCAGACTGGTCGTGAAACAAGAATTGCTCGCGCAGATGCCTTGGCAGCGGGAAACGCATGGTTTTGATTGCGTCCCCGAAGTGCTGGGTTGTTGCTGCTGGCTTTCATGCCACTGCCGCTGTGCTTGCAGCTGTTGTTGTTTCATGGTGCGAACAACGGAAACGGCCAGTCGGAGCGCAGCTTCAGCATGACCGTGCGACCGTAAAGAATCCACGCGAGCCGCACACCATGGGATTGGTTCTGAAAAAAATGGTAAATAGCGACGCCGCTACAAACCTCACCAGCAACTTACCGTGCCACAAGGGCTGTCCCTGAGAATTAAAGCTACCATTTAAACTTGAATTATCTGGTACGTGGGAGCAATAGGTGTCACTAGAGAGTATGTTCTTCAAATGCATATTATCCCAAGACATTCCGACAGCATCCAAAGCTCTACAAAAGTATGTGCTGCATTATTAAATACAGGTGGTACGGCTAGACGAACAATATCTCGTTCAATTACGAGGGAAAATTCATCCACAGCTTAAGACCGATTGTTCGATGTTCGGCATTATGGTTCGATTACTTCAAAGGAAGGTGGCAGACAGGATAATAGTCAATAGACAGAACCAGGAAACAGAAAAATCAAACACAATACTTGCAGAGCAGTTTGACTTCAGAAAGAAACACCCAGCGGAACACTTCAGCCACTGAAGGGTTCCAAATTAAAGAAGCTACAGGATTAATCCTTCCAGTCATAACCCGAGCCTCCAACAGGGTCTGGCATGAAGGACTTAAATACAAGATGACAAAAGTTGACTACTCGAAAAAAATCTGCACATTAACGTAGAGTCAGGAGCAAGAAAACTGAATGCGGGTGTCCCACAAAGATCGGTACTAGGCCCTCACTTATACACGATCTACACACACGACATACGGAGAAATCCCAGGAGCAAGTCGTCACCATATGCAGGCGATACTACAAAGACATTCCGGCATAGAATAGAAAACATCATCTGCAAAAAACTTCAAGAGCATGTAGATCTAATAGCCGACTGGTACATCCAGATCAACAGGTAGAAGAGGCAAACCATCCTAGCCAAGAAGATTAGTACCAAGAACCAATATAGAGATAGACGGTGAAATGATACCATAGAGCCAAGAAGCAAGATACGTTGGAGTTTAATTGGATTCCAAACTCCCGTGGAAAAAAAACATATGAGAAGTGATCAAAAAAATCAAAAATGCCATGAACAGGCTCTCTCCGCTGATATGCAGAAAAATCCAGATTTATCTACAGACCAAACTGCTCATGATCAAATGTGGTAGCAAGGCCGCAATTTACATATTGTTCAGCTTCTGGGGGCTTGAACACATATAAACAGGCTGACGTCAGCGGAAAACAGACATGCTAGGATGACAGCAAATGCACCACCATACGAAGGAAATCAAAAGATACACAACCATCTAAACTGGAAAGCACCGCATACCTTTATGAAAAGGAAACTACTATTAGTTGCATGAAAAAAGTACGCATGAAAATACAAAACTAACAAGGACTCATGGAATATGATCCGAATAAACTCCTGATGAGAGCGAGATATTACAAGAGGCCAAAATTTCAGGTACTTGATTGATAATTAAAATAGTTAAATTTCAGTAGAACACGACAACAGGATATGAATGCTACCAAGACCAGCCATAAGATCAACCAAGTAAGTACAAATAACATTTTATTTTTAGTATTTCCTACTGTATGAGAGATACGAAGCTCAACTTGCAAAAACAAAACAAGACAATAAAATAACATACATTTTTTTCAGATGAGATTCCCTATATCATATGAACCAATATAGGAGTGGTAACAAGTAATCAGAACACCGGTTACGAAAACTTCTTGCTAAAAACGAGTGACCAAAGGTTTATAGGTCTTAAACACAAAAACCGGAGAAACTTGCTGGGGTTTTAGCAGGTAAAAATCCGACACTACCCGGAAACAAAACAAAAAAACAAGGCTACTTCAAGAGAAAAACATCAGAGGCTAATTGATGAGTTCTTAAAGGAACGAAACCGGTCTTGGTTCCAGATGCGGATGAATTTTTCTTCCTAGTAATCGAACGAGACAAAGTTCGTACTACCAGTATTTAATAATATAATTAATTATTGTATATTGATAATTAGTATGATCAAGTGGACAGAACTCTGCTTATCTTTTATTTAAAAGTATTTGCGTTTTTTGCTTGGTTTATAAATAAAGGATTCACTCATCAGAGGTTTAAAACGATTTCAAGTTATTGCTTTGACAAATAAAAATTCCTGTCTCGGTATTACTGCAATATTCTTCTGGGAAAAGTTTGCGATTGCATTGTAAAATCAATGTAGCAGAAGAAAACATCAGCTTACCTATGAAATATCGTCCTGGGTAAGGTGGGTTTGTTTTGACCTTTTGAATGCCCACCGGATAAGCGCAATCTCTTGTGATTTCTCTGATTGTAATTGTGCTGTTGCTCGTCCTCGTCCGAATCACTTGAGCTTTCCGATGAAGAATAATTCCTATTTCTGTCTCTTTCTCTCTCTCTGTCACGATCCCGGCGCTCTCGTCGTTCCCTTTCTCTCTCGGAATACCGTTCTCGATCCCTTTCGTGCCAATATCGATCGCGATCACGATCTCGATTCGAGCAGGAATCTCGATGACCACCGACCTGTTGCACTCTAAAATCGGGATCTTCCGGTGGACAGACGTCCACGCCAACCCATTTCTCCAGCAAGGCCTTCCACTGGTGTTTGTCCTGCTGTGTACACCCTGGGCTTAGCACTATGCACACCCACAAAGAACCCAGTTGATCCCAGAGCTGTCGACACTTGTCCGTCATGGCTGTGCCCTGACTCTTCCACAGCTGGAGACGGGGATCGTTAAGAAATTGTTCGGTGATAAGAGTTAACATCCGAGCGCCGTTGGAATCCTGCGCTCGCAGCATCTCGCGCACCTTGGAGAAGAGGGAATTTAGCTGTTTGTTGGCGTTGTAGTAAGCACCCTGCGCGAGGTACGACCGCACCTGCTCGCAGACTTGCGTTTCATCCAGATGCCAAGAGTGCGCGTCGTCTGCCGCAGCTCCGGCGGTAGGATCAGGTGCTCCGGCGATCTATAAAACATTACGAAATTCCATTAGATTTGCGTAGTTAGTAAAAATTCTGCGCACATTATGTGACTTTCACAAAAAAAGCAGCGCAAACTTTTAGATGATTTAATATTGTAGATGAATTGACTAGAAAACATAACTTTAAGACAATTATTGAAAGAATCTGCGACTTTTCAGAAGGAACAAAGCAAAAAAAGCGTGTTTGCAACAAAACAAAAAAAAAGCGTTTAACTGGGTAAACGACCAATAGCCGAAGTTAATACTACAAATAAAAAAGTCTTGACAAATGGCGAAGGAAACTTTAAAAAAATAAATTGTTACATCGGTGCGCGCAACTTCGTCCCCGGCTAAAACTTCACCCTGATCTGTTTTTCCAAACGCGCCATAAGAAGTATAACTTCAATAAATTCATGGTAATACCGTTTGTCCACATTAGATATGGGAGAAATAAAAAATCTTGTGTTGCCCAACATGCACTCGAGCATGACCATAATACAGATATTAGTAATTTAAGAATTGTGAAAAATGTAAATAATAATAGGGCTTTGAATGCATATGAAAACATTCAAATAAAAAAATTTAAGAGAAAATAATGAACCAGGATAAAGGACCTAGTCCCTTCAGTCAACTTTTTCAGTTATTAATTTTACACTCTTCATTAAATACGATTGTCATACAAATTGAACATAGTTTAGTTTCAGAATTAGATTAAATAATCTCCTGATGATGCCAACATCGCGATAGCGAAACGCGCGTCGAAAAGTTTAAAAAAGAACTACAGTGGCTTTTTTTTTACTAACTATATAACTATTATTATAGTTATATATATAACTAACTATTTTTTTTACTAATATATATATATATATATATATATATATATATATATATATATATATATATATATATATATATATATATATATATATATATATATATATAACCTAACCTGATTAATTTCGCTACGCTGCTGTAAAATTTCGTCAGCCAATTTTTGTGCGGTCGGCAATACTTCGGTGTGGTGCTCGGCGATCAGGTACTGCACAAATTTCTGCAGCTGCTGCCTGTCCATTTGCAGAAGGGTTTCTAAAAAGAAAATGCTTTACTTTACTAAACTTGAAGAGATTTACCACTAAACACCAAATCACTTTTTCTGAACTTCTCGACGCACGTTTCGCTAACCATGTTAGCATCATCAGGAGATGATTTAACGTGATTAAACTGAGATTAAATCATAAAAAACTGAGAAAAAACAAAAAAACAACTGCATGATAAATAATAGATTTATTAGCAAAATGTTTCATAAAAACAATATGTCTTAGTTTATTTTTTCCCATGGAGCGGCATTAAACCCAATCCACCGCTTCCACCGCCCCCTTTCCTTCCTTTCCATGAGCTTTTGCCTGACCATTTTTTAGGGGAAGCCCGCCCGGTGTTCCTCTTCCGTATCTTGGAGCCGGCCTTTCTCCCGCCCCAAGAGCCCTTCCTTTTTGAAGCGCCCCGCGCAGTCGAAGCTGAGCTGGTTGATGTAGCAACCACAGGTCGAAACTGTTCGTCATCGGATTGAAGGTCGTCTGCTGATAAAGTGCGCTCTTCCCCCAACTGCGTCAGCGGTAACAAGTCGTCGTGTTTTTTTCGGTAGTCTACGGTAATCTTCAAAAAGTATTGTCCGTACTTGTCAAAGTTCGCGCTCGTCACATGCTGAATTCGTAACATTTCCTCTTTGGTTTGGGGCAAAACGTCGCTCATGCTCTTGATAGCGGTGAGATTCATTATTGAGGATAGCGTGAGATTCCTCTCCATCGCCAGACGTCGACACTCTTCCAACAAAGCTTCATGACAACGTACCTAAACCAAAAAAAGTTCATTAAAAAGTATTAAGTGGCAAAATCGGAAAAGCTCGACTCTGTCCCCAACTATACGAGGGTAGCCTGGAAAGTTTCGAACCTCAATATGAAGGCTAGACTATTTTCGTCAAAAATAGTCTAGTAATATAATTGTTACATTATCCGTTAAACAACAACTCAGCATCTAATATGGCTAAAATGTTCAAGGTTATCTTTCAACTCATGCACTCAATTATATTACCAGAATATTTTTGACGAGCGCCGCCGATCTTCATATTGAGGCTGGAAAGTTTTCAGACTACCTTCCTACACACAGTTCCAACGAAACTAAAAATAAGTTGAGACTCACGGATCTGGTCATACCTTCAATTGTGCCAATTCCAGTTTCCTCGCTGCCTGCAGTTTGGCCACCGGCTTTTTGATGGGAGCCTTAGAGCTATGCGACTGCACGCTCCTGTTGATCGGACGAAGGTCAACGACGTCCGATGCTCCTGAATCTTTAATTTCCGACACCGGAACCGTTTTAGAGCTGCGATCGAGAGTGATGGTGAACTTTTGCTCCGAATTAAAGAATTTGTAAAAGTGCGGACCCGGTTTGATGTAGACCAAAGGAAACTCCCCCGTAAACACGCAAAAATCCGTGAGTACGCGCGACAAAAGCAACTGTTTCATGATGCGGGTCGCATCGTTGGCGCTGGTGTGGGCACCGGCACCGTAAAGGGGAAGCCGATCATGTTTCCGTTGCAGCAACTTCTTACTCTTACTACCGCGGTAAATAGCGACTGCGTGACCCATTGTGATATTCTCTTTCGAAGTCAGATCCCTGATAATGGAGCACAGCTCCCTGGCTTCCTTGCCCACCTCCGCGGTGGCGCTTTGGTTCAAGTTCTCGCAATTATCACAGGTGGTCGACTTGTTCTGCTTGCAGATTCGACGATCGAAGTGTTCTCCGAGATGAATCAACAGCAAATGCCTCCGACAATCGACCGTATTTTCCGCAAAACTTGTCATGTGACGCAAATTCTCCATGTGCGCTTCGAGGGTGCTCTTGGTGGTCTTGTCACGAACCAGCAACCTGAAACAAAGTGCGCATCAGCCCAACGGAAAACCGCCTAACCACCTCTTACTTCTGAAGCTGACCGACGTCACTGTACGAATAAAACAGATAGGAGTAGGAGACCTCGCCATCTCTCCCAGCTCTACCCGATTCCTGATAGAAAGCCTCCACAGACTTGGGAATCGAATTGTGAATGACAAAGCGCACATCGGGCTTGTCTATGCCCATGCCGAACGCTATCGTTGCGACGATTACGTAGAATCGATCCTGCATCCACTCGCGCTGAATGGCCTCCCGAACTGCGTCACCCATTCCAGCGTGGTACGGTTTCGACTTGATGCCCATCCGGTTAAACTCCTCGGCTAGTTCGTCACAGTTTTTCCGCAACAAACAATACACAATACCGGATTGTCTCGCAAACTTGCTTTTGATTAAATCAGCAATCTCTACGATAGCTTTTGTTTTCTTTGGCACCACTTGATACTTGATATTCGGCCTGTTGAAACTGGTAATAAACCGCCTTACGTTACGCAACCGCAGTATGTTTATAACGTCGTTTTCCACGTGCTTTGTGGCAGTGGCCGTCAGGCAAATGATGGGCACCTTGGGATAGGTTTGTCTAAGGCAACTCAATTCCTTGTAGTTGGGTCTGAAGTCGTGGCCCCACTGCGACAGACAATGAGCTTCGTCTATTACGAATCGAACTAATTTGCCTCTCTGATAGAGGGAGTCGAGCAAGTTGGTGATCATCCGGGACGCTCTAATTTTCTCTGGTGTAAGATACAGCAACTTTATGCCAGGTTCCTTCAAGCTGAGCTGCATTAATATCTGGTCGCATTTATTTTTGGACAGATCAGAACATAAATGGGCTGATGGAATGTCTAATGCATTCAATTTGTCGACCTAAAAAGAATTTATTAAGTAATATCCATAAGTAGTTTCGCTTTTTTTCAAATTTTAAAAACATTGTCATTTTCTGACAATAATTTAACTTAACCTAGTAGAGCAACATTAGAGCTATGATATGATATTTATAATTAGACAACTAGGAGAAAAACATTTGATAGGTAAAATAAAAAGATGGGATCTCTGGAAAAGTCTAAAGAGAAGTCGAAGAGGGTGTAATTGAAATTATCAAGGCTCCATACAACAACAACAAAAATGTACGAACGCATAACGATGAATCCGCAGAATTAAGACAGGAACAGGCTTAAGACAGAGCTGCGTACTGACTGCACTGTTATTTCCAGTGATTATTGACGATGTTGCAAAGAATCGCAAAGAAAAATGCAAGAATACAAAAATAAGTTTCAGAAAAATTAAAACAGTAACAACACAAGAATTACTGTTTGCTGATGATATGGTCCTAATAGTAGATTGTGCAGAAAAACTACAACATAACTTAACAATACATTTAACGAAGAGCTAAAAAAAGTAAACATGGAAATAAATATCGACAAAAGCAAAACAACGATAATTGCAGGCAAAAAAATAAAACATAAAATTGTAGTTGATGGAAAGGTAATGGAACAAGTCAAAAACTACAAATATTTAGGCACAATAATAGAAAATAACGGAAAAATATACGGTGAAGTGAACGAAAAAGTGGACTTTTAGATTAAATATAAATAAAAATAACATAACCTATATTCAAAATATTTTGTAATTAGTGTGCTTATTTTTTAAATAAAAAAAACATCTGGATATCCACGTTTGCCCACTGCAAAACCTGATCTTCACCTTAAAAAAATGGTGAGATTTAACAGGAATTGTTCACCATGAAGTTCTGAATCCTAATGAAACCATAAGCGCCGAATATTACTTTAGCCAGCTTGATAGCAGATCTTCACATCAAAAACTGTCAAGGGGCTGCTAGAGATTAAGGCTCATACCAGAAGAAAAAAATATTATTCTGCAGCATGACAATGTAAGACCTCATAGTGGCAGAATCACTCAGGAAAAAAATCAGAGAGGAGCTGCTGAAGCTGCAGTGTCAAATTATCATAATTTCAGATCCATGGAAGAATATCCTCATTGAAAAAAAATCCTACTACTACAACTATCAAAACTGTTGAAGAATATTTTACTTCTAAATAAAAGGTATACAAATAAGTTTTCGCCGTTTCATAAAAGATGGCCCACCCGAAGATTATGTTGAAATTGTCAGTTGTAAAACGTAATATCGTAAGATTAGTCATCTGGTAACAACCTAACTTTAAAGTATTACTGATTCCGTATTAACATCACATAATTTTTTCGTGTGAAAATGTCAATTTTTGTGCCGAATAACGTCATTTGCGGAAACTTTTGATTCACTTCTTTAATTTGATGAAATCTACAGCTAAGACGCATCGATTGCTTGTAGAAGCATATGGTGAGGCTGCTTAAGTTGTCGTGGGTTGCTTCAAAAGTTTAAAAACGACGAGTTTGACGTGGACCACTAAGAACGCAATGGAAGGTCGAAAGTGTACGAAGACACGGAATTGGAAGTATTATTGGTGGAAGATTCGTCACAAATGCAAAAAGAACTTGCACTTACAAGTGTCTCAACAAGCAATTTCACATTGTTTAAAATTGTTGAGAGTGATGCAAAAACAAGGAAATTTATTCCATATGAACTGAAGCCGAGAGACGTTGAATACCGATTTTGCATGAGTAAAATGCTACTTGGCGGGCATAAAAAAAGGATTTTTTGCATTGTATAGTCACTGGTGATGAAAAATGGATCCACTACGATAACCTAAAGAGAAAATCATGGGGACCACCTGGCCATGCTTCAACATCGACAGCCAAACCGAATATTCATAGAAAAATCTCATGCTGTATATTTGTTCGGATCAGCTCGGTGTATTCGTTGTGTACTATGAGTTGCTCAAACTGAGCGAAACCATTACTGGAGTTCTCTACCGAACATAATTAATGGGATTGACTCGAGCACTCTAGGAAAAACGCGCCCATTACTACTCCAAACACGACAAAATTATTCTCCTACATGTTGCGGCGCCGATCAAAACCTGTTACACAAACACTTAATTGGGAAGCCCTAGACCACCCGCCGCATTCACCAGACATTGCCCCTTCCGATTATCGCTTGTTCCGATCGATGGCACATGGTCAGTCTGAGCAGCGCTTTACATCAACTGAAGGTACCAAAAATTGGGTTGATTCGAGGATAGCCTCAAAAGATGCAAGAGTTCTTCCGACGTGGTATCTGAATGCTGCCAGAAAGATGGGAAAAAGTAGTCTCTAGTGATGGACAATACTTTGAATAAAACATAATGTACCATTCTTTCACAATAAATTCGTAATTTTTGATAGAAAACGTCGGAAACTTACTTGTACACCTTTTAAAATAACTTTTACAGTGTGAAAAAATATTACTCATGGGTGCCCCTAATAACATCACACTCATTAAAGAAATAATATCAAAATGGATACATAGTGAAACAGTACAACATACCTGGTCACTAATTAGGGCTCTAAGAGGTGAAATGACAATAGTAACACCTGGCTGAAGCACTGCCGGTAACTGATAGCACAAGCTTTTCCCTCCTCCTGTAGGCATAAGAACAAAGCAATCATGCTGGGTCAAGCTTGCATTCACTATCTCTCTTTGTTGTGGTCTAAAAATAAAAATTCCTGCGTAAAGTGATGCGGGTGGTGTTCTTAACGCACCGGAATGATCTGAGGCCAAATTTTTGATGCAGTACTTCTACCATAACTTCTGAATGTTCATAGTGCTTTCGAAACTCAGCTGAATCATCAGCTCTATCCTTAAAACCGGTTGTAATCTCATCTTCAAAAAATTCTTCAGTCCAATTAACAGATGACATGTCCTTAAGTAATGTTTCTGTATCTTCATGTAAATGGCCCGAATTGTTTCCTAAATTTTCCAATTTTTCCTAAAAACAGTACTCTAACAACTATCTTTACACACATATTAATAAGAAATATTACCTCGTTGGATACGGTCTCTTCCTTAGAGCAACCGGGTGTTGAAGGTAGGGCATTTAAATCAAACTGGTCTGCTATATTTCCAAATCTCCTCTCAAACTCTTCATCATCCATGTAATCTGCTTCTGATATGTCTAATGATTGACTAACTAAAATGGGTTCGGGTGTGGGGACATTGCTCTTTTCAGTTTTATTAGAATCATCTATTAATGATACACATGCTTCTGATGTCTCAAGATGGCATATGTTAACAGAACTTAAATTCTCATTCACATTTTCATTCCCCTTAATTATGTTTGTTTTGACTGCATTATGGCCTAAGGTTGGTTTAATATCTTTTGTATCTAAAGTGCCAGACTCATTTTGATTGGTAACATTATCAAATAGGAATGACATATCAACATTTGGCCTCTTTTTAAAAACAAATTTTTTTTGTTTACCTTGTATGGTTGTATCTACTCTGGAGATATTTTCCACATTGTTTTGAGAAGCTATTTTTTCTGGAGATGCATTGTTTGGCAATTTTTTTCTCAATGGGGATTGCTGATTCGAATTTGTGACATTACTTTTTGTATGGGGGCCAAAATATTTGCTAATTAAATGTTGATCCTGTAAGCAAATATCATTTTGTAAAAGTTTAGTGGATACAGAAGTGCTTGGTATCTCTTTGCTTATCACATCTCCTTGATTGTCTTTTCTCGCATTTATATTTCCCATTTCTGTTAATTTTTTTGTTACATGTGGTCGTTGGGGAGCCTTCTTAAATACAAACTTTTTATTACAAGGAAGTTGTGCATTTTGAAACTCCTTAAAGAAGTTATCTTCCTCCATTCTAGCAAAAATCAGGCATCTATTTTAATTCAAACCACTTTTACCAAGCGTTAATCATTAAAATGTAGACACTATTTCTTTTCTACATATTGAAGCAATCCTTATATTAGGAGTTTTGGCCGCCATTTTATTTAACGGTGACCGTTAAAGCGATTTATTCCTTTTCTAATAGTACTTTGTAAGTTTCACTACCAAGCATATAAAATATTTATCACTATCACAATATCACAAAAACAAAGCACTGAAAATTAATTCAAGATACAGGGCCCCACTTAGGTTATATTACACTTTTCTTCTTCTATCAGATTCTGGCCGATGACACATACCACTTTCATACAGGTTATTTCAGTTTATGTAAGCATTTATCGATTAATAAATGTTAAATGAAAATATTGTAGTTTCCTTTTTAGACCTCGTAATATTGTCACTGAATTTAAATAAAAATATGAGGTAGAATATCAACAATAGGAAAAACGTAAGATTTGGCAACGTACGAGAGACCGCGCCTGTGCACTGACGTAATTCGTTCTATAACGTTCCGTGAGGATTTCGTAAAGTTCTATTTGAAGAGGGAATTTGTTTATTTAAAATCACAAGAAACGCTCAGTGTATACAAGACGACAGAGATAATACGAATGAGTGGGTCCAATCAATAGGCCTTGCGAACATCGGTTAATAATGAAATCCGACCGATATTAAACTTATTCCTGGCCCTATTACCAAGAAACGGTGCTCGGAACACACCAGGAATGAAAACAAAAGGAATGCATTCTGGAGGCAAAATCCCCGAAAAGCAAAAGTGAGCGACATTTAAAGCGGAACTGGCCTTCGACGGCGACCGCTCGAACGCAGTTAAAGCAGATAGAACCGAACGAACGGGATATCTCGTAGCGTGCTCGATCGATAGCTCGGCTACCTGCGGCCGAGAACATTAAATTGTCTGTTTTCGGCTTTAATGGCCCGATTAAAGGGGTTTCGAGATCAGAGAAGGGTCCGGATTTTTGGGAAAGCGCAAACCTCGTTCACTTACCAGATATAGGAACTCTCAGACGGACACTTTCTGCGTTTCGGATCCTGTAGAGGGACAGGGCGACCACGTGTTGGCACCAGAATATGTCTCGGGTGTCGCACGTGCATGTCACCGACGTTATCTTGCACCTATTACGATAGAGAAAGAGCCCAATTAGTATCATAAAAAGCAGAATTAAGCGTCAAAACGCTCCAGCCATTGAGAATATTTTGGTGTGGTGGCGTCATTCAGTAAACAAACGACAGCAGTTCGGTGTAATCTACTCCACTGATCGACGTCACCATCACTATCTCGACTATTTCCCAACTATTGAAATAAAGCGAGAAAAAAAAATACTGCCAAGTGGCTCACAAACAATAAGATGCGACCAGGTCCGGCAGGCATTTCTACTAACTGAAATATTATGTGTATCCATAAGTAATGTCGTTTTTTGACACTGTACAAAATTAGAAAAAAAACACGTTTAACTTGAGAGAAGGGTAAAAATAGGTTTATTCAAAGTACGCGCCATCGCTAGCTGCATATTTTTCACGTCTCTCTGGCGATATACTCGCGTCTCTCTGGCCAAACCATATATCTTTTGACGCGGTCCAGTCATCAAGTCATTTTTCGACATCTCCGTAATTGCGGCTGGGAAAGTACCAAGTCTGGGAGTACCAAGTGCAGAAATGGTGTCTGTCACACCGCTTTAGCTGGGTGTGATGGGGCATTGTCGTGCTGCAAAATCACTTTTCCGTATCTTGTAGCCCATTCTGGTCGCTTCTCGATCAATAGGTAGTTCAAATTGGTCATTTGTCGGCGGTAGCGAACGGTACTAACTGTTTCATTTAGTTTCAGAAGCTCATGGTACACGACATCCTTCTGATCCCACCAAATGCACAGCATTGTCTTCTTTCCAAAGCGATTCGGTTTTGCGGTCGATGTTGTTGGTTGTTTTGGGCCAATCCATGATTTTCTGCGTTTTGGGTTGTCAAAACATGTCAATATCTATTTTTCGTGCCCAGTCACGATTCAATGCAAAAAAGTATTTCTTTCATGCCGAGAATGCAAAATGCGAGAACACCGTCTGTCATTCAATTGATGTGGTACCCATTATCCTGCCTTCTGGGTCTTTCCCATGGCATGCAGACGATCACCAATAGTTTGGCAACCAACATTTAACCTCTCTGACATTTGTTGTTGTCTGCATATCGTTTTCTTCCAACAATGTTTGCTATTCGGAGTCTTCAATTTTTTTCGGTTGACCTGTGCGTTCTTTGTCTTTCTAGTCTAAATTCTCGAACTCGAAATCGTTTAAACATCAATAGCCTTTTGAAAGGTACTGTCGTAACAACAAAATGACATAAGAGATTTGACTGTTGAAAGACACTTGTTTCCAGCCCCATCTCTTAAAATAATTAAGAATTAAACACCTGGTTTTTAAAATTTCAAAAAAGACATTACTTATGAGTATACCTAATACTTGATCCTTACTTAATTATATATACAACTATGATCAAAAATCGATGTGACTTGTGAATTAATCCAATTTTTGTTTGTCGTGATAAATTTAGATGTCAAAGACAGTCATACCAACTTAAAACATAAACAATTGCATCAATGTGTAATTGGGTTTTTGAATAAAAACAATTATCGAATTTATTTTCAATTTAATATAACTTTTTAATTATAAGGAAAAAAATAAAAATAAAAATAATTTTATTATAAAACTTGTGCAACAATTGCACCTTTCTTTTTGATCATAGTAGCATTTATACAAAAATCCTTAGATCTACGGTATGCATTCTAAATTATCGGTGGCAAGCAGCATACATGTTTCCCGATTGTTTATCTTATCCTTATAAGGCACAAGAATTAAACAATTTTGCCTTTAAATTCAGCTCCAGAAATAAAGTGATATTTAATTCGATGATATTTAATACGCGTTATTTCATTAAAATTATCGTCAGCCAAGTGCAAAAATGTGGAAACGGTGGCAACAGAATCAGATTTCGAACCTTCAGAAACTACCAGGTACCAGTTCGGCGGATGGTCGATCCTACCTGGTCCGTGCAGATGCTTACCTGTCGAAGCTGACTGACACCTTGAATTTGTGCGGGGGTTCGGGGGCGCCGCACGGCAGGGTGGCCGCCGGCGACGACCTGGGTGCGGTCACGACGCCGCTGAGGTGGAATCCTGCAACGGAAACGGTTAAAATTAGCAAATGACGGTCGAAGCGCCGCAAACGGACCGGTGCGGCACACCTGCCCGCGTTCAGGCAGCACCTTGCGCCTCGGGAGAGGGGCAAGGCCTCGGCCACGACCATCTATAAAATGAATTCTTGGTCACTTTCTTGAAGATCTCCTTTATTAAAATTACACATCGATGAAATAGGCAAAGATAGGCATCATTTACACGAACGTTAATCGTATGTTCTAGATAAATATGTTCCTACAATTTTACATCTCAGACTGCGTCCAATGTTCGTGGATGAGTCAGCCGAGAGGCGTTTGCGTTAAGAGGATAAGCGCCCTGGTCACCGGGGCCAAAGAAAAAATTCAGCCTATCTATTGAACGGATCCCCCTTTTGCAAGTTTAATGCCGCCCGCAACACCCGCTCGCCTTCGATACGTCCCCGCGCCTTAAACAAATTAAAGTGAAGGAACCACCCCGACCAGATCCTAAACGCCTCTTGCATAGAGCCTAGAATTGCGCCTCGCCCCAGTCCTACATAATGCATGTAGACACACTTCTCTGTTTACACAAATTACTAGCAATATTTTTCGGGGGCGTCGTTGCCACGTCTCGCCCGGCCAAGACCGCACGTTGATTTGGTTTGGTTTGGTTTCTCAGAGCTGATACCTAAAGAACGATAAAATCTACAAAATCGCAGATCAATTCGGATTTAATTTGAAATAGATATCTTCAAATACGGCTTTGATGACGAATTAAATTGTCCAGTTTGCTATCGTAATATCTGATAAATTTCCAATCGCGTGACGATCTGGCAACTCGGGTTACAAATGGGACCATTCACAATTGGTATGACGTCAACGACCGATCGATTGCGAGCAGGATGGCAGATGCGCATGCGTCGGTAATTTAAATTTTATTATCACGTGGGGGCAGGAGAGCGGTGGCCGAGGGACGAAGGAAAAATGGGCTTCTTAGCGATGAAAATTTTTGTTTGTCGGAACGAAACTGTTGACTCCGAGCCAAATAGACTAAAAATCAATACGGACCTTATATTTATCTTGGAAAATTTCACTTCAACATAGAGTACAGTTTGATGTTTCCAACACCAGCATTAGATAAATTATTCCTCTAATCCATACAACAGCAGTCTTATAATCATTGCTTGGTGTTGGACAATAGAAGTTAATTAAGAGATTAAATCATCTCCTTAATCTAGTAGATTAAATTATCTCCTGATGATGCTAACATGGTTAACGAAACATGCGTCGAGAAATTTAAAAAAAGGATTTGGTGTTTAGTGCTAAGTTTTGGTGGTCGAGTTTAGTGTTTCACACCGAAGGTTCCAATAGAATTGATTTTATTGATAATATATATAAATATTGATGTCGAAATAAAATAATGGGTGGTTTTTTTGCTGTCCGAACTTCCGATAGATGTCGCTGTCAAATGATCGCGGCACATCCAATGTCTGGCAAATTATCATGCAAAACTCTTGCAAATTATCGAAATTTATTACCAAAATCAGTGTTCTACACGTCAAACTTATACAGTATTTTATGGAGCGCATAATCGTCCAACCGATCGATGTATTCGCCGAATTATCGACAAATGCCAAACACATTTCACGTTGCTCTATATTAAAACAAAAACAAGACAAAAAACTGTGCAAAAATTCCGAAGAAAATATCGTCGCTGTTGCTGGCAGTGTTGATAATAATTATGTAATTCTGAATTTGAATGGTATTGATCTGGAGGGTGTGTAGTTCCAATAGGACGGCTCCACATGCCATACAGCCAACGCAACAAGGTATTTAATGACGGAACAATTCGGTGAGAAAATTATTTGGAGGAATGGACGTTGGCCATCAAGGCCATGTGATTTAACGCCGTTAGATTTTTTTGGGATTATGTTAAATCTGTGATCTATGCCGATAAACCAGCAACTATTGACGCCTTGGAAGCCACAGAACTCCGACAACTGCGGACATAAGACCCCAATTGCTTGAAAAAGTGGTCGGAAATTGAATTGACAGAATGCGCTTTGTCAGAAATAGTTTTCAAACATGCCATATCATATAAAATAAATAGTTTCAAGGCATCAAATATGATTGTCGTTTTATTCGAATTTAAACTTCGAACACACTAAAAAAAATCACCCTATATGAGATATCATTAAGACATTGCTAGTATTTGAACTGGATTAATTCTTTTTTTTTTTCGAAAAATCGTGTGAATCGTCTTTAGTAAACGATTTAATTACTTCAGCCCATTCGTGGAAAAGTGGCTGGGCGGGGTTCCCGGTCCGGCCGCCGCGAGAGGCGCCTCGATGTTTTTAAAGCGGACGCTTCCGGAGAGTGCGTTCCCCTTGAGGCTCGGCGGCGGCGGCGGCGGCGTGCCGCCTTTCCACTAATTTGGAGGCCAGCGTCGGCGACCAGGCAACCTCAGTTATTGTTGTCGGGAAAACACAATCGGAATCTACACAAAATGTGTCTTTTTCTGATGGAAGTGCGTTGCTTATATGCACTCGAAATATTCCCACGGTGTGACGTAGAAGTCCGCTGCACGTAGCGGCAGCGAGCAGAGATAAACAAAAACAGCCTTGACGGCTGACGCACGGCGGAAGCGGGACGGGCAAACGTTGACCTAGACCGGCGCGGTTGCCGCCTCCTCCGTGCCCCCGGCCGAACACCTGCGTCCAGCGGACAAAGGCAGAGCCGAGGGATGCCGTCGAAGACAGCGTCGCCGAACGCCAAGCGGGGACCGCGACGTGACCTGTGCCGGACGGCTAAGTATCGAGGGGTCCGTAAAGAGCGTCCCCAGGTCTTAGTAGCCAATAGTTGACAAAAATCGACACCTCTTGATAAATACAAGATCATCAGTTGAAAACACCTCCATTTTTAAATCTATTTATGTATAAATTATTGTTGCGGTTTTTTTTTAATATAAAATGTACACTTCATAAAACCGTTAAAGGAACAAGGACTCGCCTCATTCGAATTCCGTTATCAATCAGGCAATGTACGATAGTAATATTATATATTGTTTTAAAACTGACAATGACACTTCGTTGACAATTACTTGACTTGAATTGACAGTTACTAATTTTTAATATCTTCCCAAAAAAACACGGCCAATCTGGAAGAAAGGCAAAAATGGATTATTCAAAGTATGCGTCATCGCTAACTGCACATTTTTTCCATCTCTGGTATTTTTTGGATGGCCTCCCAGAAAAGCCGTAGATCTTTTGAGGTGGTCCAGTGGTCAAGCCATTTTTCGACATCTCCGTAATTGTTGAAGTGTTTCAAGGAAAGTACGTGATACATTGATGAAAACAAGTGGTAATCGGACGGAGTCCAGTCTAGTGAGTACGGTGGCTGGGGCAAGAGTTCCTAGCCATATGCAGAAATGGTATCTCTAACCGCTTGTCGTGCTGCAAAATTAGATTTCCGTGCCTTGTAGCCCATTCTGGTGGCTTTTCGATCAATGCATGGTTCAAATTGATACGGTAGCGAACGGTATTAACTGTTTCGCCGGTTTCAGAAGTTCATTATACACGACACCATTCTGATCCCACCAAATGCACAGCATTGTCTGCTTTCCAAAACGAATCGGCTTTGCGGTCGATGTGGATGGTTGTTCTGGGTCAACCCATAATTTTCTGCATTTTGGGTTCTCGAAATAGATTCATTTTTCCTCTCCAGTTACGATCCCATGCAAAAAAACTTTCTTTCATGCCGAGATAGCAAAACTTCGCACACCGTTTTTCGCTTTTCCATTTCTCTGTCGTTCAACTGATATCCATTTTTCTGCCTTGTGGATCTTATCCTTAGTATGCAAACGATCACAAATGGTTAGGTTTGGTTTGTTTTGGATCAACATTTAGCCTATCTACCATTTTTGTAGAGTTTACATATTGTCTTCTTCCAACAATGCTTGAAATTCGGCATCTTCAAATTTTTTCGGTTGACCTGGGCGTCATTTGTCTTTCAAGTAGAAATCACCACTTTTGAATCGTCTGAACCAACGCCCACAAGCATCTTGTGTTGGTATATTTTTACCGTAAGTTTCCACCACTATACGACGGCTTTCATTCGCGCTTTTCTTTTGATTGAACAAGAAAAGCAGTACGTGTCTCAAATGCTCTTTATTTAGCTCAAAACTTGACGTGTATACCACACGAAAAAAATATGACGCTAACTCGAAATGGTTCAAACGTCAATGGCGTTTTGAAAGGTACTGTCGTAACAACAAAATGACCGAAGAGATTAGACGCTGAGCCGACCCTTGTTTCCAGCGCTATCTCTTTTTTTATTCTTAAAATAGAATATTAAGAATACATCGCTCGGTTGTGTACCATAAAATTCATGAAGTGCTCTATTTACCAAGTTTGGCGCACGTAACACCGAATTTGAAAATAAATTTCGACAGTTTGCAAGCATTGCTCCGATGTTAAACGTTTCATGATGATTGCCATAATGACATTTGCCATGATGATTTTATAGCGACCTCTATCGGAAGTTCGAAGACACTAAAAAAATCACCCTTTATAACACGGGTTCTCAATTTATTTTTAACCCTTGTTTTTCTCATTTGACAATTCATCTAATACCACAGGTGCTCAATAAGATTGAGATCTGTTAACTGTGGTGGAGTTTTAAGGCGCCGAGCTGCATGATACAGGAGGAGCCATTCTTTTCCTTTCAGTGACGCTTGGGGTTGTTGTCCTGTTGAGATAGAAAGGTGCATTTCAACCCCAATGTTTAGCACTTTCTTTTAAATATTTTTTTACAATATCACTGTACATAAATTGGCGCATTTTGCCATTGATTATTTATAATCTACCCGCTCTCTCGGCACTCATGTAGCCCCAGACATAAATTGCACCCCCACCATGCCTTGTATTGTTTTAAATATTCAAGCCTCATTTTTATTCCACCAAACTTATTGTTGTCCACCAGCTCATAGCGATTTTTGTTTTTTTGAGCCGGCCTGGCCATGGTCGTCTTCCAAAGCATCGCGACCATCCTAGAATTGCGTCGATCACCCGAAGACGCGCGTACGGGATAAGCAATCATCACCAGAAACTTTTTTCATCAAATCAATTGTTAATGTTACTTAAAAGGTACTGTTACTTTAAGAGCTATAACTTGACAATCCGTTGACTGATTCTAATGATGGCGGTCTCGTTTCATAGAGGAAACATGCCGCTTTCAGATTATATATTGTTTCAACAGATGGCACTAGTAAATTTCTTTACATTTCATAAATTCCGTTATTTTTCCGACATACTGTGTATATCAATTCTTCTTCGGTGAAACCTTCGGTGTGAAACATTAAACTCAAACAGATTTACCACTAAACACCAGATCACTTTTTTAAACTTCCCGCGGCACGTTTCGCTAACCATGTTAGCATCGTCAAGAGATGATTTAATCTTTAAGTCATTCGCTAAATTCATAAAATTCAGTAATCATTCACTAAATACCAAATCAGTTTTTTGTTAAGTTTTTAAAATTAAATTTTTTGAATTTAAAGATTAAATCATCTTCTGATGGTGCTAACATGGTTAGCGAAACGTGCATCGATAAGTTTAAAAACGTAATTTGGTGTTTAGTTTTAGTTTAGTTACAGTTTACAAGCGTTGACAGACCTTTTTTTATATCAAACTCTGGTTTCTATTAAAAATGATTACTTGTTACTCATCATTTATAGGAAACTTTTATATACAAAAATTGAAAGTGAATGTTTAGGAGTTTATAGTTTCAAAAAAAAATTGTTATCCCGAGATATTTCTTTAAACTTTAAATAATACTTAAATCTGTTTAGACTGCAAGTGTTTATGGAGTGTATAATCGTGGAAAACCGTAAGGACAAGGAGCTTTTTACTTTCTTCCCGACAAATACCTCTCTCTCATGTGCTATTTTCACGATGGAAAAAGATCAACAGGAAAGCCGGCGGCCTTAAAGAGACGCGCGGACGACCCGACGCTCGTCGCCGCCGTCGCGCGTCTCGCTCCGGACCATCCCCTTTAAAAGGCGGCTAATTATAGACCGATTGCGGGTCAAACGGCAGCTTATTCCGGGGGTTCGGCTTGTTTACCCCGTTCGCCACTTTTGTTCCACTACCGCACGCTATTTCGGGACAATTAACGGTGTTTTATCACCTTTTCTTGTGGGCGGTGAAGACGAAGCGGCACAGATCCGATCTTGTTATCACACGCAACGACTGTTAAATACTTGAACAAGCTCACAAACTATTGCAATTTTTTAATATGAACATTTATGCAATATTATTTAAAGTATAAGGAGGATTCCAACTGTTAAAAAAGTTGTCAGGCCAACTCGGTCATTTGTTTTCAGGTTTCCCTGATGTGTCGTTCACATTTACAAAGTTGAAAAACTACATTCTCGAAAAGAATTACAGTTAAAACGATGATGATATTTCCATCGAACGACGTCCGATATATTAATTGGTAAACTATCCGGAATAAAAAATGACTCTGTATGCAAAGCGTAGGTCCGTTAATGCGTAAATTATGCAGACGAGAAGTTGGAACGGTCGGCCACGACGCAACGAACGTGCTCAAGGGGGATTTTTCTCGTCGCACGCCGCCGAATGCACGGACGCTCTACCGACCGAACGTGTTCTCGTGCCCGATCCGCGTTCAGTTTCCAACCTAATCCAGCCGAATGTCCTAAATTTAATTGTAATGGCCAGTCCGGAGGTCCCCATACTATATGACTACCATACAATAAAATAAGACATTTTCATTATTAACTAACATAAATAACTTGACTTAACTTCTGTAAAAACTAAAATGAACTGACTGTAAATGCGACTATATATCTAACAAGCAAACAACATTCACCAGTACTCCAAATAAATCCTTTGCCTATTCCTTCAGCCGCCATCATAGCGCCGGTCATCAGTCTGGCAATATATCTACCGGTGCAATTATTACGTTCTCAACTTACCATCTGTAAAGATTAATAATTCTTAGCTTTTTAAGAGATAGCGCTGGAAAGATGGGTCGGTTCACACTCTAACTTCTTATGTCATTTTGTTGCTTCGACAGTACCTTTCAAAACGTCATTAATGTTTAAACTCAACAACAAATGGCAGAGAGGTGAAATGTTGATCGTCGAACCGAACGATGGGATAGATCCAGAAGAAAAGAAAATGGCACTACGACTCAGCCGAACGACAGTCGGATCGCGACTGGAGACGAAAAATGAATATATTTCGAGAATCCAAAAGGCAAAAAATCAAGTGTTGATCTAGAACAACCAACGACAACGACATCGACTGCAAGACCGAGTCGCTTTGGAAAGAAGACAATGCTGTGAAGATTTGGTGGGATCAGGAGAGTGTCGTGTACATGAGCTTCTGAAACCAGGTGAAAGACTTAATACCGTTCACAACCGTCAACAAATGATCAATTTGAAGCATGCATTGATCGAAAAGCGACCAGTGAAAAATTTGTGAAAAAATCATTTCAAAAATGAACATGCCGTTATTAAATCCCGAGAAAATCAATGAGGTTTACGAGATAAACCTAAGAGCAGTTTACACGTTCGGGACAATTGGAAAAAATTCCTCTATGAGCACAGCACTTGAAATCCTAAATTTGCCACGCACCTTCAAGTTCTTGCCTTGCATCATATGAGCAACTCATTTTGCTTGCAGTTACAAAGGTAGGTTCTTTGCATTATAAAATTAGGCTATAGTTCCATGGCATTTTTCCCTTTTATGTATCTACTTTGTTTAGGCTGCAGAAAGCTCGGTGGACAACGCACTCCAGGAAGCAATAGTTGAAAATGACTATTGCAGTAAATCTCTATCTCAAAGTTGCCTTTGATAGGAGCTGGCAAAAAAGGGATCATGTCTCTCTGACTAGCATCATTTCTGCAATATTGAAATAATTATAATGTGAAATATACGTAAATACATGTACAAATATACGGCAAATAAACAACTATTTTATTGAATATGTGCCTATTTTATTATTATTATCAATAAGAAAAACGGTTCTGTAGACCAGTCAAAGACGCTGCCGAAAGCAATTTTTTGTAAAAAAATTATGCATTTTGCAGTTTTCAAATCCCCATCATTACTATATAGAAATGATCAGAATTGAATGAAGAATCTATTACGAGAATATTTTTTTTTTTTTCATTTTCCGACCATCGGGTTCCCTTAATTGGCGCATTGTGATTTAATGCCTTTAGTTTATTTTTTTGGGGTTATGTTACATATTTGGTCTTTGCCGATGAATCAGCCACTATTGACGCCTTGGAAGTCAACATAACTCGGACTTAAGAACCCAAATACTTGAAAAAGTGGTCGGAAATTGTATTGACAAAATGCGCTTTATCAGAAGTAGTCAAACAAACAAGCGGCAAACATTTGTCCGAAATTGTTAATGCCATAGAATGTTATTTCACATAATTTGGTTGCTGATTTATTTGAATTTAAATTTCGAACGCACTAAAAAATCACGTTGTATTACTTTTTTCGTAAATAAATGTCAAAGGTAGTCAAAAAAAGGTCCAGAATTCAATTGAGGACCTAATCAGAAATGAATTAAACAAAAAAAAAGCAAACGGCCCGCAAGGTGGCCGGTTGTTTTCAACATGAAGCGAAACAAGGAAGAGGCTCGGTCGTTGAACGGTAGTGATAAAACCAACATGTGCAATGGCCGTCCCCCTAGCCACGATGCATCGTCTCGCTAGAAAAAAGTTGTCGATAAAAAGGCCACCCCGTACTAAGGGCATTTAACTGAGGGTCGGGACTGTGTGACAAGTGGTAAACAGACGCACGACGGTCCCTTCGCAATGGTTTTTCGCGCTATCCGAACGAAGTTTAACAAAGATTACGGTAGTGATAAAACAAGTACACTGTAACGCCATGCAACTGGTAAAAATAAGAAAGGGTTAAAAGAGTCCGGAAGATGGTATTGCACCATCTCGATAAGAAACAAAAATTCGGGTCAATGTCCTCTGACGATGCCCCTTAAAGTATTAAGTTTATACGGTCACCGACGACACCCCCATGGGTTATTTCAGCAACGGTGTTTCACAATCCGCCTCTCTGGCAAATGTGCATTTCATTCTACGTACAATACGTATCTAATCAGAGCAGTCACTAGAGCAGAATACCGTCCAATTTACAAACGGATAAAAAATTAAGGCCGCTGTCGCTGTTATCAAGAAATCATTTCAAGTAATAAGGTTTTGTTTTTCACTGAATTATATTATTCTGACATGTTTCGCCAACACAATGGCTTCTTCAGACTTCAAACAGTTTATACTCAACATCTAAAGAAGCCACGGTGTTGGCGAAACATGTTAGAATAATATAATTCAGTGAAAATCGTATAAAACTGTGGTTTTATTTAAAGTAATTTATAATGGATTTTCATCAAGTAAAAGTTTACACCGTCAATTATTTTGTTTTTCGTTCACATATTACGTTCTCATCTTAAAGCTGGGTCCACACCAATAAAAATTTGCGTGTATGTTGACTTTACTGTGCGGTGAAAATATTTACGACACAACATTTTCACACACAGTCAATAATTATTTGTGTTGTGCGCTGTACGCCCCACTCCGCATGTGTGTGCAGTAGGTTATGTTTGATTATGTTATTCTAACAAGCGTCAAAAATAAAGTTGTTTATATTTTTCGGTGTTTCTACTTATTTTCTGTAGTTTATACTTTTCTGTTTTGGTACAAATGCTTCATCCAATAACGCCTTTTCTTGCGATTTTGTTCCCATTTTCTTGAGTAAATTGTTCATTATGATGAATACAGCACACTTCTTCAACATAATAATATGCCAGGACATACTTTTACTACAATAGTCACGTCACGTAGGTATGTATCTTATTGAAACTAAAAACATTCATTTCAATTAACAACGCGCCCACATTTAAATCCAATGCGCCGCAAATTCGTTTGACATTGGCGAGAAAACCGACAACAGATCTACATTGCCACGCTCGCACATCACACACAGCCCGCACAACGCAATTTTTTATTGATGTGGACCCAGCTTAATACGTATAAAGATGGGTCTACATTAATAAAAATTTGCATTGTGCACGCTGTTTGTGTTGTATGTGATGTGCGTGCGTGGCAATGTAGACACAAGGTCACACACAAATAACTCAAACAAATTAAGCCTGTACGTTTCATCGACTGTACGTACCGGGTGTGACAGTTAATATTTCTTTTTAAGAAATGGAGCTGGAAATAAGGGTTCCAGTACTTTTCAAAACCCCATTGATCATATTCCAGATTTTTTTCGTGTGGTAAACAGGCCGGGTTTCGAGTCATATAAAGAGCATTTGCGGCACATCCCGCTTTTCTTGTTCAACCAAAAGAAAAACGTGAATCAAAGCCATCGTGTACTTGTGGAGACTTACGGTAAAAATGTACCATCACACACAGCGAAAGCGGTAGGAGAGACACCATTTCTGCACTTGGCTGAAAACTGTTGCCCCATCCGCCGTATTTACCAGACTTGGCCCTTTCCGACTACCACTTATTTTCAAAGATATCTCACGCACTTTCTATGAAAGACTTCAACAATTACGAAGGTTACTGATTGATTTGTCCGTTACTTTCTGATAGTTCATTTTTTAAAAAGTAATAAAACAATTTTATACTTTGTTATCTATCACTTTTATTATAAAAGTTATATATCATATCAAGTGATAGATAACAAAGTATAAAATTGTTTTATTCCTTTTTAAAAAATTACGAAGATGTCGAAAAATGGCTTGATGACTGGACCACCTCAAAAGATGTACGATTTTTCTGGGAGGGCATACACCAAATTAACAGAGGGATGGAAAATATGGGCAGCTAACGATGGCGCATACTTTGAATAAATCAATTTTTACCTTTTTTCCAAATTAAGTGTTTTTAATTGAAATTTAAATGAATTTGAATACAAAATTTATTCAATGAAAAAATGAAGAATTATTGTCCATTAATCATGGACCCCGGTGGTCAAGTGAAAGACGTAAAAATGGTGACTTGAAAATTTTAACTCCAACGAGATGATAAAATTGCCCTTAAAAATGGGCAGAAGCTAATAAAAAAAGCCTGGATCATTAGTTGTAGACGCGGTGTCGCTCGGAAAGCAACATTTGACGCACTGTCGACTTTCAACTCATAAAAAAAAGCCGCGCAAGCTCAAGACATGATTTGAGAAGGTTTGGGTTAAATTGATGCTAACATGGTGTGTCGAAAAATTTAAGGAACAGATTTGATGTCTGTTCGAATTTAATTTTGACTTAATTGATGGGATACGTCAGGGACACCAAAAAGGAGGTGGATAAAGAATGAGGAGCTAATATATAGTGTAGTGATGGCTGGAGTTATGTGAGGAGGTCCCTGAGCCATTCCAGGAAACCGCTGAGAACCACAAGTCTTAATAGCTAACATTGCCTATTTTACTTATTTATAATATTGTTATTCGTTATTGTGTGCTTTTAAAAATCTATATCATTATCCAAAGTATTTATGTGGCGCAGTCGGTAGGATAGTTTCACGGGACATTCAGTGAATAATCTTTTGAGTTTCAGTCTTAAACCAGACAACGAAAAAACTACTGTTGTGAGTGCACAAAAAGAGTTAGTAAATTCCAATCATCCATCGAGAAAATTGATAGGCCGATGATTCAACTCATAGCAAGGTTACTGATGCTGTAGTACCAATCAATTGTTCATGTCAGTCTCCTCAAATTTCATTGATTCCTTTAACGAAAACAATCAAAACAACGAAGTAGATTTATTAGAATTGTTTAACACATTAAAACTTTCAAATAATATAACTAATTTAAATAAGAATCAAAGAACACAAAAAATAGCTACGCCAGCTTTAGATATTAAGAGGTTAAGCATTACTCCAAAATTCGATGGAAATCCAAATAAACTATACAGATATTAATGCATCAGAGTCAATTTTATCGTATTATTTTGACGTAAGTGATCGAAGTAGTTTTCAAATTAAATGATATCCTAAACAAATTAGAAGGCAGAGCTGAAGAAGATAAAGCAAACATTAAATTCAAAATTTTGGTGATCAAAGAGATGAAAATTGCTTGAGCCAAGATTTGGTTAATTTAAAACAAAAAACCATAAGAATTACCGACAGAATTTCACGAAAGGGTAATTCGTCTGCTCAATACTATTTGTAATTATATTGATTTGCACAGCACCACGCAGGCAGAACTAACCAGTAAGAGAGATTTTTTCACTAAATAGGCGTTAAACGTATTTTTCCAGGACTATGAGATCCTTTAGTTCCAACTATACGAGCTATGCGTACAAATTGCTTAAGTCAGGCATTATAGTTTATAAGTGAGAAAGAAAATATCAAATATTCAAATATATCAAGTATTTAAGTCTGGCTGACTATCTCTAAAACACATCGAATGTATTCCTGGAGGGTAATTTCGTCGCATTTCCGTAACAAAAAAATAAAGCACATATGTACAAGTCGGACAGTTATCTTTTCACTGGCCAGAGCGACAGCCGTTAGAGCCGACAGGTTAGGAGGACGGCGCCCGGCATCGGCGGGTCGACGCCACTGCCGCCATCGAAGGAAATAACGACGGGCTGCCGCTTCTGACAGAAAAGACATAAACAAGCGCCGAGGCGATCAATATGGCGGCCCCGGAGTCAGCCGCGACCGATCCGGATCAAACGGCCGAACAATCATTTGCATGCCTCACATTTACGGGGCGCTGCACCCTTTCGGAACGATCCCTCGTGTACCACGAAATCAGAGAAGTGATGACTCATCCGAAATAACAACTCAGGCGACAACTGACTCGAGAATACTTTGAGACGCGAATAGATGTATAATAACCTTGTAAACTTTTACTTGATGAAAATCCATTGTAAATTACTCTAAAACAAAACTTGTATTCGATTTTCACTGAATTATCTTAATGTTTCGCCAACACAGTGACTTTTTCGTATGTTGAGTATAAATATAATTCAGTGAAAATAAAGTCAGCGAATAAAACGGTTTAGAGTAAAATATATTCGGTTGTTCAGAAAGTTATTGCGGTTTATGTTGTTGTAATTTTAAATGTTGTATTTTCAAATAAATTGGCGCTAAACTGTTTTGATTTTATATGTCGTTTTAAAGCGCGTTTTTCACTTTATCTAATTGTGGTATTAGTTTTGTTCTAAAGTAATTTTGGTCAATTTTTCAGAACTTTAAATGCAACATTGACAAAAAGTGAATTCGCACAATTTTCTTGTTCCTGATGCGTTTGTTGTTCTTGAACGTGACGTTGCATTTGGTCCAGAAACTACTTATGAGTGTACTGCGAAATGGTGATTTAATAAATTTCGTAGTGTTTGATGAGAGCCTTGAAGATGATGCGCGTAGTGCTTGACCGTCGGATGTTGACATCGATCAATTGATGGCCTTAGTCGAGCTTGTCTCTCAATCAGGCCTAACTCGGTGATAATTTGTAACCATATGGAGGAGATTAGAAAATCAAAAAAGCTCGAAAAATGGGTGTTACAAGAAATTAATGAAAATCAAAAAAAAACCTTCCTTTTGAAGTGGCGCCTGCCCTTCTTATGCGCAATAAAAACAATCCGTTTCTCGAACAGATTGTAACTTGCGATGAAAAGTCAATTCTTTACGAAATCAATCGGAGACGATCGGCACAACCGCGACGAAGTTCCACAACACTTTCCAAAACCGAAAATCTGCCAAAATAAGGTCACGGTGATTGGTGATCTGATTCATCGCAGCTTTCTGAACCCGGGTGAAACGATTACAGCGAAGAAGTACTGCCAGCAAATCGATAAAGTGTACTAAAAACTGCAGAGCATGTGCCCGTCATTGGTCAACAGGAAGGGACCAATTCTCCTTCACGACAACGCTCGGCCACACGTCTCAATAATCACGCGACAAAAGCTGCATGAGTTGGGCTACGAAACTCTCGACCATCCGCCACACTCGCCTGACATCGCACCAACAGACTACTACTTTTTCTCATCTCAACACTGCCTACAAGAGAAATGCTTTAAAAATCAAGACGATGCAAAAACTGCCTTCAACGATTTCGTCGCCTCCAGGACTCCGGGATTTTACGCAACACTGCGTTGTAGTAATTGATAAATCTGATTACTTTGAACGCGTTGAAAAATTAAATCAAGTCGGTCCATATAAACGAATTCATTGTCAAAAATGCTCAACGAAATTAGAGATACAGTGAAATCTTGTAACAGCCTTATTTCTCATTCTCTAAAAAACAAACTTCATATTTCTAATCCAAAAGTGCCAAGATTGTATGCTCTACCAAAAATTCATAAACCAGGAAAATCATTGGGGCCAATTGTATCAGCCATTGATTTTCCAACATACAAGTTGGCAAAATGCTTAACAAAGGAATTTGAAAATCTACCCAACCAACACCTTCCTGTTCTGTGATAAACTCAACAATATTCATAGAAAAAGTCAAAAACACACATCTCAAGGAAGGTGGGGCCTTGGTTTCCTTTGACGTATCATCGTTGTTTCCGAGTGTCCCGATTCCACATACCTTGATATACCTAAGAGAGTTACTCGAGTTAAATGGTTTTAATAACACTTTTGTTTCTGAGTACATCTCGTTAAAAAGATTATGTGTGAAGCAAAATTGTTTTCAACTTAATAACAGGTTTTACGAACAACAAGAAAGATCGGTATTCCGCAATCCTCTGTCACAGTTCTTAGCTAAATTATTTATGAGTAAATTTGAAACCGAGGCGAAACATGAATTCAGTTACTTTCCGAAGGTATGGTTAATTAAGATATGTGGATGATATTTTTGCAATTTTCGATTCAAAAAATGAAAACTTAGATGATTTTATTAAGATCTTAACTAGCAAATCCCAATATATAGTATTCACGCATGAACTTTAATCGGTAGAAACAATAAAAATAGGTTAGATTTTAATATTTTTAGAAAAAACACCAACACTTCGAGATACATTCCTAACGATTCGAATCATAGCTTCCAAAATAAGATGGCTAGTTTAAATTTAATGGTAAATAGATTAATCAATTTTCATTTAAACAAAGATATATTTTACCACTAAACACCAAATCACATTTTGAAAGTTCTCGGCGCACGTTTCGCTAACCATGTTAGCATCATCAGGAGATGATTTAGTCTAATTCTAAAACTAAACTATGTTCTATTTATATAATAACCTTAATTGCTAACCTACTACCTAGGAAGATTACCTACTACCTAGATTAAATCATCTCCTGATGATGCTAACGTGGTTAGCAAAACGTGCGTCAATAAGTTTCAAAAAATGATTTGGTGTTTAGTGGTAGATCTCTTCGAGTTTAAGATAATTATAACAAAGAATTAAAATTAATTAGGAAGGTATCCGAAGTGAACGGTTATAACAAGAACATTGTAGATAAATTAATTAGAAATCATAAGTTTAAAAAATTATTGAAAGAATCTTCGACTTTTCAAAAGGACTCAAAACAAAAATAAACTCATGGTAACACCGTTTGATGCCCAATTAACATGAGGGAAAAAGTGATTCGGTCTTAGTGGTAAATCTCTTTGAGTTTAGTGTTTCACACCGAAGGTTCCAACAGAAAAATCGATTGTTTCTCTCAAAATTGTGTGGATTGTAACGGTTTTAATTTGGATTAATAATGTTTCATTTGAGCTGAGGTAAGTGCATTTCAATTTAATGATTAAAACCGGCAATAACTTTCTTAACAAACTAATAGATTGGCCTGCAGATTTGGAATCATCTTCATCTCTGATCGTTTCAACCGCTTGTAAACGAGCCCTTAATATTCGGCGCCGTTTTTCATGCACAAAAAGTGAAATATCGATTCGTTTTGAGATTTGTAGTGCGTGTTAATCGCACCATCTAGACCACGTTTAATCCACTGTGGCTCAATATATCGCAAAATTCATGTCTGAAACGTAATTGTACGCAACAAACAGAAATAGATCTTACGAGAACATGAATCATGTTCGATCTGGAAAAACAAGATTCTATGTAATCCATTTTTTTTTGTTCATATCGGAACTAAGCGCACAGTCAATTCGATTTATTTCCCAAAATGTGAATTGATTCACCTTTGGACCTGACTGCGTTTGTTTCAGGATGGAGTTATCTAATTTTTCGTATTTCCCAACAAAGAAAGATTAGTTTCGGATAATTAAATATTTGTTAGCGTGAAACTTATATATGCAAAATCTATATTTTTGACAAAATATTACTGACAAATAAACATTTCCCAATCAACAAGATTAGGAATAAATGCAATAAACGTCGCAGTTTTTCTCGCTTTCTTTCATAATATTTTTCTTTCAAATAAACAAACACTGATTAAAAAAAAGAACTGTTCTTTCCGAATACTTCTCAGGCGAAGTCTCTTAAATCTCTTCTCTGGATCAATTCTTTCATTAGAACCTTTGATATGAAACATTAAACTTGAACAGATTTACCACTAAACCAAATCACTTTTGAATTATCCCCTGATATTGTTAATACGGTTAACGAAACGCGCTTCGAGAAGTTACGCGTTCGAGATGTTCAGTGGTAAATCTCTTCGAGTTTAGTACTTCTAAGGCACCACAATGGCGTCTACGAAGTGATTTCGTTAACTAAGAAACAGGAGAATGTCACAAGGTGTCATATCCGGTGAATATGGTGCGAGTAGAACTGTATTTGTTTGATTTATTTTTATTATAAATCAAACAAATACCGTTCTATACCGTTAATTGACGAAATACAATATCTCAATAATTAATCGGTGGTTACTGAGTAAAGATCTTCGATTTTGGAATGATTTCCTCATCGTTGAACTTGGAAGGTCTTCCTGAACGAGGTTCATCTTCAATTGCATCTCTACCATCACAACTCCTTATACCGCTTGTAAACTTGTTTGTCCTTGCTTCATTGCCGTAAAACTTAATGTTCTTAATACCAGGTGTGACGGTAAATAATTTTTTAATATTTTAGGAGATGGCGCTGAAAACAAGTGTTGGTCCACAGTCTAATCTCTTATGTCATTTTGTTGCTGCGACGATACCTTTCAAAACGCCATTGATGTTTAACGATTTCGAGTTAGCGTCATATTTTTTTCAGTATGATAAACATGTCTAGTTTCGAGACAAAAAAAAGCATTCAAGGCACTGCCTTTCTTAATCAATCAAAAGACAATCGCGAGTGAAAGGCGTCATATACTTGCGGAAACTTACAATGACAATGTCTCAATGAAAAACGCTTGTTGACGTTGGTTAAGACGATTCAAAAGGGGTGATTTCGACTTGAAAGATAAAGGACGCCCAGGTCAACCGAAAAAAATTAAGATGCCAAATTGCAAGCATTGTCGGAAGAAGACGATAGTAAACTCAACAACAAATGCTAGGCGTCCAACAATTTGTGATCGTCTGCATGTCATGGGAAAGATCCAGAAGGCAGAAAAATGAGTACCACAGCAGCTGGACGACAGATAGATTGAAAAGCAAAAAACAGCCTGCGAAGTTTTGCTTTTTCGGCATGAAAGAAAGACATTCTTGCATCGGATCCTGACTGGAGACGAAAAATGGATATATCCAAAAATGGATAAACCAGCTAAAACAGTTGATACCGTTCGCTACCGTCAACAAATAATGAATTTGAAACACGCATTGATCGAAAAGCGACCAGAATGGTTTTTCTGGGAGGGCATCGACAAATTGCCTGAGAGATGGGAAATATGTGCAGCTAGCGATGGCGCATACTTTGAATAAACTATTTTTTACCTTCTAAAATTAAGAATTATTAACCTCCACGTCCAATACATCAACACAAGAATTTTCGTTTTATAGAAAAAATTAATGCACATCTCGAATTCATTTTAATGTTTTGTGAATTAGAAGAGTACCCTAAAAGAATTTCCAGGAAAATGTCGCAATATCATGAAAAAAGAAAGAGATGGAGCGTAGTACGTAGTTTCGAGTTCAGGAGAAGCCTACTGTTGGACTGATAATTTAATTTTTTTACCTAAACAAATTCAATTCAGTTCGTTGCTGTCGAAACCTTCAATTTTGAATTAAATACTCCGAACTGCGTCGACGAAAAGATTTCACTCTCTTCTATGCCAGACGGCTTATCTGTTGTATCCTGTGGTCAATTTCACCATCATTCTGCAATAATCAACAATTTGCCCGTCGAAGAGCTGGCAGCCGCGCAACCTGCCGCAGTTGTCAGCTGTTACGCCATGCAACGTCACAGACGTAACGGAGGCCCGTCCGGTCTCTGACGTTTCCCCGCTCGGAGACTGAGAAAGGTGGGGCGTTCCGGCAACACTGCACTGTGTCAGTGTGTTGGATCGAGCCCGAAACTGCCGTCAAGAAAGACACACCGTTGCCAAATCACACCTTAAATACGCATTCTATTATGATGAAATTCTTTAGTCTTCATCAATCCGAAAAGAAAAACTGTTTCACGCAGAAGGTCACTTATAAAAAGCAGCGGAATCAACGTCGTACCTTGGAATACCTGCTTGGAATCATTAACTACCCAAGTGGTTATTATTTGTCAAAAAGGACTGGTCGGAACTGCTGCCATACAGGGTGCGTTAAACCGAACTGTTAAGTACTTTTGAAGATATAAAAGTGAAATGTTGTGTTGAAAATGGTTTTATTGTATAGTTAAGGCGCCTTAATTGAAAACGAATGCTTTTTTTTCATTTGGCATAACGAACACATGATATTATTGGTACAGTTTTACATGATATGACAAATATGATATTATTGATAACATTTAACAAATGAAATAATCGTTATTACTACTGCCCACGGCTGTGTCACGTTGTTTAAAGAAATAATGTATTGAAAAACTGTATAAATTAGTTTACGCCTGATCAGCAGCGTAATAATACAGTTCCTATATTAAATTTAAGATGTTTAATTCAACAATTACTACTATCTGATATGCCATAAAACAATGATTCCATAGCTATACATTGTTGGCAGGCTAGGGTAATTTTTAAGTCTCGTTATCAACAGCATATCAATTATTAATTGTTATTCCCTCCGTTGAACTCTCCCATTTAATTAATCCCGTTTAAAATTAATTTAGGTTTCGTTCGTTTAAAGACATTTAAAGCTGGCAAACGAATAGTTGTCAATGTTCGAGAGACCAAAGAAATATGCCCGATAAACACCGTTTCGGTTTCGATTTATCTTCCTCAATTCTAAGGGCAATTACTGAGCATCGATAACCGAAGATTAACCACCCGAAGAACAAGTAAATTATTACTCTAGAATGGATGAGAAAAATAGAACCGCTTCCGAGAGGGTTTTCCTCTGATGGTGATGTGAGACGCGCCCTGTAGGCGTAGAGGTGTGCCTGAGCGGAAAACCATCAAACAGGACGGCGATCATGTGGGAGAGGATTGCGCGTATTTTTACTCCACGGGACGAGTCATCGCTGAGGGGGGGCAACATTCTCTTTCGGGTCGAACTCTTTCCGAATTGTTATTTATAGCCTCAAGCCCCTCGACCCTCCGTGTCGAAAGTAAATAAACAAATGGACTGGACAATCGTGATCAAATTCCGCCCCGAGAACCCTACAATCTTATCAGATTGATATACCTACCCACTTGGAGTACGTTGTCCACACAGCCCGTCTCCAACAATTTCATGCCCTTGCAAAAGGCAAGACTGCCAGGCTCTTGGTTGTTTTGAACGCGAGACAAACTAGAATACATGCATATATCCCTCTCGTTCCTGGGGAAGCTCCAGAAGACGATCCGTCTTTGAACCGGTTCCGGAATTCGATTGTACCGTTCCTCGATGCGAGCGAACGGCACCGTTTCCGCCACTTTTTTCGCCGTTATGTCCAACAAGGAGTCGGGATTGCGCGGCGTTGGTGCCCTAAGACGCAGGGGAGCACAACAGGGGGGCAAAGCGCCCACCGGGGGGCGCCGAGGCGGCAGGGCGTCGTGCGCCATGCGACCGACGCCGCTTGCGAATGAACACAGACTGACAAGCGAAGGAGCGCCGTCCAGAGTGTTGGGGGGGGAGGGGTTAAGGCGCACCGTGTTGCCAGCTCTGTCTAGTCCGATATCCTATTAAAACTGTCACTTTAAGACCGAATTATGAATCCTTAACTATTTCAAGGCGAATATAATCGGACTTGATACCTGAGCATAGATTTTTTTCTATAATTTCAAAAAAACGGGTGTATTCGAAAACGCAATAAATATGGAAGTGAAATAAATTTGATATCGAATCTCCCCACCTCTCAGCTGATTGCTCCCCACCGGCAAAACTCATTTGTTTATGTCGGCCATGTGCGGGCGAGGGAAGATGCTCTGCGGCGTTGTCATATCGATCGGAATATTTTTAATTAGAATTTATAGTGATTTTTCCAGCAGTAGTGAATGAAGGTGGCAGAAAGAATTATAAAAAAAATAAACAGACCAACTAGAGATAATCCCGTCACAGCAGTATGACAGTATTCGTGGAACAATGAATATTAAAATTCATTCTAACTGCCCACCACGCTTCCAGGGAGAAGCGATGCCAGTGGTATTGCTTGACATTACCAGAGCATATTAGATAGTCTGGCATGACTTATACAATGAACAAAGCAAGATGTTCAAAAAATATATGCAAGATAATAGGAGATATCTTAAAAAACATCTAAAATTAAGGTGGAGAAAACTATATCTGAATCTAGAATCTTGAAAGCCGAGGATCAGTACTCGGACTGCACCATCTTAGTGCTCAAACACAAAGGAGTCATGACATTGCAGTAAATTAGGCACATATAGGCTGCGAGATCATATAAATTTATTCGCTGAATGGTGCATTATTGTCGAGAAAATACAAATAAACAAATAAAAGAGCCAGTCATTCAGATCCAAAAACTAAGTTTGGCACCCACTAGCAATATTTAAATTGATGTCGAAGACGTACCATGAAATATGGAAGTCAGACGCCTATAATAGGTCTATAGCTTAACCAAAGGCTCACATGGAGAAAACTGAAGAAGTAAGAAATGCTGTGGACAAGCGGAATCTGCTACTATAAAGTAAAAGCAAAATGGATATAAAAATTAAACTGTTATGATTAAAACCCTAGAACGATTGTAGATAACCTACGACTCCATTACAAAAACCTTTGAATATAAAACTTATATTCAAAGACAAAAACACATTGAGAATAACCTCAACCGAAAATACAAATGGCAGGCAACCACTGTAACCCATATTCAAACAAATTGAAACATAGTATAGGGATTTAAAATGGCAATATCTGCAAATCTTTTGCCTTCAAGATTTCCCATATCACAGCAACAAAAAAAGTGTTAGTACAGTATTAGCTGAAAAAAAACCCTGTTCACATATATTGGATTTGACCAATTTTGTTTAGAACTCCAAAAAATTAATTTATACATATAACTATTTTTATCGCCTTCAAAGTAGGCCCCATCGAGTACAATATAAATATGCCACCGCTTGACACCATCCTCCATACATTGTTTATAGACTGACTGAGGTATGACCTTCAGCGAATTCTCTTTAACAATGTGCTATTAGTATGTTTAATATTTTATTATTATTGTCTATAGTATGGCTTTAATTCATTCAAAACGCCTTCCCCGAAGTGATTTGTTTAGTTTAAGGAACCAGGAAAAAGTCACATGGGGCCATATCAGACGAATACAGTGGTTGGTCGATGACGTTCGTCGAGTATTCGGCCAACACAACTCCTGCACAAAACTGACCTCTTTCGGAATTCGGCGGCGCGTTTCATGCCCAAAATATCAGTTATAATGTTATGAACGGCCTTATACGAACTCAAGACTCATACTGACATGGTAACTAGGCCCAGGGCTGCCATCTTACAACAGAAAAGAAAATCAACAGATATTTTACGCTAATTTTGTAAATCAGAAATTCCGGGTACTTTTCATACATAATATATAACATTGGACAGATTTAGTATAAAATGTAGAGGCTTTTTAATTAAAAAATAAAACCAGAAATAGATTCATCAATTTATTTTATTAAAATTATACATACATAACTAATTAGCATACCAAACGGTATGAAATATAACGACCTGCAGTCTCGGAAGGCCTAATGATCTTGACCACCTGCGAAAAGTCGTAACATTATAACCCGCATCGAAACGCAGTACTTCCGTGCGGGAAATGTACTCTACTTAATTAGTTAATGTACCTACCTGTCCTCTTTTTAAACCAAAATATCTAGCGACAGGATCGCCCGCTTGTATTCTCATCAACATATTTTCCTTCAACTTATACCTACAACAAAAAGAAAATAAGAGTTTATGTAGAACTGCTCAGTGTCAGAACTGAATACCTAGCCAATAATTCTTGTTTCTCTTCAGAATTCATCACAACATGTTCAGGAACCAACTCATGTTCTGTAATGTTAATTAATAATTCAGACTCCAAAAACTGTTCCAAAATATATTTAGGTGCCATATCTACTAAGGACTGTTTCGCCGAGGGTGTCATACCAGCCTAAATATGTTATACATTATAGAGAAGTTTAAACTCAATCCAATTATAATCCTTACCTGAACCACAATGATGGCACGGTGAATATTCTCATCTTGCATTCTCTGACAGTAAGTTTTAATTGTTTTGATACCAATCTTTGGTTCATCTGGGAAAAAAACAAACATCTGATCTGTTGGATCATCATTATGGGCTACAAGAACAATCAAATCGCTTCTGGATGGTCTTTTTTCACTAGCAAATGGGAATAATTAATAATTACCAGTGAACATAACAATAGCACTATCAAAACAAACCTAGGCTTATCCCCAAAATGCTCTTTGAATTGCTCTAAAGTCTGATCTAATTCATCTTGTGTCACTAGGTAACCTCTATCGTGGCACAGCTACAGCAAATTAAACGAATCAAGAGATATTTTGTGTACATGATAATGGTTATGTTAAAAAAAAAGTAAGTGTATATATATAAATGATATACCTGCATCACTGTTTTTCTTATCCGCCACAATTTATAAGTCTCTGCTTCATCATCCATTTTCTATAATATTCGATACAATTAAATTATTGTTATTAAATTAATAATTCAAATTATATTAAATGTCTGAAAATGCCATTACAATCAGAGTTAACATAACCAAAGAAATCAAAAATATATAAATTATCAATAGTACATTTGACAAATGCATTTTTAAACGTAATATTAGGTTTGTTCCAGTATCGATTTCAAACGGTGCCAAACCGTCCAGGGTTTTTGCAGATGACCGAAACACTCGTATACATTCGCCTGCGCAAACTCCGGATGATTTGAATCCGTTTGAAATCGTCGCTAGAACAGACCTATTAAATAAAAGTTATAAATCTGTGTCCACTTGCTATATTTCATCTGTGGACGGACACCTCTAATTAACCAGGATCACATTTAAAAAAATGGATAATTAGCATTTCTATTTGTTTAAATCTTTATGAAAAATGAAATTCGCAGACTCCTTGCGCTAGAGGCCGTAATAACCTAGAAGAAGTAGAGTTGTTATTGTCAAAAAATAGGGTTAAGGAAGCATTATAAGAAAATATGAAAGGATTGGATTTTGATGGCAGGTTGAATGATTGAACAGTTTTAAACTCTACTTCAAATAAGCACATTATTTGCAATAAAATGCAATAAATATGTGGTTTTCGAAGGCGTACGATGATTTTATATCGATTTTTATTTAAGCGAGATAATCGAATATGGTTTTTAGATAAGTGATTCAGATGGTACTTCACAGAAATGATTACAAATTTAGTTTTAAGAATAGATTGGCTTTGTTCGCCAGTTGCATTTTGCAATGTTTATAAAACAACACCTGCGATTTTTCGTTCTAGCAAAGTTACATTTAAACTTACATTGATATTTGAAAAGTGTTGAAGTTACATTGATATTTGTGCAAAAGGTAATACAGGCCAGGATCCAATTGATTTTAATCAGTTCTTATCAGAATAATATTGAGTAATCAGTACTTATGACTACTTATATTTTCTATAGTAATTTATTTCTAGATACTGAAAAGAAATACCTTTTTTAATGACAAAAATGATCTGTTAACATAGTTGTTTTTGAATTTGAATAATATTTTAAAATTTCAGGTAGATTCAAAGTATAAAATGGCTTTCAAGATTTCTGTTGAAGTGCCTTTATTTTTGGCATTCTTTGGTTTTTTGTTGATAGGTAAAATCATAGTAATAAACAATTAAACATACTAACATTGCAAACCTTTTAGATACCTTAAATACGAACCTATTGATCTTTAGGACATGTTATGTGACACTGGGCCTAGATAAAGCTAATTGCTCCTTATTGGGTAAGGTATCTAATGCAACCACTAAAGAACTGGAAAAGATTGTACAGCCTAAGGCAGATATTATTAGTATGACGAAAACAAGCATAGACTCAGTATTTGGGGCCTTTATGTGTCTTTTTGTTGGGGCCTGGAGTGACAGATTTGGGCGTAAACCTGTAATTGTAATGAACTTAATAGGTTAGTGATGCTATTTATTTGTCAGGACTAGTATATAGGGATTCATTATAGGGCAAACTGTAATGATGTGGGTTATGGCAGTTTTTGCTGCATTAGAAGATGCCTCGCCTTGGTACATGTTAACTTGTTCTATTCCAGTAATATTGACAGGTGGAGGGGCATCTTTTTTAACTGTTTTATTAGCTTATTTGACTGACGTTACTTCTTCAGAAAATAGGGGACTCCGGTAGGTTTGATTGCCACACTATGATCAAAAAGTAAGGTGACTTGTTTTTTAAGTTGATATGACTGCCCTTGACACTTGACTGAAGTTTTGTATCCTCTGCTTGTCAAGTTAGAAATTATTGCATCTTTGTGGTTGTTCCATTTTTTCTGTGATTTTATACAGTAGATTTGCATTAACCATTCAAATTTCTTCTGCTGATGGCAAAAATAGATTTACAAGCAGTACAAGGCCTTTAGTGAGGCTAGAGAAGTAGTTGAAGATGAATCTCGTTTAGGAAGGCCTTTCAAGTCAGCCATCAAGGATCTTGTACTGAGTAATTGGTTTTTCTCTCATTCTCCAAACACCATATTTATCAAATATGACACCTTGTGACTTTTCCCTATTCTTTCATTTGGAGAAACAATTTCATGGACGTCATTTTGAGTCCAAAGAAGCCTTTTCAGAGAGTTTGTCGATTGCTTTAAAGGGTATACAAGAAGTTTGTGGTTTATTAAAAAATTACTTTACTTTTTGACCATAGTATTATACTTTAACTGAATTAATTGATATGTGATATTTGAATTTAAAGAATGGGAATATTTGAAGTATTTATGGCTGCAGGCGTCTTGTTTGGCAACTTCGCCAGCCCTTATCTGTTAAATGCCACGAATTATGTTGTCGTTTATCTGCTAGCGATCCTCAGTTTATTCACGGCTCTTATATACACAATATTTTGGATTCCTGAATCGCTACAGACACCAGACTCTGAAGTAAGTTGAAACTACCTTTTCAAAGAATGTTGTGTGAATGTTATATTTTTCAGGACAGAATTAAGGGATTTTTCCAAAGCCAAAATGTTACGGGCATATTTAGGACAACATTTATGCATAGGCCTGGACATAGTCGATCTATTATCCTTCTACTAGTACTGGCGTTAGCTATTTACTTCGTAACGATCGCAGGATCAGGAAGTGTTATGTTTCTCTTTATGAGAGAAAAGTTTCACTGGACATTCCAACAGTACACTTGGTACAGCAGCACCACAAACATATTGTGGATAATAGGTGGATTTTTTATGGTCTATATCATTCACCACAGGCTAAAGGTGCCGGAATCGCCGCTAATATTACTAGGTTTCTTAACAATGACCATAGGAGCCCTTGTACAAGCCTTGGCCAATGAAGACTGGCTAATTTACTTGGGTGCGTAAAATAATTGTCCCGTAAAAATCTTCCCGAATTTAGGTTTACTTTGTAGCGGCTGTAATTAGATTTCCATCGGCTTGTTTGACGCCTATGGTCAGATCCCTCCTATCCAAATTAGTTGCTGCAAACGAAGCGGCCAAAATATTCGCGGTGTTCAACATCGCATCCAATTTGTTAGGTAACTGTTAGATATTTTTGACAAACCTGTTAATCATCAACTCTTTTTCCAGGACTAGTAGGAGCACCAGTATATACTACTTTGTACAACGCCACCATGGAAAACTCTGCCGGGATTTTTAATTTGGTAACAGCCGGAGCGGACGTTGTTAATACAGCATGCGTACTGTAAAAAAAACTTTATTCTTGGAATTTAATCTAAAACTATAATGTGATATTTACAGGGCAGTAGTTTTTTTGCGGCGATCCGAACAATTTAACCCTTATTCTACCTTAAATAATGACGAGTCCACAACACCACCAGACCAAATAGATTAATTTTGAAATGTATTATATAACAAAATAGCATCAACTTCAACTTTTTTACATGTATGAAATAAAATGTATATACCTATAAATTAATTTTATTTATATTATACCGTAACTAACAAAACTCTCTGGTATTGTTGGTTATCTATAGTGACATGCTATAATAATTTTTATAAATAATCTAAAATGTTCTGGTGTTTGCCGTAATACAAAATAGAAGCCAAGATTTATTAGTTTTTTCATTGAAAGGATTCTATGTTATTATTGTAGGTTTTTTGTAATATTTTCAAAGACTAAAAATCCCGGCACGGCAACTCTAAAAATTGGAAAGGAAAATATCAACTATAAGAAGTATCATTTATCGTCGTATAATATTAATTTCGCTTCTGATAGATATTGTTAACAATTATTTTGAAAAATCACTCTTCGTGGCTTAATTTAATTGGTCTGATCTTAAGACTCTATACAAACATCTTATTCGGATCAGCGGTATTGTCATTTTTTCATCTTTTCTGAAATTTTTTGTATTTCTTACAGAAAACCAGATGATCTCCAACATCATTATTTTAGAAGGGAAAATTTTAAATTGTAAAACCATTGTGTCTAACTTTTGGAGTTGGAAAATGCTAAAACTGGCAACGCCGCGTAGGTGGTAAATGACATTAAAACAGACATCGTCATCATGTCAGTCTTCGTATGGTTACGGAGACTTTGGGTGCGACAAAATATTATGGCCAAAGCAATTTTTCTAATATTTATGGGCCTGAGTGCCCTTTTTATTATAGTAAAAGCAGCAAAAGATGGTCCTTCGGGTCCCAAAGTAACTGATAAGGTAAGTTTCAATTCATTTTAAGGGGTAATTCAAATCATTAACGTGGCTTCATAGCCCACTCAAATTTTATTGGATAGTTTTTAATGCCCAATGAGACAGTGTTTTCGTTATCAATGGTTTCTTACTTTTTACTTGATAGTTTTTGCGTACATTCCCAGCATTGAAATCTGGTCCGGTTGACGTTCGATTTTGGCAAAAGTACAAAAGTTTTTAAACTGAACAGCTGTAGAAGCTCTCGATTCGATTAAAATGGAAATAAAGTTGTTTGCCTTTCTTTGTTATTTTAAAGAAAATCTATAAATATAAACAGTCTGTTTATTATTATATTTATCGTTGTATTCGATGAACATAAAGGTTAAGATTTTTTTTAATTAGTCGCATTTATCTAGAATTATAGTTGGCTTATAGCTTGGGTTATTTATGTTAAGCCCATTGTTATATCCGCAAAATAAAAGCTACTTAATATTAATTATATCGATTTTAGGTTTGGTTCGACATTGCAATAGGTGACCAACCAGTTGGTCGCATCGAAATAGGACTCTTCGGCGGCACCGTACCAGTGACCGCCAAAAATTTCAAGGAACTGGCGCAAAAACCCGAAGGTGAAGGCTACAAGGGTAGCAAGTTCCACAGGGTGATTCGCGACTTCATGATTCAGGGCGGCGACTTTACCAACGGCGACGGTACGGGCGGCCGCTCCATCTACGGGGACCGTTTTGCCGACGAGAATTTTAAACTGAAGCATTACGGCGCCGGTTGGTTGTCGATGGCCAACGCGGGCAAAGACACCAACGGCTCTCAGTTCTTCATCACCACGAAACGCACCGCCTGGCTGGACGGTCGTCACGTAGTGTTCGGCAAAATCATAAAGGGCATGAAGATAGTGAAGGAGATTGAATCGACCAAGACCAACAGCAGAGACAGGCCCGAGAAAGACGTCGTGATTGTGGATTGCGGCGTCGAGGAAGTTGCCGTTCCTTTCAGCGTGGAGAAAGCCGACGCCACGGATTAAGAACAATCTGCCATTTTTCTTTATTTTTTTATACACCTTTTATTAGTGTGATTTTATTAATTCGTAATACATTTTTTATACTTAACCTCTAATGTTTTGTTATTACTTTTTGTGACTTTTTTCCAATCCTAAATGATCAATGCTTCCATTGGAACCTTTGGAGTAAGACACCAAATTCAAAGAGATTTCTCACTAAACAGCAGTTTCGCTAATCATGTTAGCATCTTGAGGGAGGTAATTTAATCTGAATTTAAATCTAAAATGTCCTATTTATAGGACACCATCATAATATAGAACACAGTTTAGTTTTAGATTAAATAATCTCATGATAATGCTAACATGCTTAGCGAAACGCGCGTCGAGTAGTTTAAAAAGGTGATTTGGTGTTTATTGAGAAATCTCTTTGAGTTTATTCTGTTAATGGTTTGTTGATATATATCCCCATCATGGCTTGTTGAAATTATGTTTGTATTATAAATGTGTGACTGTTTTCGCTCACTCATAGAACTGGTGTTCTGGCTCACTCTGGTGAACTGGCGCTGGTATCAAAAACCAGTAGAGGACAGCTCACGCTAAATGCTCTTGGGCGCCGATCCATCAAACGATGATGCCGGAGCTCATTTATCATGGATACCACAATGTCAGTGGATACAACATCTGTTTTATAAAATAAAATTGTTTTTGGTGACCTTTATTTCATCATAAGTATATCTGAATGATCTTTTGCATATCCTACTGTCTTTTTTTCTATATTTATCAGAAATGTGTTCCATTTATGTTTTTGTTCTACTGTTTCAATTTATCATTTTGTGTCACATTTCGGTCCATCGAGCATACTTATGGTCCTTCGAGCCCGACCTAACGTAAGAAGAGATGCTGAAGAAACTGCTACACATCAGAAAAACAACAAAGGGCTGCTGGATGGAGATGAAGGTTGAAGGAGATCAAGGCTCATTGACAGGCTGGAGCTTCACAAGAAGAAGTTTAGTATTTGTATCACATATGATATTGTGACTTGTATTTATTGAATGCCTCAGATTTTATATGAAGTTTTAAACTAAAGTGAATTTAAGTGAAAATAATATTGCTATGTAAATATTGGAACTTTTTATTAAATAGTTATATTACATTGAAAAAAAAAATAATATACGAATTGCGAGACGTTATTCCGTTAATTTGGGCCTATGAACAGGGATTCTGTTGTGGCAAAACTGTTTCAATCTAAACTGATGACTCCTGAAAAGGAAACCAGATTACTGTAAGCAATTCTATAATCAAACAATTCTTTTCGTAAGTACCACGACCTTCAGTTATTAAGTTATTAGACATATAAGTTAAATTGATGCCATTGTACACGTGACGGTGCTTGAGGTATTATTACAATATAAAGCACGTTTATTATCAGATGTGCTGTTAATCTTTAAAATATCAGTTCAAAATCCAGCAATTATTGAGAATCCTGACAGATTAGATCCCAAGCACAACGCCTAGTTTATCTCACCATACGAGGGTTCCCCGAAAAGTTTCCAGCCTAACGCAGAAATAAGTATTTTTGTCAATTTCAGTTTTATTTCTCAACATAGTCTCCTTGTAATTATACACACTTTTCCTAGCGATGCTCCCATCTCTTTTATCCAGCCAGATACTACTTGACATCTTGTTCTGCAAAATAGTCGTTTACGAATGTGATGTCTCCTCATTTTTAAAAAAATTTTTTTTTTACTATTTCGTATATTAGCAATCAGAATTACAATATTCTATAAGCTAATGTGATGGCTTGAGGGCTAGACTTCCCTATATTGGCGTGACGCCCAACGACGAGTCCCCATTATCCTTCTATCAGGTCTGTTGGCCAGTTTCTTTTTAGTCTCCTATTATTTGTTGGATTCAAAACAGGCTGTAGTAGGGTGTTAGGATGGCTTTCCAGTTTGTGGTGATATTTTATGCTGCTGCTCTTGATCACGTCCTTAACATAGGGTATCTGGAGATCTTCGTGAAGAGTGTGGTTTGATATGTACTAAGGTGCGTCGGCAATCATTCGTAATATTTTGGACTAACATCTTTGGATAATGGCTAACTTTGATTTACTGGTACATCCCCAAAGTTCTATCCCATAAGTCCAAATTGCCTTAATGATAGCCTTGTATAATAGAATTTTGTTATCTAAAGATAAGTTAGACTTTCTTCCGATAAGCCAGCTCGATTCTTTTACTTTTAGGTCATTTTGTTTTCTTTTTTTGACTATATGGGTTTTCCACGTAAGGTTACTGTCCAAGTGTATACCTAAATATTTTGTATTCGTGAATGTTGGGATTTCTACGTTATTAAAATGTAAGCTACGGCACTGCCCTTTCCTGAGGGTAAAGTTGACTTGCGCTGATTTTGTCTCATTTATTTTAATTTTCCACTTTCGCCTCCTCATTTGATGAAAATCTTTGTCCTCTGATCGAAACTTTGAACGTGGGGAAGAAAAAAAAGTCGCTGGGGTCAGATCTGGTGAATACGGTGAGTGGCTCAATTCGTGAATTGAAGATAACTTTCTTTTTCTTCAAATGCGGCCATTTTTCAGCAATGTCTGCCGTCAACTTGTCGAGTAATGATGCGTAGTATGTCCCCGTTATTGTTTTTTCCTTTTCAAGGTAATAGATTAACACAGCTCCATGACTATCCCAAAAAACAGTCGCTTTCGCCTTTTTCGGAGTCGATTCAGCCTTCACAGTCCACTGATTTCCACTGTGCCTTTGTTTCAGGAGTGTAGTGGTGTAACCACGTTGCATCTACACTCATTAATCGACGCCTAAACTCCGACTTATTTCGCTTAAACTGCTTCAACAGGGCTTCGGAAATGTTCATTCGACATAATTATATTAACAAATTATCTTCATGTCGAAGCTGGAAACTTTTCAGACTACCCTCGTAAACATACCTCACCTTTTTGACGTGAATGTTCAGTTTTGCAGTACTGGTTGATGGATTACCAGGATTAACCCACAAATTTCACCTCTTTGGATTATCATAGAGGATCCGCATCTAATGCTGGAAGTTATTTTTCTTGAATTTGGGAAGCAATGATACACAAAATAAAAGCTCTACTCTTATTCTACTCTTATTCTGAGCAGCTTGTATAAAGTTGAAGTGAGCAGTTTGTATAAAGAAAGAAATCTCTTCGAGTTCCTGTCTGAGTTGGCGGTGGATATCGCGTCCACAATTGATTTTTCACGATATAATCCAATATTATAACTCGTTTTTCAGTTGAAAGATGGCGCTTTAAAATAAATGTTTCGGCGGGAAAAACTTCTGATTCTAATAGGTTTTGCAGTGGATAAAATGTGGAGAATAAAGTTAAGGATGTAATCTAGTCATGATACAGACCTGAAATATCCTGAACTGTCGTCATTGTAACACCGGTTCTGTTTAGATTTTTGATTATTTGTGAATCGGGCTTTGGCTTAGTCAGATCAACAGCCGTCATTTCAATTAATTTCGAACGGTTTTCTTTGTTGGCCACTGCTGAGGGAGGACGATGAGAGGAGTTAGATGATCGATTCTGTAAATCGGTGCTTGTATTAAGCAAAAATACCATCTGACAATTAAGGAGACTCACGTGGTGTCCAGTGCCGATGTGCGACTCTCGGTTTAATAACGCATGAACCTTATTAAGGATAACCTATAAAAAATAGATTAATTGTTCTACTGGAACCTTTGGCGCGAAATCCAAATACATTTACCACTAAATACGGAATAATTTTTCAAGTGTAAACTTCTTTAGCCGCGTTGGGCGATTTTCGGTATGGGCAAAACTTATGGGTTCGAGTCACCGACATGCTGGTGACGTGTTGCGCCAGACTGGCGACGTCAATTGTGTTTTAAATTGAATTGTGTTTTAGATAACATTATTTTAATTGCTTAATTGTAGAATCACTGTACGGTACAAGGGTGAGTACTTAATATATTAATATTTTTATTTTTTATTATTTATTATTATTATGTATTAAAAATAAAGCATTTATTTTCGAATATTTTCAACATATCATAATTAATTTAAAAATTCAATAAATAAATAAATAAATAATGTAAATAAAAATAAAACATTTTTAAAAAATAAAAAAAAACAGTTATTCTAAAGTTTCAAATTTTCACTTCTATCGGCAGTTTCCCATGAGGAGGCGATTTAATCATCTAGAGATGATTGGAGTTGCACCGCATTTCGCTGACCATCTTATGTATCATCCGGAGAAGTTTTAATTATCTACAAATCATTGGAGATGCACAAATGTTTCGCTAACCATGTTAGCATCATCAGGAAGTGATTCAATAATGAATTATGCCCGTTTCGATAATCATATTAGCATTATCAGGAGGCGATTCAGTCATTTACATATATTGGAGATGCACGCGCGTTTTATTATTCATGTTAATATCAACACGAAATGATTGAAGTATTTCCAGACGAGTGTTTCGCTAGCCATGTTGGCATTATCAGGAAGGGATTCAATCATCTATATATGATTGGAGACACACGCGCGCTTTGCTAATCATGTTAGCATCATCAGAAAAGGATTCGAGTATTTCTAGACAATTGGAGATGGTCGTGCAATGCGCTAATCATGTTAGCATCATAAGGAGGGCATTCAATCAATCAATCTCATTGTCATCAATTCAATCTCCAGATGATTGATGGATGGATCCGGAGGTGATTGAATCATAGTTAGCAAAATGCGCACCGGAAAATTATAAACGATTGATTTGGTGTTTAGTGGTAAATCTGTTTCGAGTTTAATATGAAAAATAATTTAGGAAATTCCGCATGTATTAATAAATTCAAATGTGGTACTTTTCGTGCTCCTTGCAGGTGAGGAGACTTCGATACGGAATTGGATCCTGGCAGTTTGGTAAGCGAAACTGTGGTTCTGGTAGAGAGTGGTAAATGTTGATTAATTTTTCCTCCAGAATTCACCTGAAATGAAATATGGATGATTAGGGATGAAAACCTATAACAAATTAAAAAAATGTATACAAAACCTTATCGACAGATGTTCTGTTGTTGTGTGGCATGATTGAATCAACTTTGCGGACGTCTGCAGCTTTATCGAAATTGGGCGTCGTTCTTTTGGCCATAGCGTACGGGTTTGGTTGGTATCGACTGTTGTTGGGTTTGACCGGATTGGTATTGTCCTGTAGCCGATGCAGATGTTCCATGTAAACACGCATACGCTGTTGCAAACTACCTTCTGACCGAACTGTATGTCCACTTTCGCTAGCTGAAGGATTGTGCTGAAAAACAGCCGCACAGTTGTATGTTGTTATTCGCGCTTAACTCGATGCCGAGTTCCGTTGACTCTACACATACCTGGCGTTGGAGATGCGACGTGGTAAACTTCTTCGAAATCCTCGAATGTTGCGTTTGAACTGGGCTAATTAAACTGTGGCCAGCGCTTGCCTGACTTTGCGCTCTACAACGTATTTTATCTTCTATTATCGAATATATCAGGTACTCAACTTAATTCTCGACCCCTATGCCTCATCGACCCATTGGATTTTTCCCCGTCAAGTTTTTTTCGATTTGGTATTCCACAGTGGCCAGGGGTTGCCAGAGTCGAAAATTAAGTTGAACCGTTAATATTATGTTAAACAATAGCGAGAGTGAGGCTCACGATGAGGCATTACCGACTATAAGTTTTTTTAACAGGACATAAGGGAAATAACTTGTAGGAAGTGGGTTGGAAATCATCTTCGGATGGAGTTCGTAACTGAAGGATGCTGCAAATTAGAGGTGTAACATATATTTTTAAAAGAGGCCTCGGGATGAAATAAATGATCCAGTTGTCCGAAAAGTTGGTAGGGATTTTTAAAAAGTTTATGTAAAGGTTTATTTAGTCTATTATGTACTTATTATTATTATTATTTACAACTTTTTGCCAACGTAGTGGTAGGTTCATTATACCTTTTTGTCAAAAATTAGCATCTTTATTGCCAAAAAATGTCAACACTATTGTTATCCATGTTCGTTTTCAATAGGTAATCTATTTCAAGATCGGCCAGTTTGTCAAAATTCTCCCTACGATTTTTTGCTGATATCACGGAAACCGTTCCTGCTCGCGTATTTTCATAAGGATAGAGCGACTTTTTGTTTTCTAAAATTTCCCAATTTTCCATTCAGTCCAAAATGCAAACCCTCAAAAATTTGAATTGCGCTATTTTTCGATATTTGACACTCCAAACCACGTGCATCAACAATCTGGCCGCAAATTTGCTTTAGCTCTTTTAGTTTTTGAGATATGATTTTTCAAAGATAACTGAAATTAAGAGATGCGATCGTGGACGATGTCTGGATGGGCCTTAATATGGGCAATGCATCCAAGAAATTTCCCGAAACTTAGCAGTAAAAAGGATAGAAAAAATATGTTGTAGGTGTTCATTGTCTGTAGAGCATAAATAAAATAAACGTAAAAAAATCGATTAGAATCAAATCAAAGCGAGTCTCGACGCAAATATTGAAAATACGTTAGGGATTATTAATATGTAAAGAAACGTCATTAATCCAGCACAAATTTTCATTTGCAAGCGTTAAAAGTGAAACTAATGAAAAATCCAGACAAATTTTCCGGACAACTCAATATTCCAGGTGTAGTGGTTAATAATTCCTAATTTTGTTTAAGAGATGGCGCTGGAAACAGGTCGGTTTACAGTATAATGGGGTGTCTAAGGGTATGGTGTACCATGAGCTTCTGAAACCAGGTGAAACAGTTACTACCGTTTGCTACCGTCGACAAATGATCGATTTGAACCAAGCATTGATCGAAAAGAAACCAGATGAGTTACAAAGTACAGAAAAGGGATTTTACAGCACGACAACGCCCCATTACACACAGAAAAGCTCTTGCCCCACCCGCTGTACTCACCAGACTTGGCCCCTTCCGACTACCACTTGTTTTCATGTATGTCTCGCGCACTTTTCATGAAACAGCAACTACTGGACCTCAAAAAATGTACGGTTTTTCTGGGAGGGCAAGCACGAATTGCCAGAGCGAGATGGGAAAAATGTGCAGCTGTGATGGTTCATACTTTGGATAAACCATTTTTAAATGACTCTCTAAATTAATCGTGTTTTTTTTTGAGAAAATTAAAATTAAGAACTATTAACCACCACACCTGCTTCGTCCTTAAATCAATCGACTTACGTAATTTTTGGCACAGTATAGTCGTGATCGAAGTGGCACATCGTCGTTCTGTAGCAAACAGAATCAAAGAAGATTAGCATTCTGGATTAGTGTCAAAGCCGAATGCCCAATCGATGCCGCGCACAAAATCGACCTGATCGAAAACGTCCCGCCGGAAATGAAGTGAAAAACGAATCACAGACGTCGGAAAAATGTTTGGTACGACTCGAATCTACCGCGAGCAATCCAAAAATCACGAAATAACAATGGGTGGCATCTCAACGAACCGATCCAGCGTCTCGTCCAGCTCTAAACTGGCCTTCACCACGGTTTCCTGTCGTTTCGCCATTTTATCGACTTGTTGCGTCACTGGACCAACCATTGGAAGGGGCCAGGCACTCTTGGTCCCCCCTCGGCCCTGGTTCGAATCCTGCATCCACTTCGTCGTCCATCTTCGGTCGTTTGGTTGCCTGAAAACCAACGGCCGATCCTTAAAAAAGTCCCTTAATCTCACTCTGCAATCGATCATATTCAAACTATAAGACTTTCTAAGTTACCAATCACACACAACACAAACTTCAAATAAAAAAGTTGCGCACCTAAAGTAATGTTGGGCATTCAACTCTGACCACTAGTTTATATCAACGGCTTCGTACTTTTCAGACACTTGGTCTTCTCTCAAAATAAACACCGTTCATATATGGGAAGAAAACAATTTGGTTGCATATAATATAAATCTTTAACCTAACGGAGGCTTTAAAAACTATCTACGCAGCAGTTTTAATGCATTACTTACGTATAGGGCTGGGGAACAACTGCTAGAGGTACACCTGACTGTCCCGCTGTCCCAGGTTGGGCAAAAATATGTGGCATTTGCGGTGGTAGTGGAGGTACTGCAGAGAAAAAATAAGTTTGCAACTTCAGTAAACTGAAAGAAATTTACCACTAAACACCAAATCACGTTTGCTTCATTTTAATTTATCGATGTGCGTTTCGCTAACCATGTAAGCATGATCAGGAGATGATAGTAGTTAATATGTGGGAATGCCTCCTAATTGTCGTATGGGAATGCATCCTCCTCCTCGTTTCGTCCGTTCCCCATTGGAATTTGTCTCTACTACATTTCTGACATCTCATCCAAAGTTGTCTAATCAAATGTGGCATATACAGTCGCAACACAAACATAAGGTAATCAGCCTCAGTTCAGAATGAGTCAATCACTATGTCACAACTCTCGTGTTAATCAAGTGTATCTGTTCAACTCCAAGAAGATATCAGAAGATATTTTTTAGGGTCTCTTTCCAAAGAAAAAAGCGTAACGATTTAAAAAAATTTAAATGACAAAATGGAAGAAAATAGGGGAGTGTTTTGTGCTATTTGTAAGGACACGTTTGATTATTTCGAAACTTGGATGTCAAATACATGTTCTCATTTATTTTGTCTAAGATTAATGTACATACTTATTACTATAACCGTCGTCATATCTCGTCGTTGGCGTTACATGTTTTGTTGGTTGCCAGAATTCGGGGGGTTTAACTGCTTTCTAAAACATGCCATTTGGACGTAGATTCTGAACGACCGAGCGTATCAGTTATTAGTTTTAAACGCTGATTTGACAGGTACGGAGCATTAGATAAGTCTCGCCTCGCGTATTTCGTTCATCTCGCGAATACTTGTTTTGATTTGGGGTTTGCTACGTGTGTACACTCTGAGTAGTATTTTTAAAATAAAAACAATCAACGTTTAATTGCAAACATGAAGGTGTCTGATTTAAAACAGTTAATAATGACTAATTTAAGTTTTGGAGGAGAAAGTTGAATTAAAAACTAATGCTCGTCCCACGCCCGTGTTGAATTTGAGTCAAATTCCAAAAGAGTGTAACAATAGGACAAGTTTTATGGGAAAATTTGATAGTAAACTATACAATAGCATTTTGTGGCTATGAGGTTGTGAATTTTAATTTTTTCCTGGTTCACCTCCAGTAGGATGTCAATAGCACGAAAAGTAAAAAGGAGGACGGAGAAAGCAAAAAAATCTTAGCAGCACTATTTTTTTCAACGCCCCCCTACTTTAAAAACCCACGAATCGCCACTGATTTTGATATTGCTGTACAAGTTGTTCAAAAAGAGGATTTAATTGGTTAAATAAGAACCACATACTTCTGACTTTATTTATAATACCAGGGTGGACTGAAAAGTTTTCTGTTTCAACATGAAGATGGCGTTACTAGTCAAAAACATTTTGGTAACGTAATTACGCATGCGTTGAAAGATTACCTTGAAAATTTCAGCCACTTTAGATGCTCAGTCGATGTCAAGATTATCTCTTGATGATGCTAATATGATTAGCGAAACGCCCATTATGAAATTAAAAAATGTTATTTGGTAAACTCAAACAGGCCTACCACTAAACACCAAATCACTTTTTAAATTTCAGGACGCGCGTTTCGGTAACCGTATTAGCATCATCAGGAGATGATTCAATATTTTCAATAGATAGAATCAATTCGATAGATTGAATCATGTCCTGATGATGCTAACATGGCGAAAGAGTGATAAATCCCTTTGAATGTAGTGTATCAAGTGGGCAGAAAAATTTCAATAAGCAACTCACCATCTTTCCTATTAAATTCTTCCCAGGCGGCGTTTTTCTGATGCTCATCTAAATCTTCCTCGGGCCGATTAGCCAGCAGTTTCTGATGCTCATGCCACTTGTAAAGAAACGGACACTTTTGTACCAGTTTGCCCAGTACCTAAACAACAGTAACAGATCCAGTAGGATGAAACCCGAAGCCGGATAACTTTAGAATGTCCCTTACCTTGTCTTCGGGTACGTTGGGCAGAGGCCTGACGTCGCCAATGCGTGGTCGCACAGAGTACATCTCCTGGAAGTCATTCAAGTTATAGTGACGCCGGATTTGATGTTTGTCCACGACCCGGTGAGCCACCGCCAGCTTAGTGATTTGTCGTTTATATCGCCGCTCCTCCATAGTGTCCCGAGCAATTAACCGGTAAACGTACACCGGCTTGGTTTGTCCGAAACGAAAGACTCTGAACACGCTCTGCACGTCGTACGACGGGTTCCAGTTTACTGTCATGATCATCACCCTGTTGGCGGCGGTTAAAGTGAGTCCCAGGCCGCCCACCTTCGTCGACATAATAAACAACCTACGGAAAAGTCTTGTTTTAAACGTACGACATATTAATCCTCAATTATTACCGTAACGACTCGTTATCGGGATCGTTGAATCTAGAGCACATCTTCGTTCTGGCCTCCGGCAAACTGGTGCCGTCCATGCGCAAATAGTCGTGCTCTTTCTTGTATTGCAGTCGGCGACGCACGAAATGCTCCAAAGTGTCCAGTTCGGCGTGCGTTTGAGAAAAAATAAGCCTGCGACAAGTACGATGATGTACTGATTGTTTTAGTACTTGTAGAGTCACTTACACTTTGTCTCCCTCCAACTTGGCCTGTTCCAAGACATCCAACACGATCATTATTTTCGTTCCCAATTCTGGAGTGTTCTCCACGTCGTCAGGCATCAAGCCTTCCCACCAATCGCCTGTGGTTACCATTTGCTCGGGACCGTTATCGGCCACCACGTCTTGCTCTTTAATTTTCATTTTGTGACTGTTGGTGGCCAAGGTCAAGGTGTATGGATGAGTACAAAGATACTGAAAACGTAATTCTTTACCAGCGTAATTCTTTATAGCGTATCTGATCCCTCAGATTGGCGATTCTCAACATGAGGAACGCGCCCATCTAATATTATTAGATTATTTACTTAATTCTCGGCCTCTACTCTCTGGCCTCTTTCGTCGACTGCAGGATCTTTTCGAACCAGAAGAAAACCTATTTCTAAACTTTTACACAAGCTAGGGAAGATTCAACAGGGGAGTTGTTGGGTCTTCTATGAACTCACGGTTAAGAATAAGAGTAGATGCTAAACAAAATTGTATTGATAGTAGAACAACACTCACGGATTGATATCGAAAATGGAAACAAAAAACATTACATGGAAGGTATCCTAAATCACTTGAGGATGACACCATTGACGAACAATTGTCTCTGAAGTGGCTGACCGAAGGACTATGCAAAGTTCTACACTATATAGAAACAACCATTCAAGAAGATAGTAAGAACAAAGAACTATGAAAGGCATATACCGCACTTGGAGTTGTCGACAGGTGCAGAAAATGCGATACTGTGGGGGAAATAATTGAGCACCTTATTGATACAATTGCATAATCAGCGAAAATTATCCATCAGGAAATTTCACTAATGCATAAGGCACCTTCACCATATTGTAACTACTCGACTTCTGGCATATGAAGGAACAGTGGAAACTAAGTAATGTAGATGTAGTGCCCATCCGTCGAAATCCTGATTAGTAAGAAATTTTCTAAGAATCTGGAGAGCCTTGGTGTCTTGAAATCGATTGCCATAGTAGGACAACAACGTACCGTACGTAATGCCGTAAAATCTTATGCTAACGTGAGACGAGCTGATTTGCCATTTCATCTTGGCATTGTAATATCGACCAGCATAAGATGAGAGTCTAGATTAAGGATAACTACAATAATAATAATCTTTATTGTCTGACAGAGTAAATCCATTTATGAGACAATTTAAAAAGAAAATGAAATGAAAAAAGCGTGTGTGTACTTATGTGCGCACGTAAGAAGTTATACTTCTTTGGCGTATTTTTTTTATGCATTCAAACAAATTTTAACTAAGCAAACGACCAATAGACGAAAGCAACAGGCGCGCAACTTAGTCCACCGCTAAAAATACACTCTGATCTGTATTCGCAAACTCGCCATAAAAGTATAACTTCAAAAAGCACGTACTTAACGCATGTAAGAAGTTCTTAAGAAGTACTTCTTTGGCGTAATTAATAAAATATTTTTTTATGCATTCAAACAAATTTTAACTGAGCAAAGGACCAATAGACGAAAGTAAATAGTTCAAATAAACAAGTCTTGAGAAATGGCGAAGGTGTCATAATTTTAAAAAGAAAATAAATTATGTTACATCGGCGCGCAACTTCGTCCCTCACTAAAAATACACTCTGATCTGTTTTCCCAAACGCGCCATAAGAAGTATAACTTCAAAAACGAAAAAAGACACAAAAATCTTACATAAGAATAGACTTGGGCAAAACTACAACACCTATCCATACAATTAATTCCGACTAATGCAACAATTCCAATGTGGTAAACCTCCTGAACTGATCTGTAGATAAGTAGTTAATGTCAACATCGCGGCACAAATTATTGAAGAGCTTCATGGTCTAAAACAGTGGTGTTTTGACCATGAAGTTAGTTCTAGCATAGGTTAAATAAAAGGAGGGATAGGATCTGACTAGGGGTGTCAGATGTCACGGCATGTGAAAACCCATTACAGACAGTAGTTCGGGGCAGTCAATAGGAGACCTACACATTTTATAGATTAACTGAAGCAGTAGATATTTTAGGCGATTAACTAACGATGATATTCGAATTATCTCAATGCTAAAAACTTAGTGAATTTTCTCTGAACGCCTTCAAGTTGTAATTTGTATCTGTTATATAAAGGATTCCATACTACATCACTATACTTTGTCTCACATAAACACTTTGCGATACAGAGTTTTAAACGCATTTATATTCACGAAACCTGCCGAATTCCGAATGATGAATGAATCCTAGCATTCTCACTGCTTCGTTTCTAATGCGGTTAATTTAAAATGGAAAGGACAGTTTAGTGTCGAAAATCATTCCCAAGTCTGAAAATCCTAACCCGTTCGATAATCGCACCATTCAAGTTGTCATTAAAATGCGTGAAATCCTTGATATTAGCAAACGACATCAATGTCCTGCAGCATAATGCAGTAAGCGGTGTTATTTATATTTCTGCATAGTTTGATATCATCTGAGTACATTAAAATATTGCTTGAAATATTTATTAAAATCGTGACTTAATCAGCCAGTAACGCAAAATCACATATCTGTGCAAAAAGGTGTTGCTGTTGTGTCGTGCATTATGAGTTGATACCCACCGCAACATGCCGCAACGGCTCTGGAAACCGTCACCTAATTAAGCTGGATGATTTTATTGCACTCGTCGTATACTCCAAACTTAGCCCCTTCGGATTTTCATCCCTTCCGACCCTTAAAACATCACCTAATTCACGATCGCTTCACATTTTTTGAGGAAGTCGGAAAAGGTCTCAATCATATCAAAACTACAAAGTTTTTCTTCGATCTGAAATTCGACAGTTGCCTAAAAGATGGCGCAAGCGAGGGAGATCATTTGAAGATTAAGACTGTATTAGTTTTTTCATAAATGAATGTCAAAGATCGACAAAAAAGGCCGAGAATTATGTTGAGGACTTCAGTAAGGTCCAAAGTACAAAAATGAAGAACATTGTTTTAGAGAGTGTGAGCAACTTACGTCTAATATACCGACGTCAGCTAAAAAGTTTTTCCTCTTGATGTTTCCCTCTGCGGTGCGTTCCACCCGCTTGGCTTCTTCTTTATCCAAATAAGCGTTGTACAAACGCACTTGGACATCGCTGAGGCTAACAAATAAGGCCTGATCGACCAATTTGGGCAGATACTGTTTCAATTCGGTGTCTTCCAGTCGTTGTACCACCTTGTTATCTAGCAGTTTGTGCAGCACATGCGTCCGCTGTTTCATAAGTAAAATGTCCACAGAAGTGGAGTCTTCATACTGCCCGTTGCTGATGGGATTTACGAAATTCGTCTTGTATTCTCGTTCTGTGCCAAGCAAATTGGGTTTCACAAAGTGAACCATGCAATAATCTAAAATGAGTTAGGGCCCACTTCAGTTATATGAGATTTAGGTAAAGGGTTGTCAAACTAGTACTATATATTTCTATAAAACGTCATAGCAGTAATGTTTTTCTTATTCTCGCCGAAATTGACATTTGTGTGTTGTATTGTTTGGCAAATCAGCATGAAAATATATACAGTTGTACAGCGCATACAAATTGTTCTAATTTATTACAAAAATAATGAATCTGTTCGGGCTAGGTTTCGCGCCCTCGATCTACAGAGCCTACTATTCGAAATTTAAATCAAAAATTCGAATCAACTGGTAGTGTTTGTGATGCTAAGAATCCAACCCATTATTGAAAACATCGATGCTGTGAACCAAAGTATGAATGAAAATCCGGACCAATCAATTACATATCATTCTCAAGAACTTGGACTATTTTATGGTATTACATGAAAGATTCTTCATAAAGATTTGCATTTCAATGCTGAAAAATTTCAGTTAAGTGAAGAACTCAAACCAAAGGAACTTGAAACAGTTCCACTATTCCCTGAAAAAGTCATAGTCAGCGATGGAGCTCATTTTTCGTTAAATGGCTTTGTAAATAACCAAATTGTGGCATTCGGAATGAAGAAAATCCATCTGCTGTTCTTGAAACACCTTTACATTCACAAAAATTAATACTTTAGTTTGGTTTATGGTCTGGAGGTGTAATTGGACTGTACTTATTTGTAAAGGAAAGTGCAAATGCAGTTACTGGCAATGAAGAACGCTACAGAAACATGATTACTGATTTTTTCTGGCATGAATTGGATAATTTTGATCTGGACGACATGTGGTTTCAACAGGATGCCATAAATTTCGTGACACAATCAATTTATTGAGAGAAAAAGTTCAATGACCGTGTAATCTCAAGAAATGTAAATGTTACCTGACCACAAAGATCCATTGGACTTTTTCTCTGGGGTTATGCGAAATCATTGGTTTATATCAATAAACCATAAACTCAATGACCTTGAAATCAAGATTATTTGTGTCATTGGTGAAATAAATGCCGATTTATGTGGCAAAGTAATCAAAAAGTGGTATTCCAGAATAGAATGTTTTTAAAAATCCAGACGCGGTCATTTATATGAAATTATTTTGAAATAAAAATGCCATGAACCAATATTTAAAATAAAAATTACGTTGATATCACATACTGTTTTGTTTTTATTCCAAATTAAAAATATATAGCTCTTATTAGATAAGCCTTAATGTGAAGGTAACACTTACATTCTAATAAATTATTCTGTAAAGGCGTCCCGGTCAGGACGATCCTCCTCCTGGTCCGGACCTGATTCAGGGACACGTTGCGCTGCGTTTGCTTATTCCTTAGCAGGTGACCTTCATCACAAATGATCAGGTCAGGACCTGGACTTACCAGCGCCTTCAACACGTTTTCCTTCTGACACAAGCCCTGTTCCTCCCATTTGTCCAGCTTGGAGTGGTTAGTCATTAATCCGAACGCCTCGTAGCCCAGTACCAACATGCCCCCGTGCTTCCTCCACTTCCTTAAGATCTTGAACCTGTTGGCGGCATCTTTAATGCCCCTAAATAATAACACAACTTAGTTTTTATCTAGTTGCATGCCTTAGGTCTTCAATTTTATTCTGGTTCCTCCTTCATACAGTTAATAGATGTTTCGGTTAATAATGTCGATTTTGCTAAGAGATGGCGTTACTAATACATTTGTTGATATAGACTAATGACGTCTATGGCGTTTTGGAGGGTAAACATAGGCCATCAAAAGTCAGTTCGTTATTAATTGTCAATGAGCAAAAAACATAGTTTTTCATAACTTTGAATACGTCGACTTATGTGCCAGAAAAAGACGTTTTGCGAAGAAGTTTAATAACTTTCTTTTGTTTGAACAAAACGGCTGCTGAAAGTTATTGATTACTGGTTGAAGCTTATGGTCAACATGCTATAATCCAAAAAACTTGTGAACGATGGTTTAAACGCATAAAAAGTGGTAAAACGATGGTTTAAACGATATAAAAAATAAGGAGCGTCCAGGACAACCGTAAAAGTTTAAAGATGCAGATTTGCAAACATTATCGGATAAAGATTTAACCCATATGTTGAAACAATTGGCAGAAACATTGAATATTGCCTAAGCCACCATTTCTGGACATCTACGCGCATTGGGAAAGATCCGGAAGGAAGATAAATGGGATCCATATAAATTGAAGGAAAGATACATCGAAAGCTGAAAATCCATTTGTGAAATTTTGCTTGCCAGTCAGAAAAGAAAAAGTTTTTCAGCATAGAGTTGTGATAGTTGATGAAAAGTGGAATCTATTTTGACAGCCCAAAACGAAAAAAATCATGGGTAGACCCAGGCCAGCCTTCAAGATCATAACTAGTGCTCAATATACAGGGAAATAAGACTTTTGCTGTGTATTTGATGGAACAGTAGGGGAGCTGTATATTACGAACTGGTGAAACGATTACTGACGATCGATACCGACAACAATTGATAAAATTGAACCAAGCATTGAAGAAAAAATGACCAGAATACGCTTAAAGACACGTTAAAGTCATTTTACAACATGACAATTCTCAGCCCCATGTTGCAAAATGTGTAAAAAACTATTTGGAAAACGTTAAATGGGACGTCCTACCCCACTCGTCATATTCACCGTACTTAGGATCTTCGGACTACTACTTATTTCGATCAGGGCAGCACGGACTTTCAGAACACTTACATTCGTACAAAGAAGTGAAAATTTGGCTTGATGAAAGGTTGTCCTCAAAAAAACAAAAGTTCTTTTGGGTCGGAAACCATTTTTTGACAGAAAAATGGGAAAAGGTAATAGCTAACGATGGCCAATACTTTGATTATTGAGGTAATTTATTTTGTTATGGAAATAAACGCTCAAAAAACGACGAAAACGACATTATTAACCGAAACACTTATTATTTTAAAACGCCATCTTTCAGATTTAAAAAGAAGTATAATACTGTGAATATAACCTGAACAATATAAGATACTTCCTTCTATTCGCCTTTCAGCTGAAAATAAACGTTGCGGAAGTCAAGACATGATTTGTCTGACGTTGGGATATTATCTTGTTTTGTGTAAGAGTATCTCCAGCAATTTCGAATTGGAAATGTTGATTTAAATGATGTAGAACGTCCGGGGCGGCTAAAAAAATGGAGGATGAAGTACTGGAGGCAGGGCTGGAAGAAAATTCTTGTTGGACACTGCTAGAGCTTGGAGTAATACAGCATGGCATTTCTAAACGTTTATACGAGCTAGAGAATATCAAAGCTGGGGAGCTCAAACAAAAGAAAGAGTCGTTGGGTCTTCTTGGAACTCACAGTTGAAAATAAAAGTAAACGCTTTGATGATATATTGTCATTGCCCTCCAGGGAAACAAGGACATCATTTTACACAATCACATACAGCAAAAAGAATGATCTGCTGGACGTCGTGCAGTATGTGTTGCTTCAATCAACTGTTAGCAGCAGGAACTGATTCAAGTTTGTGACACACTGGAGGAAAAGTTGCCTTACCCTGGCAAGGGAGAAAAATAAATCAATTTACACAAACCCACACAATCATATACAGCAAAAAAACTCTTAAAAGATATTATGACGATGTATTCTCAAGACTTGGCCCCTTCGTATTTTCATCTCTTCCTCTCCCTGCAACATCACCTGGCTGATAGCCGTTTGCATCTCTTGAGTAAACCGATAGTATCAAAAAAGCTATTTGAAAGAATAAGGGACACAAGAGTTAAGAGGGGAATGAAATGGGAAGTGATCACTACCTGGTAGAGACAAGAATGATAATTAAGGAAATGAAAAAAGAGAGATTGAGAGAATGTGGGATACAACAAAGATATAGAGAAAAGTTAGAACAGTAGAACCCTTGTGACTGATGAAGAGGAGTATGCTGTTGAAGCATTGTGGGAAATACTTAAGAATAGTGTTTTAGATAGTGCAATGGAGGTATGAGGAACATCAACAATGAGAGATGATATAAAACAATCAGCGTGGTGGTTCAAAAACGTAAAACAAGCTATTAAGGATAAAAAAAATGGAAAAATAACGGATGCATATAAATATTATAAAAAATATAGGTTGGTCGCGAAAGATACAGTTTTAAAAGCCAAATAAAAGAAGAAGAAAAGAAACTTTGCAGGAAATCAAAAATTATTTTACAGAATGCTTATAAAAAGAATAATACAAACGAGATTACCTATATTAGAAATAAAAATAAGGAACTGCTGATCAACGACGAGAAAATAATGCAAAGATGGAAAGAACACTTCGAGGAATTGTTGGAAAAAACGGGAAGGTGAAGAGGAGTTTGAGGAAAGTAATATAGAAATGAACAATGAAATTATGAGCACAGAACCTATAGAGATGGATGAATTGGAGAGGGCAATGGGGAGGGCAAAGATGGGGAAAGCGCCAGGACATGACGAAGTAACTAATGAAATGATAAAATATATGGGAGAAACAGGAAAAATGATTTTATTCAGTTAGTGAATAAAATACTGAGAGGCGATAAAATACCGGCGGACCGGCAATTAGCGGTAATATTTCCGATATTCAAGAAGGGAGACCCAAGAGATTGTGAAAACTATAGAGGTATATCCTTACTGAGTTCAACCAAAAAGATGCATGAAGGCATATTAACGGAAAGGTTAAAAGCAAAGATCGAGAAGGACTTGGATGAGGCACAGAATGGATTTAGGTCAGACAGACTAGTAAACGATGCAATGTTTGTATTACAGCAATTCATTGAGAGAACAATAGAGACAGACAAAACCATATATGTATGTTTTATAGATATTTCAAAGGTATTTGACTCAGTAAAGACAAGGCAGATTTCGATAATACTGGATAAATATAATGTAAATAAGGAAATAATTAGAAATATCTCAAATCTGTACTCGGAAACTACAAACTATGTCCGAACTAAAAATAGAGTATCCCAAAGGTTTACAACTGGATCTAGAGTGAGACAGGACAGGAGACATTAAGTCCCTATCTGTTTAACATAGTAATGGACGCGATAATTAAGAAGTGTAACAAAAGCATAAAGAGAACAACATGGGGATATTTCAATCTAGAAAGGGTAGAAATTAAGGGTACTGCTTGCGAAAAGAGAAAAATGCCTACAGTATAACTTAAATGTATGGTACGAGGAGCTGGGCTAAAGTCAACTGGCAATAAATTGAAGTAAAACAAAAATAATGGTGGCATCGAGAAAACACAAGAACATAGGAACTAGGTTAGAAAACACAGAGCTGTAACAAGTTAAACAATTTATATAGTTAGGAATAGCTATAGCGGAAAATGGAAAGATAGAAATAGAAGATTAAAAGCCAAGAGACAAATGAAAACAGAGACTAGGATTAGAGTACAAAATGCACTATGCATCCCAATTTTGACATATGGCTCCGAAATGTCGAAGCTAAATGAACATAAGAGAGGAAGAATATAGGCCTATGAGATGAGAGGATTGAGAAGAATTATAGGGCCAACTCTGAGGGATAGCGTATCACACAAGGAAATTAAGAGGAGATTGAGGGTAAAATCGGTAGAAGAAAGGATAAGGGAAAATGCACTGCGATGGTTTGGACATGTATGCAGAATGTCTTGCATGAGACTGACCAAGAGAGTGTGGAAAATGGGGAAAAACTGGAAGGAACACGAGGGGTAGACCACAAAAGAAATGGAACCATGAGATTGACAAGTATCTTAGAGAAGTGGGACTGGACTGGAGAAGAGTCGAGGAACTTGCGAAGGATAGAGGGGTGTGGAGGAAGAGAGTGGCAGGCGATTAAGAAACCTTAACTCGACACTGGCAATGGCCGGTAAACGAGTACAGATCATGATGATGATGAGTAAGCTGAAAACACACCTCTATGACTTTATCACATCGAAACCACCTATTTTTTCAATTTGAAATTTGATACCAAAGTGCGAAAATGGGCGAGATTACTTCCAAGATTGAGTTTGTGATATTTTTTTCATAAGTGAACGTCAAAGACCGAGAATAAGGTTGAGGACTTAATACTTACTGCATGGTGTGTATAGGCACTACATCAAGCTTTGTCAGATCCTGTTGGATGAGTTTATTTTCGCTTCGCCAGCTGTTCACGGTCGATAGTGGACAAACGATCAAAATGTGTCTGGTGTTGGTTATTTTGTTGGTAAAAAGACTATGGACAAGCGCCAGCGCTTGTCTGGTCTTGCCAAGTCCCATGCAGTGCGCCAGGATACAACCCGACCCCTTGGACCGCTTTTGTATCTGGTCTATGGTCTCGTAGCACGAGTCCCACATGAAATGGATCCCGTTCCGTTGGTGCGGCTTCAGGCGTTGCGTGATTTTCGGATGGACTTTCACCTGGAATTCCTCGTTCTCGTCCAGTACTGGAAGAAACCGTTTAATAGTTAGAATTTCGAATATAACAAGAGGACTTACTCAAAGGATCGGAACCGTCTTCGCTCAGCTGACCAGCGCCACTTTGCGAAAACGAAGAGCTTAGTCGAGCCTTTTGCTTCTCCTGCAGCCGTTTGACTCTGGCCTTCTCTTCTTCTCTTGCGTGTTGCGTAGATAGAGCCAAGTCGTCGTCCTTCATAAGAGCCCTGATATTACGTCGTCCTTTACCTACAGAGCAATAAATACAGAATGAGTTACCAGAACAAGGATAGTACATTTACACGACAATTTCGATCACTTCGCTTACCTTTTTTGCTGGGACTATCGTCGTTATTCTTATCTTCGTCGTTACATTTCTGGGACGATTCATTCTCGTCCTTGTCTCTGAAAAGGCGCAGGTAAAGAAGGGTAGTTAGAAATCAATATAGACAAAGGTGAAGGAACAGAGAACTAATTTAAGAAGAAAACAGAACTGAATCATCGGCGAAGACAACATTGAAGTTGTGTAGGAATTTTCTTATAGGGAAGCAGACCAAACGAAACCAATATCACAGGAGATGTCAGAACTCGTATTAAAAAGGGTAACAAAAGTGTTTACTCCCGACTGTCCTAAGATCGAAACTGCAAAGAAACACGAAAATTACCAGAGGTGGTGGATAATAGTTCTTAATCTTTTTAAGAGATGGCGCTGGAAACAAGTTTCGGTTTACAGTCTAATTTATTATGTCATTTTGTTGCGACAGTACATTTCACAACGCAATAGATATTTATGTCATATATGTCAATACTTTTCTTGTTCTATCAAAAGAAAAACGCGAATGAAAGCAGGCGTATATTTGTGGAAACTTATGATGACAATATCCCAACGCAAGACGTTTGTGGGCGTTGGTTTAGACCAGGGGTCTCCAAACTTTCCATGGCTAACAGATGGCGCCAGTAGTACTTTCGAAAGCGCAGTAGCAATTAAACATTCGTGAATAACCTCGTTGGTTCGAGAAAGTTCTGGTGTATTCCACTCACTTCGAGATGGCAGCAATTGGATTATAAGAAGGCTAGAAGCTAATAAGAAGCTTTGAAGCGCGGATTGAAACCGTAGCTATCTTTGTTTACGAAAGTTAATACTGAACAAAAGGCTGCAACTCGTGCCAGCTTTCGTGTGGCTCTTGAAATCGCAAAACGTTTCTCAGACGTTTTCGTTTTTCAGACTTTGATGTCATTGCGAATGAAATTAAGATTTTTCAAAATTCTTTTGATACTGACATTGAAATCCTAGCCCTGGAACTTCAAATGAAAATTGATTTACAGTGCAGCGATATAATTAAGACAAATATCAAAACTCATCTTTGTTGGAATTCTATAAGAGTCTTCCACTGGTACAATTTGATAATTTGCATAAATTTACTTGTGGACTGTTTTCTGTTTTTGGTACTACTTACATCTGTGAGAAAACATTCTCCAAAATGAAGTACACAAAGAATGATTACAGATCTAAGTTAACTGATCAGCATCTTAAATCTCTTTTAATAATTGGTACAAGTAAAATTGGTCCACAACTACAAACTATTGTCAGTGGAAAATCACAATTACATAAAGCGCATTAGTATTTTTTACAAGTGGACACCCCGCGGTTTCATTCGCGCTAATTTAGCCTTTCCCTGCCTGAGGGATTTTCAGGATAAAAAGCATATGTGGATCATTCAGGATATATACATTCCAAACATCAATATACATACATATACGATACTCTTTACCGCAACATAAATAACGAGGGTGGAACCGCGGGATGTTCACTAGTTTATAATTTAGTGCGATTCATTTCAATTATTTCTTAGTTATTATGCTTAAGTTAAATTTTCTGCGTATTATATTTGTCATTAAGCTTTATCCAGCAAGTAAACAAAACCGAGTTATTATCATTCTGTGTTTATTTATCCAACATATCACAGAAACAATAACAATAATAAGCCATTAGCTGTCGCGGGCCGGATTTGGCCCGCTGGTCGTAGTTTGGAGACCTTTGGTTTAGACGATTCAAAAGTGGTGATTTCGACTTGAAGACGAAAAACGCCCATGTCAACCGAAAAAATTGAAGATGCCGAATAGCCAAGCATGGTTGAAAGATGACAATATACAATTTCAACAACAAATGGCAGAGAGATTAAATGTTGGTCGCCGAACCATGTATCTGGAAAGATCCAGAAGACAGGAAAATGGCTACCACATCGTCTGAACGAGAGAGAGAGAGATAGAAAAGCGAGAAACGGTGTTTACTTTCTCGCCATGAAAGAAGGACTTTTTTGGCATCGGGTCGTGATGAAAAATGGATATATTTCGAGAACCCAAAACGCAGAAAATCAAGGGTTGACCCAGGACAATCATCAACGTCGGACACAAGACCGAATGGCTTTGGAAAGAAGACAATGCTGTATATTTGGTGGGATCAGAAGGGTATCGTGTATCACGAGCTTCTGAAACCAGGTAAACAGTTAATATCGGTCACTACCATCAACAAATATCAATATGAACCATGTATTGATCGAAAAGCGACCAAAATGGAATACAAGACAAGGCAAAATGGTTTTGCAGCACGACAATGCTCCATCACACACAGCGAAAGCGGTCAGAGACACTATTTCTGCACTTGGCAGGGAACTCTTGCCTAACTCGCCGTATTCACCAAACTTGGCTCCTTCCGACTAGCACTTGTTTTCATCGATGTCTCACGCACTTTCCATGAAACACTTCAGCAATTACGGAGATGTCGGGCATACTTTGAATAAACCATTTTTGAAGTTATACTTCTTTTGGCGCGTTTGGGAAAACAGATGAGAGTGTATTTTTAGCGGGGGGGTAAAGTTGCGTGAGCCGACACCTTCACCATTTGTCAAGACTTGTTTTTTTATTAAATACGCCAAAGAAGTATAACTTCTTATGTGCGTACATAAGTACACACACGCTGATTTTTGAAGTTATACTTCTTTTGGCGCGTTTTGAAAACAAATCAGAGTGTATTTTTAGCGTGGGACGAAGTTGCGCGCGCCGATGTAACACATAATTTATTATTTTCCTTTTAAAATTACTTCACCTTCGCCATTTGTCAAGACTTGTTTTTTTATTAATTACGCCAAAGAAGTATAACTTCTTACGTGCGTACATAAATGCTTATGCACACACACGCTTTTTTTAATCTTTCTCCCAAATTAACCGTATTTTTTTTTTAAGAAAAATAAGAATTATTAACCGTCACACCTGGGAAGATCTATAAAACACACATTAGATTGGACTTATAGTTGCGAGACGTGAACCCTCACAAAGAAAACGCAAGAGATGCTTGAAGCATTTGAAACAACAGTACTCAGAAGTAATTTTTGGTGCTCTGAATGACAATGGAATATGGAGGATCGGTATAACTTCAAACTCAAGCAATGATACAAAGATCTGGATAATGTAGACTGTGGGTTCACTACTCACTCACTTGGACATGGCGAGAATGTCAGAAAGCCAAGGAGAATCCGGGAGGGGTAACATAAAAGGCACGACACGGTGGCAGAACAAGAAGAGATACTGAAGAGGCTGCTGGAGGTCGATCCGGTTGAAGGAGGACTGTAGCACATAAGAAGAAAAATAAGGGTCACTGGTTGTACCAATACTTACAGGTCGTCTACCGATCTAAAACTGGTGGTGGTACTACTGTCGTCGCTGTCCATATCACTGGAATTACTAGAGGTCATCTTCAACCTGACAAAATAAAGACTTGCAATGAATAAAGTTTGCTGGCTCTTGAGTCAACAATTTCAGATAAAAAATCAAAAAAGAGGATCGTTCAATAAGTTCTTAGAAAAAGATAGAAAAACAAATATTTTAAGTCGTTTTTTTTATTTTTCAACATAATCTCCTTTTAGCTCTATACGCTTTTCCAACTCTTTTAAGCCGTCTAAAAAGTCAGATTTCGGAAGGTCCTCAAAATAGGCATCTGTTTGGGCGATGACCTCCTCGTTCGATGTGAAGCGTTGTCCGCTGAGCCATTTTTTTTAAGTTCGGAAATAAAAAAAAGTCACTGGGGGTCAAATCCGGTGAATACGGTAGATGTTGTAATAATTTGAACTTTAATTCCATGATTTTGGCCATTGAAGCTGTACAGGTGTACACCCGTGCATTGCCTTGATGAAAGAGGATCTTTTTCTTTTTCAAATGAGGACGATTTTTGTTGATTTCTTCGCTCAATCGCTGCAATAACGACACATAATACTCTCCAGTTATTGTTTTTCCTTTTTCCAAGTAATCGGTGTAGATGATTCCGCGTGCATCCCAAAAAAACTATGACCATAACCTTGCCGGCCAATTTCACCGTCTTCGCCTTCTTCGAAGCTCGTTCGCCTTTAAAAACCCACTGTTTTGATTGTTCCTTTGTCTCTGGAGTGTAGTGGTGTATCCATGTTTCGTCCACATTTATGTATCGACGCAGAAACTCATCAGGATTGAGACGAAAAAGCGCCAAAACGGCCTTAGAGTCGACTATACGATTGCGTTATTCTCCACTGAGAGCAAAGGAAGTACCCATCTTGCCGACATTTTTTTCACACCCAATTTATCGCGCAAAATTGAAAACACTGTACCTTGCGATAAGCCTGTGGCCTCAACTATTTCGCGTACTTTGATTCGTCGATTACTTAAAACCATGTCGCGGATTTTGTCAATCATTTCGGGAGTAGTCACCTCCACTGGACGTCCCGAACGATCTTCATCTTTTGTGGATGTACGGCCACGTTTAAACTTATTTACCCAATTATAAACAGTTGCAAACACAGGAGCAAACGTGCCATGAACTTCATCCAACTCAGCTTTGATCTCTTTCGGCGTTAAGCCTTCTAAATATAAATGTTTAATCACCACTCGAAACTCACTTTTTTCTATTTTTCTAAATAAACTAATGTTTCTTGCTTCAATCGACAATAAAAATGAAACCATGTAATGAATATAACTGAGACGTTGACAGCTATCTGGTGAGTAATGATGATTACTAAAAACTAACCATTTCCAATGCTACAAGCGCCATTCTTGGATTTTCTAAGGACTTATTGAACGACCCTCGTACCATCACCACCTACACCCCAAAATGAAAACGTACCGTTTCTTAACCTTTTCTCTTCGAATTCTTCTTCTATCACGTTCGTCGACATCGGAACCCAATTCCGAATCACTGCTAAGCGATCCGTGCAAGAGAGGATCACGACGCCAGGAACCCGTTTGTCTGGGAACCCCGATGAAATAGTCTTCGTCGCTGGAATCCAGGGCAGCGCGCTAAGATAAACCAAAAAAAAAAAATTAGGCTTATTAAAAAAAAACATTTCAGCTGATGATTTTTTTGAAATGGACAAAACTAAAATATTTTACCTTTAAATAACGAAGTTCCTGAATACGGGCATGTTAAAACAGAAATTATTAAAATAGTGAAAGTAACAAGTGGGATGGTCTCCGATTTTTATATTTAATAAGGGTTAATTGGTCTCTAAATTAATTCTCGGCTCTTATGTTTCATCAATTACAGAACCTGTTCGAGTTCTTTCCCGCCTTATAGTTATTTCAAAGCGCCATATTTTACTAATACTTAATAAAAGACTGTTTTGTCTATATTTCCACTTTATTATTAATATTTGACGCATTTAGCTAACACTGTAGCTTCATCAAAACTGGCTATTTTCGAGGTTAAAATAGGTATAAGAGAGACGGTTTATTTCTAAACTCTCTAGATGGTTTAGTTTTTTGCTTTTGTTGAGTACGTGCAATATTTTAAAATCACTATTAAAAAGATGGTTCTCATTTAACAGATGTGAGGCATAGATCGAATTATGTTTATGATTGAGAAAGCTTCTTTCATGTTCTTTAATACTTTTCTTGAAAGATCTGCCTGTTTGTCCTATGTAAGTTTTTGGACATGACCCACAATACAGTTGATATATCCCTTATTTCTATTTTTTGTTTGTTTTTGCCTTGTAATTTTTGATATGTTTTCCAAGGCTGTTATTAGTTTTAAAGGCTACTTTTGCATTGTTTTTATATAAGAATTTTTCAATTTTTTTCGACGATTTACCAAAGTATGTTATTAATTTGAATGAATAGTCTTTTTCATTCATTTGTGGATATATTTCAGGGACAGCCTTTTTGTACAATTTTCTTTTTAGAATGTTATCAATTATTTTCTCTGAATATCCGTTGTTTAGGGCAATTTGTTTGATGGTGTTTAGTTCATTATTAAAATCTGCGTCTGTATAATGATTTATTGTGTACTGTTGTATCTGTTTGAGAGTGTTTGCAGAATATCTTAAAACTATATTTGTTGGAGATTCGTGAAATGGTTAGATCCAGGAAGTTTAAACTGTTGTTTTCTTCAAATTCGACTGTAAATTTTATATTTTTGTGGATTGCATTAATACATTCAAGGAATACACTTAGTTGTCTGTTGGTACCGACAAAACATGCCAAAATGTCGTCCCAATATACAAATTGGGACCAATATACCAATATACAAATTGTTTACTTTGTTCACTCTGGTGGATTATCGTTTCAATATTGTCCATGAATATTTCCGCGAGTAAGGATCTTAATGGACTGCTCTTTACTATTGTAAAAGGTGTTGTTAAATGAAAAGTAGTTTTGGGACATGCAAATCATTAACAAATTTATGATTTCCATACTTATAACTGGGTTGACATTATTTTTAATTAATAATTTTTCTACTAATGTTATTATGTCTTGAGGCGGAATGCTGTGGAATAAATTCTGGACATCAAATGATATTAATCTGACCTTGGTTGGGATTGAAATGTTTTTTATTTTGTCAACTAATTCGTATGAATTTTTAACACTATAATTAGGTCGAAATTTACAGTACGATTTAATGATATCTATTATCTTGATACTTTGTAAGCAGGTGCAGGCATATAAGAGACAATTAACTGGCCTTATTGGGTAATTTAATTTATGAAGTTTAATTAAAGAATAAAGTTATGGGGATTGTAGATTCATGGAAGTCAATGTATATTTGATTTCCTAGGGTATTATACTGGGTGATGCTTCAATTTGACGTTTGATGTTTGTCTGATATGCCTCTGTCGGATCTCTCGACAATATTTGGTAGTTTCCTGTTTTTAAATGTTCTAATGTTTTTTCTATGTATATATCCTTTTTGATGGCTATGACTGTATTTCCTTTATCAAACTCTGTGAAAACTATGTCATTTTCGGTTGCTTTTTTTATGTATTTGTGAATTCCTTTCACTAGCTATTGTGAATTCCTTGTCGGGTACATTTCTGTTAGATATAATTTCTTTTTTAATAATTTCTGCTGCTTTTGAGGTGTACTACTTAAAGCTGTCTCTGTTTCTACTCCTAATATTTCATATTGTTTAGATCTGAATTTTTCTGGTATATTATATTTAAATCCCTTTTTTTAAGAGTGTTTGCTCCCCTTGATAAATCTACTGGAAAATGTGTGATTTGAAAAATTCTTTTTTATGTGGTTGTTTGTGAATTTATATTTTGAGCAGTGAGATATTCTATTTTCTTTTTTTGGATTTTATATATTTTATTGATTATGCCCTGAACTGTAAGTCTTGTGTCTAAATCAAGTATTGAAAACTCTATATTGTGTAATCTAAATAATACCTCTTTCATCTTATCTTTAAATAATAGTAATTCATCTTTTTAATAGTGATTTTAAAATATCACACGTACACAACAAAGGCAAAAAACTAAATCATCTGAAGAGTTTAGAAATAAACTGTCTCAAAGATGCGACAAATCCCCTTTACTGAATTTACCTATGTGAAAATGCCGCCAAAACCCCAGGTCTTCTACTGTTTGTTTTAATATTCGCTATGGGCCATGATGTTGTACATAACGCCAGTTATTGTAAACCCAAGCGGGCACAGGGTTCTCCCCCTTATTGAGGGGTCACTTTCATAAACGAACGATTCCTTTGTTGCGATCTACTGAATTATAGTGGTACTGTTTTTGGCTCATAGGTGATATCAAGGCAAGCGGAATGAGATCTTGCGTTTTGGCAGCATTTTCCGGCCGTGGAACAATGAAGACATCCATTCATTGTTAAATTACACGTTAGTTGTACATACAGACGAGTGTCGAGTTCTTCACTGTTTCTATTGGACAATAGTGTGGTTGAGAATGTGGAAAATTCGCATAGCACTGGTAAACCCAACATAAGCTGGGGCATCTTTAAAAGGAGACTCGTTATGTTATTGGTCTCCAGATTCAAGAAAATGAACTTCCTGAACCTCCCAAAGAGGCGAAAATGGTGGGTTAATCCTGGGAGGCCATCAACCAGTTCTGCAAACAATGAGATCAGCTGGAGCATCAGACATTATATTGCTTCAACCTGGTCAAATGGTCATTACTTGGGTTGATTTTTTTTTGATAAATGAATATTAAAGGTAGTTAAAAAGAACCGAGAACTAAATTAAGGATGAAATAATATTTAACGTCTTGGTTTTGACAAAAAAATGTATGTATATGGAGCAGAACCGAGACATAAAGATCGGGTTTGCAACGTTTATCAGTTAATATAATAAGAGCTTACTGCAGAGCGACTGAGTTTCCCTTGCTGGCCTGATCTTGTCGAGGTAGGTCCGTCACTGTCGCTCGGATCGTCGTCACTGTTATCGCTGTTGTCTCGAGCATCGTCTGAACTATTTTTGATGTCATCCCACAGTGCGTTGGCGAGGGCATCTTGATTATCATCGGATTCTCGTTCTCCTCCTATTGTCGGTGGTGGACTATTCTCGTCGCTCCTTTCAGCATCCACAAACATTTCCTCCTCGTCCATACTTGAGCTCGGTACTGATGAGTCAGACAAAGCTGCAAAACAATTCCCTTACGTCTGGAATTATTGGTTACGAAGGTAGCCTGAACAGTTTCCAGCCTCAACATTAAGATATAGTTGCGCATGCGTTAAAAGATAACCTTGAGAATATCAGCCATATTAGATGCTCGGTTGTTTTTTAGCGATAATTTATGTCAGTATTTCTGTAAAGATGGAAAAAATCAAATATCGAGCCGTCATTAAATTCTTGCATTTGAAATGCATTACGCCTACGTAAATTAAAGCCTAGATGGATGCTGTTAACGGGTACTCTGCAGCACAACCATAGTAGCAGTGAAATCTTGGGCAGCTAAATTTAAACGTGTTCTTACCAGATGGTTGACGCTGAACGGCTAAGACTATTCCATTGGCCATCTTGAAAAGGGATTACTTGACAAGTTGAAGGCACAATTTGCGGAAAAACGGCCGCATTTGGAGAAAAAGAAAGTTTGGTTTCACAACAAGACATTCATCAAATGAGGAGCCCTTCACATTAGCAAACGACTATTTTGCAGAACAAGATGTCAACTAATATTTGGACGGGTTAAAGAGATGGGAGCATCGCTGGGAAAAGTGTATAGTGTTACAAGGAAGCTATGTTGAGATGTATAAATAACTCAATTTGATAAAAAAAGTACTTATTTCTGTTATAAGCTGGAAGCTTTTCGGACTACTTGTATACCAATCTTACCTGAGTGTCGTCTTGGCCGTTTAGTTTTGAAAAATCGCCTACCACTGTCCATCGACCTTTTTCCCAACAAAACGGTGCTCAGATCACATAATTTTTCCACACTGAGATCTCCACTGGCCACCGACGAGTTTCCCAAGGAATCACTTCTGTTTCGCCCTCCCAAATCGTCCTCTGAAGAGGACGAATTCGAGGAATCAAAATTGACACTCTTCAGCCTTACAACTAATTCTTTGGTTATACCAAACTGGAGCTTCACGGCGGCATATTGGTCGATCTGTTTATTCTTTGGTTGAACGTTCTCAAGAAGATCCGGTAAATCAACGTCGTTTAATTCTTCGTCGTCCAGTTCGTCAACGTGAGAATCGGACGATTCATCTTCGTCTTCGAGCAGGCTTTTGAATGCCTCCCAAGCCTTCTTCTCAGTGGCGTTCTGACTTTGATTACTGACGATTTCTTCTCTGACTACATCATACAACTCCGATCCGCTGTTTTCATCGCTTTTGTCTTCTTCCTCCGTGTGCGTCCTTGTTGAATCCAACTTGCATTCTTTGTTTATGTCTGCTTCTGTAGAATTACGCTGTCTTTGGTGCTCTGTCAGTAATTCTAGTAACGTATCTCTTTCTTTGTCGTCTAGGTTAAAATTGCACCCGATTTCATTCTTCGACTTGGTAACAGAATTCTCGCTAAGAGTGTCGCCTTCAGATAAATTTTCTGAATCTGTAACACCCTCCGAGGACCAATTCTGAACATTTTCACCGTCTGCGCCTTTGGTATCAACGTTCCCACCTTTTGATTTCTGTTCAGAACCGTTTTTCAATGCATCTGCTCGCAATAAACCTAAATTTTCAAAAAAATTATCATTTTCTAGGGTACTAGTATTTTTTTCAGTTATTTTTTCTAGTGTAGGTAAAGACACTTCAGAACTAACTATTTTTGGTAATTCTTGGGGATTTAAATCAGGAATAGACTGATTACTATTAGAATTAGCTGATTTTGATTCAGTAGAACTGGCCTCATCCAACAGAGAATTAAGAAGGTTATGAATTTCTACATTTTGTTGGATGTAACTGTGACCTTTTTCCTCTTTTTTAGATACAGTAAGATGTTGACGAACATCAACATCTTTTCCTTGAGCCTCACCTTCTTCTGTGGCTTTGAAACTGTGAGCACAGTCTCCTGTTGTACTTTCAGCTGACAAAGTTTGATCTATATTTGTTTCTTTCTCATTATCATTTATGGATATGGTAGGAATTGAAGAGATGTTAACAGATTGACAACCTGATATTAATGGATTTGATAACCTGGAACTTTCATTTTTATTCTGTACAGAATCAACTGACTCCTCAGCTACTTTATCCCCAGTTTCCATATTACATGACTCTTTCAAGTTAAAAAAAAGTATATAACAACAATCATCAGAAATCAATCTGTACTTACCTGATATATCTACCTCTGGATCACACTTATTCTCTTTGGATAAAGATTCTAAATTAGACTTGACTTTACCTCCTATATCATCGTCTGAGTTTTCCAATTCCAATGCATCATTATCATTCGAACTAGGACTAAGATCTGCATCTTCTGCATTGTTAGCCCCTAAAAAAGCGATTCTTTGGCTTTGACAAACTAAGAACAAAAACTTACCAGTATCAGTTTCCTTTATATCAAATACAAACGATTTTTGAGAATTTAATCCTGATTCATCAATCTCTTCAGTATCAGTTTCCTTTATATCAATCATAAAAGATTTTTGAGAATCTAACTCTGATACATCAATCTCTCCAGAGTTCCTTTTGTTAGTATTATTTAAACTATGGGAAATTGTAGTATTGTTAAGTTCCACTTGATCATTTTTGTCGGCTAAACCTTCAACAGTAGAAGGAAAATTAACAAGTGTTTCTTTATCAAAATCTGAACTTTGCGATTGATTCAGGGTGGCAATGGGCAAATTTACAACAGTTTCTTGATCAAATTCATCATCTGATGTTTGATTTAACTGGGAAACATCTGAATTACAAGTGGAATTATCAGTTTCCACATTCTGTTTCTCAGTGGTATTAGAGGTTTTAGATACAGATCCAGAAGTAATACTTTTTAGGGTATCCAAAATATCAATGAAATCATCTTGTTTATCAAGTCCTGTAAAAAAATATTATAATAAACTCAAGTATAGATGGGTAAACATTACTTACTCTTAATGTTTTCTTGAATCTCCATTCCATACTGTTTGGTATAAATAGAGTATTCTTTCAAAATATTAACTAAACGTTTACAACATATCAATACATCATTACTTATTGTAAAATTATTTATACATTTATCGCAGTCTTTGACTAGTCGCATTCCCATATATCGAATATCTCGACCCAAAAGGAATAGTACCTTTTTTATATCTTTCCTGTCCATGTTTAGGTAACTACTTTTTTAAAAACAACAGTACGTTCTCATAAACATTAATAACGCAATGTTTGACATTAACACTAAGAAGAATTCATCCTCTAGTACTTGTAGCTGTGTTATTGATATCAGCAAATAGCGTCAACAACCATAGTAGCATTGGAGGTAATCATAAAAGTCAATCTTTAATTAATCGAAACCAATTCATTTTCGAATTAGTACTGAGACTAACAATTAGCAAATAGAAATGTTGATCTTTTATTTTTTGAGGAAGCAGATTATTCAAAAACAATTATCAAAACTTTTAATAGAAATCAAATGACCTTGTCATTGGTTGAGGGGCCTATAAATAAAAGAAGATTTTTAACATCATAACCTTTCTATATTTAGTGGAATTCCTTGAGTTTCTAACTGTAACTTTGGGTATCCTTTACAGTGGATCAACGCCTTGTAGTTTAAATATTTTACGCAGGTCGACTTCTCGTGAGAGTGATTTTTTCGGCGCCTGGCGCCTATTACGATTATGACGTAAAATATTTTCAAATAACTTTTGACGCAGTAAAAATTGAGCTTGTGAAAGTCAAATTTAAGGAATTTGTTTTTTCGCATTTATCATAAGTTTATATGAACTTTTTACACAAGGAAATATTTTATGGCATCATGTTTTTGCGAAAACCTATTTTAGCAAGATATATTAATCGAAGGTTTCAACAAACGCAGGCGAAAGTAGTGACTAAAGTTAAAGAGCCCCAGAATCCTTTGGGCCATTTAGCATTTGGGCCTGTTTTTAGAAATGCACGATTGTTTCCCGAAAAAATAGCTATCAGGGATAGAATTGCAGGTAAGATAGATAATATTTGTCGTGTTTAAGTATTTTTTAAACATTGTGAATGCTAGTAGTGACCTTCAAATTCTCATTTCTTTCAGCTTATACTTATGGGAATGTTTTTATGAGTGCTCATGAGTTGTCTAAAGAGATTAGTACTTTGTTGGATGGAAAGTCCAACGAAAAGGTTTTGTTTTTGTGTCCAAATGATGTGCATTATGTTATTACTCTTTGGGCGATATGGATGTCAGGACAAATAGGTAATAGGAGCAAAATAGGTTTAATTTTTTCATGTTTCCATTTAAAATAGTTTTGTTTTTTTTTTCAAACAAATACTATTTTTGTTTAATGCAGATGATTTATTTTTCTTTATGAAGTAATTCATTTCTATTAGAACTTTTGTTGATGTTATGTTAATAAATTAAATTGCTTATGAGTATTTTTGTTGATTTTAGCTGTACCGGTCAGTCCACTGCATCCGAAAAGCCTTCTTATGTATTATGCTAATGATTCTAGTTCAAAGCTCCTAGTTACAGTACCAGAATATGCTGATCTGATGTCTAGAGTTGCAAGTAATACCAGTACTAAGTTACATGTACTTGATGATCGCCTCAAATTGAATTGTACTCTTATGCAGGTTAGTTATACTTTTGAGTAATAAAAAAAAGTCAGAGTATTTAACATGGTACCCCATTTTATGTTTCTAGGCCAGTCAACCACAAGATTTAGAAGGTGGTCGTGACGATACTTTTTACAATAAATCTGATGCATTAATTTTGTATACCAGTGGTACGACGGGTAATCCCAAGGGCGTGGTGTTAACTTACAGGAACCTCTCAGCACAAGCCGCCAGCCTCCTTGATGCCTGGCGTTGGACTCAGGACGACACCCTGTTACACACCTTGCCCCTTCACCATATACACGGTATCGTCAACGCTCTTTTGTGCCCGCTGTACGTAGGCGCCAAAACGGTCATGTTGAAAAAATTCAACGCAAATACAGTTTGGTTAGTATGCAATACCAAAGCTAATTAAATAGTTTCTAAGTTTCTATAATTTTAAATCCAACTCTTCTCTAACACTGTGGTTGCTATGTCTTCTTTCAATTTAAAATGCGTACTATCAAGAAATTTCTAGAACTCTATGTATTTATTTAATATTAACCATCTAGGTTGTTCCTCTTATCATTTTTTTTTGTTTGGTTTTTTTTCCGTTTAAGACTTCTATATTAGGTTGTAATTTTTTGCTGAGTTCGATAAACATTAATTCCCTCAGCTGTATTTATTTTCCAACATCGCAACTTTAAGGTCTTCATCATCTTTTTTTTCGCTTCTTTTACGACTCGAGGTACATCCTTGTTTCATTTTTATTTTTGTTATGTATTCTTTTGATTGTTCATTATTTATTCGCATTTCATTTTGATTATCTTTATAGATTACATATTCTATACTATTTTGATCTTCCTTCTGTTTATTACTCGTTTTCTGGTTCTTTCTAAATATCTTTCTTTCATATCCGGTTCAGCGCTCTTTCTAGGTCTAGAAAACATACATTTAGGTTTAGGAAAACGTACATGTGTTTAGGCACATTTTGTTACATGAGAGAGAAGAACGATATAACGTAGAGAGGAGAAAGAGAGCTATACATTTTTTACCTTTTATTTTTCTTACCTGCGTTATTTTGTCAAGATAAATTAATAATTATTTTTTTATCGAGTCGTCTTCAAATGAAAGTTGAATAATTATTTTTATTAAAAAAAAAATATTTATGCAAATTTTTTATTGTTTTATTTCTTTTGAGATTTTCTCTCTCTTTCTCTCTCTCTCACACTAAATCACACTCTCTCACACTAAATCTGTCTTATTCTTTATTTTTGGAGAAGTTTTACTTCTATCACATGTACGGTGCTGCACGCGCAAAGTTTTTTTTGTTAATTTTTTATTCAATTGAAATTACAAATCTGTCTTTTATCCTTAAAAGTATTTGCCTTAGAAAACCACGCAGCGCTGCAGTCGGTTTTCCCACTCTTCATAACAGTGTTGGAACTGGAATATTGGAATAACCTTTAGCTGGTCCTTTAAGGCCTTTACAATGTGCTCCAATATCCCAAAGTGGTGTTCTCTAAAGTGAATTTTCAATCTTGTGAAAAGAGGAAAGTCACAAGGACTCAAGTCTGGTGCATGTGGGGGTACGCGGGGTCATGGTAATGTTTTTGCTTGCCAAAAACTCATTAATTGAAATCCCAGTTATTCTTTTTCCAAGTCTTTCAAGAACCATTCAGTAAAAATGCTTGTATATCCTTGGCCTTGAGTTTAGATGGCCATTTTGAGAATACACTAGAAAAATCCGGATCACGAAAAAAATTGCCACCGACCACCAAGACTCTAGGGAGTTTAAACTTGTGCTGAATACGTATGAGATGTTGGCCTATCTCCTCTCCATAAGGGAAGTCAACTATGTTACCAGATTGAATGCTATATCACCCATCTCATTACTTTACACACCTGGTACAAACATATTTCATGCATTTCAATGGTCTATTCTTCTTATTGTAACAGGAATAGTCTTCCCAAACATGTTTATTCTAACAGTATCACTTTCCTGCATGGATAGACCTTTTTAGACAAATACTTGATGATAGTTTATCTCTTTGCAGCTGAATAGAATGTTAAGCAGACTTGACATTAGACTGTTACCGTTTTAGGTCGTATCTTTTGGGCATATCAGCGCGACCGGAAGATCGTCGGGTCACCGTTTTCATGGGTGTCCCCACTATGTACTCAAAGTTGGTGGATGAATACGAACGTGTATTCAAGGAAGACCCGAAAATGGCCGAGTACATCAAAAACACGCTAAAGACGAAGGTGCGATTGATGGTTAGTGGATCGGCGCCCCTTTCAGAGCCTTTGCATCGACGATGGGAGGATATCAGCGGGCATCGCTTGCTGGAGAGGTACGCAAGTTGTAGTAGGTTGGCGAAATTGGATGCCCATTCTGTAACGTTTCAGATATGGCATGACTGAGACTGGTATGACTCTGTCCAACATTTACGATTCCGATAGAGAACCTGGTTTTGTCGGGGTGCCTTTGCCTGGAGTGTCGGTGAAGATAGCCGAGGAGCCTGTTGATGATAAGTCCATAAGGTAAATACAGGAACATGTATATCCCATTTAAAAGAATTTTTATTATCTGCTTATTTTTTTACTTTGAATTCGATATCTGATAACTGGTATAAAGTGATGATTATTAAAAAGCAAATAAAGCATAATACAGTTTGTTGATAATCGAGTGTTTTCAGAATTTCATATTTACTTATTTGGTTTGAACTTTACAAGGATTTTTATGTAACAGATGAGTTGTTTTAAAATTCACTATAATGCTATCAAGAAAGTATTTATATAAGGTGATTTTTTTTAGTGCGTCCGAATTTTAAGTTCAAATAAAACAACAACCAAATTAGATGCCTTGAAACTATCACTTGTGTGAAATAACATTCATTCACCACAAGGCCAAATATTTAACATAACCCCAAAGAAAATAATGTAGAGGCGTTAAATCACATGCCCATGCTGGTGAATTGAAGGGTCCGTTTCTCGAAATAAGTTTCTCACCGATTGTTGCGTTAGCTGTACGCCATGTGGAGCCGTCCTGTTGGAACCACATCTCCTCCAATCTGTTTTAAAGTCTTTCTCAAGAATTTGACGTTGTCCTGCAGAGCCGCGGTAATTTCCTGCGTTATTCCTGCTCTGAGATCTTCCAAATTTCGGGGTCCACCCAATGTCATCCCGTAAACATTTGTCGGAGAATTTCAAGTGAACGTCCAGAACTTTTTGTGGCACCTTATAGTGAAATAATTGTTATTAATGTTGGTTTTTTTTCCTTCAAGTAGGACTCTAGTGGAATGCAGCAACATAGACGGAACGTTGGTCTACAAGAAAAACGGACAGAAAGATTCGAAAGGTAACGATCCTGTCGGCGAACTGCTGGTGAAGGGGGACAGTGTTTTCGACAGATACCACGAACGACCGGACACGACCAAGCGAGACTTTACGGCCGACAGATGGTTCAAAACCGGGGATGTGTGTCAGTATGCCGTCGACAAGAAAAAATTCAGAATCTTAGGTCGAAACTCGACGGACATCATTAAAAGCGGCGGTTACAAAATCAGCGCTTTAGAAGTGGAATCCTCAATCATAGGTAAGAATTCGTACAACTTTTTCTGATTCTCTTCAAGGGCTTGTCGTTTACGTAGTAGAGACTTGCTCGAAACTATAATTTTGAACGGCATTGGCGTGGTTTTTCCGATCTTGGTTCATCTTTAGCACGATATTCCCTTAATTGTTGAGTAATTATGAATTTCAAAATCTCATTCAAAGAAAGCATCTCTTCAGCAAACAACATGACGGTGTTTTAGATTGGGAAGCTAGAATCTCGGAGACTCGGAGGTCGAGATGCAGCTTTGCTTGTTGCTGTTAGTATTTAAATGGGTGACTCTCTTAAGAGACCAGACTTGCATACTACATTTCAACTGGCAACAGTGTAAAATCCGGCCGAGAATCTCCCTTAAATCATTCCAGTTCTAGGCTAGGTAAGGCCGGAGACCCTCTACGTTGGTCCCTCGCCAGTCGGTAGGGTTCGCGAGAGACTGAAGATTAAAAGCAAGACCCCAGGGGTGTTACTCCGAGCCAAGTGCCCCAACAATCGTCACAGTTCAACTGAGATGAGTTGCGCTATTTGCCCATGACTTTCTAGTAACACTTTCGTAAAAATAATTGCATAGACTAAACTAATCATTACAAATTAATTTAAAGTATACTACAGCCTTCTGCATGAAAAATACATTCTATTCGATACATAAAAGTGCCCCAATAATAATCACAGTTCAACTGAGATGGGTTGCGCTATTTGCCAATATGACTTTCTAGTAACATTTTCGGAAAAAAAATCGTATAGACTAAACTAGTTAATATAAATTAATTTCAAGTTCTATTCGATACATAAAAGTGCCTCAATAATCGTTCCACAGTTAAACTGAGATAAGTTAAGCTATTTGACCATATGACTTCCTAGTAACACTTTCAGAGAAAAAAACAACGTACAGACTAAACTGATTAATATAAATCGCATATTAATTAGCACTGGTTAATATAACTGCATAAAAATATTTATATGCAAATCCATTTTAAAAAATTATTTTTTTTTAATTACAAAATACCCTATAAATGTCCCGTTACTTTTTGATCCTAGTAGTAAATATAGTGAATTAATGAACTATTTACAGGATAAACTCGAAGAGATTTACCACTAAACACCAAACCACTATATTGAACATCTCGACGCCCGTTTCTGTTAAAGTTCAGCATTCATTAATTAACATCATCAGGACAGTATTGATCTAAGATTATAGGAGAAAATTGAATAATTTTCTGATGATGCTAACATGGTTATCGAAACGCCCGTCGAGAAGTTAAATAAAGTCATTTAGTGGTAAATTTCTTGGATTTTATTATTTACAGGTTGTCCAGCGGTAAAAGACTGTGTGATTCTCGGTGTAGCGGATGACGAATGGGGACATCGAGTGGTCGCCGTCGTAGTACCAGCTCGTACCGGTGACGACGCAGATCTCGTTGATGAGCTCGTGTTCTGGACCAAAGAGAAGCTGCCCAAATATTCCGTACCGAAAGAGTGGCGCTTCGTCGATAAGATACCCAAGAACGCCATGGGTAAAGTCAACAAGAAAGAGCTGATTCAGTTGGTGTTTTCATCGCGTTAAGTCGCGCGCCTTTTTTATGCTTATATGAAATTGGAATAATCGGCAAAAATTGATATGGATTTGCTAAACATTGTGATGGTTATTAATTCTTTCGGTATGGAACACTGAACTCGAAGAGACTTACGATTAAAGCGCCAAATTTGTTTTTTCTTTAATTTTCTGGACCTGTTTCCCTAACCACGTTAGCATCATCAGGAGATGATTCAGTCTGACTGAATAATCTCCCAATGACTAATCGAATCCTGATGATGCTAACATGGTTAACGAAATGTACGTAAATCTCTTTAAGTTTATGCTATGTTTAACTTTTTTTTGTCGATTATTGCAAAAGTTTATTTCGTGTGCCTGTGATTGGAGTAAAGACACTTCTGGTATTGGATAGCGCCAAAGTAACTTGAACTGATGATAGCTTTCTAATCTAGTTATAGTTATTTTGTACGTTTTAGGTTTACTCGAGTATTTTAAGAAAAGTTATACTTTATGGTTTTTTTTTGCAAATAAAGCAATAAATCGAATTTATGTGGATTTTTATTTGTTCAAGTGGATTTTTGTGTATAATAATACTTAGAAAGTGTAGATAAACAGAGCGATTGAAAGTTGTCCTGTAAATGGAAAATCTATATATCACTTAAGTGTTGTTGAATCATCATATTTAAAGATATTGTTTCGATAGGACTGATTACACATGATTTATTTAACTGCAATAAAAGTATGTCAAGTACTCCAACCTGATTTATTTTACCATCTATCTTAGTAGAGAATAGGAGCCCAAGAAATAATGTTTATGTCAGATTAATAATGTTTATTTACATATTACACAGATCAACATGATTTTTGTAACATTGATGAAAATGCTTTTTTGCGTTTGATTTAGATAGTTATTAAAACACCTTTTGAATACAGAAATTGCCTAGCACGTCCCATTTTCAAGTTTCTACTTCTCCTTTGTATCAGGGAATCATTGAAATTATTTGTACCTTAAAAAACCTATTACAACACTAAATCTAAACTAAGAATATATTGGACAGCTGAGGCAGATGCTCCGTGTAGTTCGATGAGGCCATCAACGAAGTCTTTGGGGACATTCGTTTACTACGTGGTTCGTGGTCTGCTGATCTGCGTCTCCGTTATAGGAATGAATCTCGGTTCTACCCCATCGGTACATTAGGCGGTTACATCTTCCTTGGACAGTTCGGAAACGGTTACCCTGGATCCATTTTCGACGAGGCAGTTCGAAGCCGGGGACACGTTCTGATGGATCGTGTATATTCATTTAGGGGGGACCGTAGCAGCCCATATCTCTCTCCAGTTCTGTTCCAGGTGGAAACCTTTTCCTGTTATGTTGTTTTCTGGATCGCAGTCTTAGGTTGGGGAGATTTTGTGGTTCATCATAAAGTATTGAGTTAGCATGGGTATGGCAGTTACTAAATTTCCTTACTGTTGCTGCTTGCCTTCTTATTTGAGATGGGACGATATTAGCTAGAACTGGGAGCCACTGGAGCGGCCGGATAATTTGCGCCGGATAATTTCTGGATTATATTGACTCTGGAGGCAACTTTCTTAGCACTTTTCTTAGATGATGTTTATAGGTAAGGGCTCGATCCAGTGCCACTCCGAGATATTTAGGTTGCTCATTATGCTTCAGTGTGTGTCATCGACGCTTACTTGTGAGTGTGCGCTTTTTGTTGTTTAAGTGGAATGCGCACACTTCTGTTTTGCTGGGGTTTAATTGCTGGGTAATAATTTCTACAGTTGCCATCTGTAGAAATAATCTTTTAGTGTTTGGACATCCTGCTGTAGTGCCATCTCATAGCTTACAAGGGCGTTTCCTTGATAAGCTATTGCCAAATCATCCGCGTACTGGAAGATCTTTGATTTGATTACTGGAATATCCGGTACATAGAGATTAAAAAGCAACGGCATTACAATCAATGGCATTAATGTTTGAAAACAAGGTCCGCCGCGGCCACTTCTAACAAAGCATATTCTGTCAATCCAATTTCCGGCCACTTTTTCAAGCAATTGGGCTCTTACGTTCTGCATTTTCCAAGGCGTCAATAGTTACTGGTTTATCGGCATAGACCAAAGATTTAACATAACTCCAAAGAAAATAATCTACAGGCGTTAAATCACATGACCTTTGTTGCCAATTAACTTCCCCATTCCCCAATTCCAAGTCCAATTCCTTGCCCAATTAAATTCCCCATTATTCGGTAACGCGCTTTCGAGAGTGATTTTTAAAGAAATTTGGCTTTGGCGTACAATCCGCACCATACGGTGAATTTTCCTGGATACAACGGTAATTGTTAGATCATTTGCGGATTATTTTCACGGCAATTTTGTTTATTAACGTAACAATTTAGTCAAAACTGAGCTTCGTCGCTGAACGAAATTATGCGGTTAAATTCAAGGTCAAGTTGTAATTGCTTTTAGCCCATTCGTCAATCGTACGACGCAAACGATGGTCTTGCGGCTTGAGTTCTTGGACAAGCTGGATCTTATAAGGCATCAGACCAAGACGCACAATTTAGCTCGTAATCGAATTAGAAAAATCTTCATCAACACTGCGGTGATATTTCCTTCGGAACGCACAGTTTTTTTGTCTTAATATCGTGCAGCGTGAAATGCGGTTGTCGATAATTCGGCGAATACATCGCTCGCTCACGCGATTTAGTGCTCTATAAGTTTGGTGTACAGAACATCGATTTTAATAATACATTTTGACAATTTGCATGCGTTGTTCTGATGTTAAACGTTCCATTATGATTTGCCAAACTATACTGAATAATTGTCACATTAGAGGTAGGCAAACTCACAGTTCGGTTGACAGCGACCCCTATCGGAAGTTCGGACACATTAAAAAATCACCCTTTATAAACAACTGCTAAGCTGCTGAAGAAATACACTCAACTTACTCGAACATATTTTGTTAACAGTATTTTATGCTTCAGCTGTGTGTCGTCAACGCTTACTTGTGAGTGTGCGCTTTTTGTTGTTTAAGTGGAATGCGCACACTTCTGTTTTGCTGGGGTTTAATTTGGAGTTGCCATCTGTAGAAATAATCTTACTCGAATATATTTTGTCAACAATTTTTTAAAGACCTTAATATAGTCTTTTAAATTATTTTAATGTACGTATAAATCAGAAAAAATCACAATAATTAATAAGCATAAATTCCATACTTTGACGTCTTGATATTGTTACATCTATAATCTAAAGATTTATCGTGTAGTTCCAAACAAAACATTCTTATAGGTTTTTGAAAGGTCATTTATTATTTTTTTTGATAATATTTTAATTGTTTCCACTCCAACAACTTAATTGTTTTAACGATGCCAATATAAAAACGAGATCGGACAGTTACAAGCCATTACGTGACTCTGATCTCTTCAAGATGATTAAATTTTTGTGCATCCTTGTTCTGGCTCCGGCAGTCCTTTCTCTAGAAAGTCCTAACGGGCTTCTTAAAGTTGGAAAATTCAGTTTTTCTACAGTCACTGTGAGTTTTTATATCATCCTAATCGTTCTTAAATAATTTTGATGTTGTTAGAAGCTTTGCCGATAAATAAAGATTTTAGTTTTCCACTCACATCAAATCGCACCGAGCTTCATTAGGAGATTATTAAAACCGACACTTTTGATAACCAGTTTCATTGTGTCTTGATGATCCTAACTTGGTTAAAAAACCCAGCCTCGAGAGAGTACAACGCGATTTGGTGTGAGTAGAAAACTCCCTAGAAAGTTATTTATTTCCCCCTTTAATAAAATGTATTAAATACCTTCACAGATGGATTATCTTGAAGCTTATGCCACCTGCAAGAGATACGGTTTGACACTGGCAACTGAACGAGACGAATCTGAAACTGCTGCGCTTAACAACGCAATACAAAATGGAGGGGAGGAGTCACGACGTAAGTTTTCGTTGCAGTTATTAAAAATCATTCCAGAATGTTTAAAAAAGCTTCGCCAGAAATGAACATTTTTGATGTATTGTCTGAATGATTGTGGCGTGTGCATGTATTTTTGAAGTGAAAACTTCTTTAGCCGCGTTGAGCGATATTTAGTAGGGGCAAAACTTATGGGTTCGCGTCACCGACATGCTAGCGACGTGTTGCACCAGACTGAAGACGCGCATATAATACATTCTATATACTCGACTGTATCATGTGCGTGTTGGCCTCTAATTAATTTAAGAATAAAAAAAAAAACAAAAAAAAGAAACAGTTATTCCAAAGTTTCTAGTTTTCGCTTATGTCGGCAGTCCTCATGACTACCATTTAAAAAATTTTTTTTTTTTTTTTTTGGTTTTTCACCACGATCTACAACTCAAAAAAATATCAAAAATATCTGTTCTTATGTAAATAAAGAAAAGGTAAAAAACAAAAACAAAAAGGAGGCAAATTTCTCACTGATTCTTTTTGTAATAAATTTGCCTAACGAATAAAAATTTATTAATACAAAAATTTTCTAATATAAATACAAACTTTTCGGGAGATCTTCTCCTCCCGTTTTCAAAACGAATCTAAAAAATAAATTATATTAATTTCTATATATAATCAAAAGATAGGAAGTAAATATATTTTGTGTGTATGTCAATGACTTACATTGACAATAATAGTTTTTACTAACAGTGACATACTACCAAAAAACTATATAAGTGAGGTTCACTGTGTTATTATTGTGTATTCAAATACTTAAACGTTTTTAATAGTATTCTTTAGAATTGGGAACCATATTGAATCTAAATCTTTTAGAATTATTCCAATTGATTTTATTGCGTCCAGATTCCCATTTCTAAGAAGGTTTTTATGTTCTTTTATTCTAACAACTAACGGTCTATATAGGTGAGATATATATAAAATTTGCCACATTCACAGGGAATTGTATAAACCACATTTTTGGAATTCTGTTGTGTGTTGTTTGGATTGGTTTTTCTTAATATAGATCTAAGAGTATTGTTTGCTTCAAATTTTTTAATTGTGTCAGAAATACCGCGGATGTAAGGAATTGTGAGGTTATTTGGTTGAGAGTTATATTGTTATTAGTAAATTGTCTCTTTTGTCTGTTATCAAAAGTTTTAAAAGATTTATCTATGAAATTTTTTGGGTAATTGTTTTTTATTAAAATGTCTTTGATGTAATTTGTTTCTTTTTGTAGTGTCTCACTGTCCGTACAAACAAGTTTTTGCCCGACATTTTTTATTGCTCTTTTGATTTTTGATTTTGGGATTGCCCTTTAACAGATATGAGACGTATTGCAATTATGTTTCTGATTTAGAAAACTTCTTTCATGTTGTTTAATTCTTTTCTTGGGCAGATTTTCCTGTTTATCCGATATACGTAGTCGAACATGACCTACAATATACCAGTTGTACCGGTTAATAATTCTTATTTTTTTCTTAAAAAAACACGTTTAATTTGGGCGAAAGATAAAAAATGGTTTATTCAAAATATGCGCCATCGCTAGCTGCACATTTTTCCCATCTCTCTGGCAATTTGTGGATGCACTCCCTGAAAAACCGTACATCTTTTAAGGTGATCCAGTCATCAAATCATTTTTTAACATCTCCCGAATTGCCGTTTCATGGAAAGTGCGCGAGACATCGATGAAAACAAGTGGTAGTTGGAAGGGTTTTGGGTTCTTGAAATTTATCCATTTCTTGTCTCCGGTCACGCTCCGGTCTATAATTTAAAAAATAAAATTCTGGAAATCTTAACTTTTTGATTGTGCAATGTTTTTTTTCTTGCAGACTATTGGATTGGTGGTATTTTTCAGATGGATCAAGAATTCCAAGAGGAATGGATATGGATTGAAACAGGAGAAGCATTGAATTACACAAATTGGTACACTACAACATCAAATACCAATCCTTGTCTGAAGAAATTTAGTATAAAACAATACGGTGGAAAATGGTCTACTGACAGCTGTACAACAACCAACTATTTTGCCTGTCAAAGCTTATAATTACCTACATTATTTGTATTATATTACGTATTATATAAAAAATGATACTACTATAACCAGAAAGTAAGAAATAAAACACAAAGTATTTATTCATCCAAATTTATTTCGTTTCCTTCAAACTAATCCCTTTTCGCTTCAATACACTTTTTCCAACTTTTTTCCAGGCCTTGAAACAGTTTTTATATTCAAGTTCTTATATTTTTTTCAGTAAACTCTATTGTATGGCGTCTATGGACAAAAACGACGTCCGGGAGTGAATTTTTCAATCGAGGGAATAGAAAAAATCACCTGGTTCGATATCTAGTGAATGTGATGCTTGTAAAACGACGTTTGTTTGATTTTTAGTAAAAAATTGACGAATAATTGTTACGTGTGCATTAACATAATGTAAAAACCGTTGCCACAAATCTGAAATTTTTTTTTCGAATGTCCTTTATTAACTCTTAGATCAGACAATACGACGTAGAAGGTGTGGCGGTTAATGATCGTTAATTTTTTAAGTGATAGCGCTGGAAACAAGGGTCCGTTCACATATCTTATGTCATTTTACTGCTACAACAGTACCTTTAAAAACGCCATTGCGGTGTAAATGATTTTGATATAGCGCCATCTTGTTTTCGTGTGGTAAGTCGAGTTTTGAGACAAATAAAGAGCATTTGCGGCACTTACTGCTTTTGTTGTTCAATACCTCAACCCCAGACACTTGTGGGCGTTGGTTAGGCGATTCAAAAGTGGTGATTTCTACTTGAAAGACAAATGACGCCCAGGTCAGCCGAAAAAAAAATTAAAGCTGCCGAATTGCACGCATTGTTGGAAGAAGACGACATGCAGTCTCAACAACAAATTCAACAACTCAACAACAAACACGATTTCCAAAAATTTGAATAAGCACTCGTTTTCGATTTTCCATAAACCACCTCACACTGATGTCACGATTCATAATACATCCAACCATCCACCACAACATAAACGGGCAGCCTACAATAGCATGATTGATCGTTTGATCAATGTTTAGAATTAAATTTAATTAAGCAAATTGCGGTTAACAACGGCTATCGAGTTTCAATAGTTGATAAAATAGTCTCTAGAAAACAGAAAAATAAAGTGCTAGTATTAAAATCAAAGAATGCGCGGAACATCTTATTAAAGAAAAACATACATTTAATAATGGTTTTAAAATCTTACACATAGAAAGTAATGGTACTAAACTAAATTTACTAGAATGTTTGGAAATAAACCATCACAAATACGCAGATGTCCTTCTTAACGACCAAATAGACTTCAACTATTCTCCGCTATTAAATATGTCAAAAAAAAAAACAGTCTGAGTAAGGGTTCTGGGAATTCCCAGAAAAAAAGTAAAATTACTTAGTATAATGCGGTTCAAGATATATCGTTGACCGAATGACTGCAATAAACTGTTAACAATCCCTGTCGTAACGAAAACCGGCAAAGTTGCAAAAAAACCTGAACAGAGCTAGGCCTAATAAAATAACAGGTAAAAAGATAAAATTAATTTTATATCTGGCTTAGTAGTTTCGAAATATTTTAGTTCAGTTCGCATTCTTTTCTTAAACAGTGCAGTTCTATAATTCCGATCGTATTTTTATTATTCCAAATGTGCTTAAAATGTGGCGTTCTTCGCAAGATGATGATTATTGTGCCTCCGGTAGTGCTAATTTTAAAAGAACATTTATCGTCCGATGCTAAACAAATTGTTAAAAATGTGTATGTTTCTTTATTAAATAGGGGGCCTAATCTAAATGCAGCAGCAGCAGAAACGTCTTCATTAATGAAAACGCCGTTCTCTACAGTTAATGATATTATAGTGAAGCCAATTAAAGCCAAAAAAGTTCGTAGTGATTGTGGTAAAAGCAAATGTGCTTCTCGAAAGTGACAAAGACTTAATTCGAAGCAAAATGTATGTTATGAATAAAGAGCAAACTGTGCCTGCATTGACTAAGGAAAGATGAAACCAACATTATTTGCAGCAGAACTAGCCTCCGGAGAATATTATCTCTAATGAGTTTTGCATATCGGACCATTAATAAAAGACAAATATTAATGGAATCACAATGATTATGACGATGGCGGTTTGACTAGTTAAACTGTATAAAAAAATACAAATTAGAAAATCGTCCCATTATCTACCTTGATTAAACATGGTTCGATACATATGAGACGCCAGCAAAAGGATAGGTAGATACATCAAGAAAAGTCCAAATCAAAGCCCCAGCAAACAAGGGAAAAATAATTACAATTTTACATGCTGGTTCCGAGGATGGATGGGCTCCAAATTGTTGACGGTTGTCCTCCAAAAATATTAAACGTTCATCTTTGGACTACCTTGACGACACTATAGGAGAACTTTTTGAAGATTGGTCTATAAATAGCCTTTTCCCCAATGTGCCTAAGGAAAGCTTAATTGTAATGGACAATGCTAGACATTTAATATTAAAAAGGAATATGGATGTAATGCCATTGCTGTCGATATAGGGCATACGGTTTTACGTCTGCCCCCGTATTACATCCAATTGAAGCATGAATCCAATTGAGCATATGTGGCATGAGGTAAAATCTAATGTTAGAGCAGAAAACATTTATCCGACTCAAGTGTAAGTGCTGCAACATTAATTAGGAAATTTGTAGATAGTATTCCCAAAGAAAGTTGGATAAATAGGATTAACCATGTTATTAGAATAAAAGATTCCTATGTATTATTTACTAATAATATAGAACCACTTATTATTAATGTAGATCAAAGTGACAATGAGAGTAAAACCGAATTAAATGTATAATTAAATTTAAGTTATAATTTTTATTGTACTAATAAATTCAAAATACACAAACCACTAAACAATGTTTTAGTCATACATAATAATAATAATAATAATAATAATAATAATAATAATAATAATAATAACTTAAATATCTGCTATATAGACTACAAGAAAGCATTCGATAGTGTCCCTCACGATTGGCTGGTTGAGGTTCTGAATTTCTATAAAATTAGCCCCCAGATTATTAATTCTTTAAAGTGCCTGATGGGGAAGTGGAAAACGAATCTTTTTGTCGGCCAACAATGCATTGCTGCTACAAATATCGAGAGGGGAATTTTTCAGGGAGATTCCCTTTCTCCAATTTGGTTCTGTTTAGCATTGAACCCTTTGTCCACACTACTCAACAACAGCAATATTGGATATAAACTTAACATGAGGAATCCAAGAAAGCTCTCTCATCTACTATATATGGATGACCTTAAATTATATGGAGAAACTAGAGAAAAATTAAACTCATTGATAAAAACGGTTGAAACATTCAGTAGGGATATCAGAATGTCATTCGGACTGGACAAATGCTCTACCATTAGTATACAGAAGGGAAAGGTTCAGAGTCAACATTCAACACTTTGTAACATACAACAACTAGAACCAGAAGAGTCCTACAAATATTTAGGAATACCCCAAAAGCATAAACTTGATCATAACCAGTTAAAGAAGGACTTTTCCACTCTATACCAAAAGAGACTTGCAAAACTTTTAAACACCAAACTGAACGGAGGAAACCTCATTAGAGCGATCAACGGTTGGGCGGTGCCAACTCTGACATATTCTTTTGGCATAGTTAAATGGTCAGAAACTGACCTTGATGAGCTCGATAGGTTGACGCGCCGAACATTGACAAAGTTCCGATGCCTGCATCCAAACTCATCTACGAAAAGACTATACATCCCAAGAAAGTTGGGGGGTAGAGGCCTTGTAAACGTAAAAAATCTCTGTCTCAATCAAGAAAATAGAATGAGAAAACACTTCCTTGATTCAAACAGTACGTTGATGAAATTGGTTGCAAATGAGGATCGGGGTTTCACCCCACTGAACCTAAATAAACGGAATCGTATTGATAGCAGAACAACGCTCACGGACTGTGTTCGAGAATGGAAAGGACAAACATTGCACGGAAGGTTTCCTAAGTCACTCGAACATGACACCATTGACGAACAATTGTCTCTGAAGTGGCTGACCGATGGACTTTTGTACCCAGAAACAGAAGGTTTCGCGATATCTATTCAAGATAGGGTAACAAGAACAAAAAACTATGAAAAGCACATACTGCATTTGGACGTAGTCGATAAGTGCAGGAAATGCGGTACTTTGGGGGAAACAATTGAGCACCTTATTGGCGGTTGCCCGGCCCTTGCTCCTAATGCTTATTTAGGACGGCATAATCAGCTGGCAAAAATTATACATCAACAAATTGCAAAAAAATACTCGCTATTAGAAAATGCACCTCCTCCATATTATAAGTACTCGCCTTCTCCTGTACTTGAATCATCCGATACCATTCTTTACTGGGACAGACCAATCACTACTGATCGAACGGTTGATTATAACAGGCCGGATATTGTTCTAATCAACAAAAAGGACAAGAGGGCTTTTATAATTGACATCGCAGTGCCACTATCTCACAACATTAGAAAAACTGAGATAGAAAAATCCACAAAGTATGAAAATCTGGCATACGACTTGAAGAACCAGTGGAAACTGAGTAAGGTAGATGTAGTGCCCTTCGTTATATCCGCCGAAGGCCTGATAAGTAGGAGATTTTCAAAGAACCTCGAGAGCCTCGGGATCTCGAGATCGATTGCCATAGTGGGACAGCGTGCCGTGCTCTTGCAGACGTGTCACATTGTTCGTAAGATATTATGCTAGGGTGAGAGGAGCTGAATTGCTTTTTCATCTTAGCATTGGAATACCGGCCAGCATGAGCTGAGATTCTACAGTAAGGATGAGCAGAATAATAATAATAATAATAATAATAATAATAATAATAATAATAATAATAATAATAATAATAATAATAATAATATATAATAATAATAGGATATAAACTAAACATGAGGAATCCACGAAAGCTCTCGCACCTACTATATATGGATGACCTTAAACTCCTTGGAGAAACTAGAGAAAAACTAAACTCCTTAATAAAAATGGTCGAAGAATTTAGTAGGGATATCAAGATGTCATTCGGACTTGATAAATGCTCTACCATTAGCATTCAAAAAGGAATAGTCAACAATCAACATTCAACACACTGTAACATACAACAACTGGCACCAGAAGAATCCTATAAATATTTAGATATACCTCAAAACGAGAAATTTAACCATAGCCAGTTAAAGAAAGACTTTTCTACTATGTACGAAAAGAGGCTTACAAAACTTTTAAATACCAAACTGAACAGTGGAAACCTGATTAGAGCGATCAATGGATGGGCAGTGCCAACTCTGACCTATTGCTTTGGTATTGTTAAATGGTCAGAAACAGACCTTGATGGACTGGATAGATTAACACGTCGAACATTGACAAAATTCCGATGTCTGCATCCAAATTCATCTATGAAGCGACTGTACATTCCAAGAAAGTTGGGAGGCAGAGGTGAACATTAAGAACCTTTGTCTGAACCAGGAGAGTCAGATGAGAGAACGCTTCATTAATTCAAGCAGCACGCTAATGAAGTTGGTTGCTAAGGAGGACCGGGGTTTCACCCCGTTGAACCTAGATAAATTGAATCGTGTTGATGGTAGAACAACACTTACGGATTGTGTCCGTGAATGGAAACAACAGACACTGCATGGACGGTATCCAAAGTCACTCGAGGATGATACCATTGATGGACCATTGTCTCTAAAATGGCTGACCGATGGGCTGTTGTACCCAGAAACAGAAGGTTTTACGACATCTATTCAAGATAAGGTAGTAAGAACACGGAACTATGAAAAGAATATACTACACATGGATGTTGTCGACCGATGTAGGAAGTGCGGTATAGTGGGGGAAACGATTGAACACCTTATCGGTGGGTGTGCAGTTCTAGCCCCTAATGCTTATTTAGGAAGACATAATCAGCTGGCGAAAATTATACATCAGCAAATTGCATTAAAGTATTCGCTATTAGATAACGCACCTGCTCCATATTATAAGTACTCACCTTCTCCCGTATTGGAATCATCTGATTCAATCCTATACTGGGACCGACCAATCACAACAGATCGAACGGTCGATTATAATAGACCAGACATTGTTCTAATTAGTAAAAAGGAGAAAAGGGCTTTTATAATTGACATCGCAGTGCCACTCTCTCATAATATCAGGAAAACCGAGTTGGAGAAAACCACTAAGTATGAAAACCTTGCGTACGATTTGAAAAACCAGTGGAAACTGCATAAGGTAGAGATAGTGCCTTTCGTCATATCCGCCGAAGGCCTAATAAGTAAGAACTTTTCAAAAAATTTGAAGAACCTTGGTATCTCAAAATCGATTGCCATAGTGGGACAACGTGCAGTACTCTTGCAGTGAGAGGAGTTGAATTGCTTTCTCATTTTGGCATTGTAATATAGACCAGCTTAGGCTGAGATGCTGAGTTCAGTACGAGGATAATAATAATAACCAGTGTCCCACATGACTGGTTATTAGATGTTTTGAACATCTACAAAATTTGTCCGCAGATTACAAACTCTTTAAGGTATCTCATGAGTAAATGGAAGACTAATTTATTTGTCCACCAACAGTACATTGGAACAACAAATATCGAGAGAGGAATATTTCAGGGAGATTCATTTTCCCTTGTATGGTTTTGTCTAGCTTTGAATCCGATGTCCACATTACTTAACAATAGCAATATTGGCTACAAACTTGACATGAGAAATTCTAGGAAACTATCTCATTTGCTATACATGGACGACTTAAAACTCTATGGAGAAACAAGAGAGAAACTAAATTCATTAATAAAAACAGTCGAAATATTTAGTAAGGATATCAAAATGTCATTCGGACTCGAGAAATGCTCCACTATCAGCATACAAAAGGGAATAATAAAAGAACAACATTCAACAGTCTGCGGTATCCAAGAACTAGCATCAGAAGACTCATACAAATATTTAGGAATGCTTCAAAATCATAAATTTGATCATAGCCTATTAAAGAAGAATTTTTCCACTTTGTACCAAAAACGACTGACAAAACTCTTAAACACCAAACTGAACGGTGGAAACCTCATTAAAGCGATCAATGGCTGGGCGGTGCCAACTCTGACATATTCTTTTGGCATTGTTAAATGGTCTGAAGCAGATCTTGATGAACTGGATAGATTGACACGAAGAACATTGACAAAGTTCCGATGTTTACATCCCAATTCGTCCACAAAAAGGCTATATATTCCAAGAAAGTTGGGAGGCAGAGGGCTTGTGAATGTCAAGAATCTTTGTCTCAATCAGGAGAATAGGATGAGAGAGCGCTTCATTAGTTCACATAGCACACTAATGAAACTGGTTGTTAAGAAGGACCAGGGTTTCACCCCACTAAATCTAAATAAACAAAATCGTGTTGATAGTAGAACAGCACTGAAGGATATCGTTCAAGAATGGAAACAACAGACATTACTTGGGAGATTTCCTAAATCACTTCAGGGTGACTCCATTGACAAATATTTGTCTCTAAACTGGCTTACCGATGGACTATTACATCCAGAAACAGAAGGCTTCGCGACAGCTATTCAAGATAAGGTAGTAAGGACAAAAAATTATGAAAGACAGATTCTACACATGGATGTTGTCGACAAGTGCAGGAAGTGCGGTGGTGTAGGAGAAACAATTGAACACCTTGTTGGAGGGTGTCCAGTCCTTGCCCCTAATGCTTACCTAGGCAGGCATAATCAGCTGGCGAAAATTATACACCAGCAAATTGCTTTAAAACACTCGCTATTTGATAAGATGCCTCCACCATATTACAAGTACACGCCTTCCCCCGTACTTGAGTCAGCCGATACAATTCTTTACTGGGATAGACCAATTACAACAGATCGGACGGTTGACTATAATAGGCCGGATATTGTTCTAATTAACAAAAAGCAGAGGAGAGCTTTCATAATTGACATTGCGATACCACTCTTTCGTAACATCAGAAAAACTGAAATGGAAAAGGTCACGAAGTACGAAAATCTTGCAATTGATCTGAAAAATCAATGGAAACTCCAGAAAGTGGAGGTGTTACCTTTTGTTATATCCGCCGAAAGCCTAGTAAGCAAAACCTTTTCCAAAAATCTGGAAATTTTTGGTGTTTCAAAATCGATTGCCACGGTGGGACAACGAGCAGTTCTCTTACAAACTTGCCACATTGTTCGTAAGGTACTAAGCTGAATGGGAGGAGCTGAACTGCTTTCTCATTTTGGCATTGTAAACCCGACCAGCCTAGGCTGAGATGATCGATGAATCATGTTTGTGATAATAATAATAATAATAATAATAATGGTAAGAAAGCTTCTCTGCTCTGGTTAGACGAGAATCAACTATATCCGGAAACTGAGGGTTTTGTTATTGCTCTCCAGGATAAAGTCATCAAAACCAATAATTACAAGAAATATATTCTTAAAGAAAACACTGAAGATGTATGTCGAAAGTGTGGAAAAAATAGGGGAGACTGTTGAGTACATAATTGGTGGATGTCCTACTTTAGCGGAAAATGCATATTTAGAAAGGCATAATCAGCTTGCTAAGATAATCCACCAAAAAGTGGCACTTATTCAAGGTCTTCTACCAACATCTACTCCGCCGTATTATAAATACAGTCCTCAAGCAGTTCTGGAGTCTGACGGTGTGCTGCTCTACTGGGATACACCGATAATAACTGATAGGGCTGTCGACTACAATAGATCAGACATGGTCTTAATAAATAAAAAAGAAAAGCGGGGAACAATTATTGATATTGTCATACCACTGTGTCACAATATACATAAAATAGAGGTGGAAAATTTTTTCTAAGTATGAGAATCTTTCTTGTGAATTGAAGAACATCTGGCAACTTGAAAAAATCAACATCGAACCTTTTGTAATTTCCGCAGAGGGATTGGTGAGCCACAGGTTCTCCAAAAGTTTAACAAATCGCGGACTAAATAGAAATGTCATAAAAATGGGACAACGGGCTATATTGTTGCAAACCTGTCACATAGTTCGAAAATTTTTGTCTTAATGCCAACGGAATACTGGGTTATAATGAAATTTATCCCCAGGCGCTGACTCGAACTCCAACGTCGCGAGGGAGGAATCGGTTTATGGTTTCCAGCTTTTTGAGCTGAGAGAGTGACACCAAGTCGATGAGAATAATAATAATAATAATTTAACAATATTTTATTTTTTCCAAAATTATTCAGAAATTAAACCACTCCGACTCTGGCGCCTTTGAAGAAACTAGGGAATATTTTTATTAAAATGTATTGGGGCAATTAACATTTTGCCAAAAGGCAACGAAATATCTTGAACCGGACTATACCTACTATTTGTCACAATATAATTTCATTCTTTGTCAAACATCCAAAGAAGCTACAGTCTAGTGAAACGCGTTATGTTTTAAAGACAAATATAAGTGAAAATTAGACAATTTTGTTTTATTTATATAATAAAGGCCTTTATATAGTCTTTTAGATTATTTTGATGTACGTATACATCAGAAATAATCACACAATAATTAATAAGTATAAATTCCATAGTTTGACGTCTTGATATTGTTACATCTATAATCTAAAGATTTATCATGTACAGTTCCAAACAAAACATTCTTATAGGTTTTTGAAAGGTCACTTAGTTTTTTTTTTTGATAATATTTTAATTGCTTCCACTCCAACAACTTAATTGTTTTAACGATGTCAATATAAAAACGCGGTCGGACAGTTACAGACCATTACGTGACTGATCTCTTCAAGATGATTAAATTTTTGTGCATCCTTGTTCTGGTTTCGACAGCCCTATCTCTAGAAAGTCCTAACGGGCTTCTTAAAGCTGGAATATTCAGTTTTTCTACAGTCACTGTAAGTTTTTTTATATCATTCATATCGTTCTTAAAAATTTTTGATATCGTTAGAACCTTTGCTGGTAAATAAAAAGTTTTGCAAGTTTTCTACTCACATCAAATCGCACTGAGCTTCATTAATATATAATTAAAACTAACAGTTTTGATAACCAGTTTCATCATGTCTTGATGATACTAACTTGGTTAATGAAACCAGCCTCGAGTGAGTGCAATGTGATTTGGTGTGAGTGGAAAACTCCCTAGAAACTTATTTATTTCCCCCTCTAATAAAATTTATTAAATACATTCGCAGATGGATTATCTTGAAGCTTATGCTACCTGCAAGAGACACGGTTTGACATTAGCAACTGAACGAAACGAATCTGAAACTATTGCGCTTAACGATGCAATACAAAATGGAGGGGAGGTTTCACGCCGTAAGTTTTCGTTACATTTATTAAAAATCATTTCAGAATGTTTAATAAAGTTTCGTCAGAAATGAACATTTTCGATGTTTTGTTTGAATGATTGTGACGTATTTATATATTTTTGAAGTGAAAACTTTAGCCGCGTTGAGCGATTTTTGATAGGGGCAAAACTTATGGGTTCGCGTCACCGACATGCTAGTGACGTGTTGCGCCAGACTGGTGACGCGCACATAATACTCGACTGTATCATGTGCGTGTTGGAATGTAATTAATTTAAAATTAAAAAAACAAAAACAAAAACAAAAAACCAAAAAAAAAAGAAACAGTTATTTCAAAGTTTCATGTTTTCACTTCTGTCGGCAGTTTTCATGACTGCCTACCATTTTTTAATTTTTTTTTTTTGGTTTTTCACCACGATTTAGAACTCAAAAATATCTCTTCTTATGTAAATAAAACATCAGTGGGTAAAAAACAAAAATAAAACGGAGACAAATTTCTCACCGATTCTTTTTCTGTAATAAATTTGCTTAACCAACAAAAATTTAAAAATACAAAAATTTTCTAAAATCAACCCAAACTTTTGAACGTTTTCAAAACTTCTCCTCCCGTTTTCAAAACAAATCTAATTAAGCATAATCATCAAACAATTTGCTCTAAACAACGGATATTCAGAGAGAATAATAGATAACATTCTAAAAAGAAAATGGTACAAAAAGGCTGTCTCTGAAATATATCCACAAAAGAATGAAAAAGACTATTCATTCAAATTAATAACAGGTAAATTGTCGGAAAAAATTGAAAAATTCTTATATAAAAACAATGCAAAAGTAGGCTTTAAAACCAATAACAACCTTGGAAAACATATCAAAATTTGCAAAGCAAAAACAAACAAAAAAGATAACTCAGGGATATATCAAATTATATTGTGGGTCGTGTCCAAAAACTTATATTGGACAAACAGGCAGACCTTTCAAGAAAAGAATTAAAGAACACGAAAGAAGCTATCTCAGTCATAAACATAATTCGAACTATGCCTCACATCTGTTGAATGAGAACCATCTTTTTAATAGTGATTTTAAAATATTGCACGTACTCAAAAGAGGCAAAAAACTAAACCATCTGGAGAGTTTAGAAATAGACCGTCTCAAAGATGCGAAAACCCTTCTAAATGACCAAATAGACCTGAACAAATCCCCTTTACTGAATTTGTACAGACAATAAATACCATCTGTGTGGATTTCTTAAAAAATATATATTTTTATTGCAAAAACTTTTTGTATTTATATCTATTTTAACAGCGAAAATAACCAGTTCTGAAGAAGCTACATTGTTAGCGAAACGCGTCAAATATTAATAACCACTATATTAATAAAACAGTCTTTCATTAAACATTTATAATGAATTTCCATCAAGTAGAAGCCAATACAATCCAAAAAATATCAGCATATTTAGCTGTATACATTTTTAAATGACCGCTTGATTTAAAAATACAATTCTGGAAATCTTAACTTTTTGATTGTGTAATGTTTTTTCTTGCAGAATATTGGATTGGTGGTATTTACCAGACGGATCAAGAATTCCAACAGGAATGGATATGGATTGAAACAGGAGAAGCATTGAATTACACAAATTGGTACACTACAACATCAAACTCAAATCCTTGTCTGAAGAAATTTAGTATAAAACAATACGGTGGAAAATGGTCTACTGACAGCTGTACAACAAACAACTATTTTGCCTGTCAAAGCTTATAATTGCATACCTTTTTTGTATTATAATTACGTGTTATATAAAAAATGATACTACTATAATCAGAAAGTAAGAAATAAAACAAATTATTTATTTATTCATCCAAATTTATTTCGTTTCCTTCAAAGTAATCCTTTTTCACTTCAATACACTTATTCCAACTTTTTTTCCACGCCTTGAAATGGTTTGTATATACCAGTTCACTGAGAAATTTGTCTTCGTTTGGTTTTTTGTTTTTACCCAGTGATTCTTTATTTAAATACGAACAGATATTTTTGATATTTTTTGAGTTTTAGATCGTAGCGAAAAACTTAAAAAAAGAAAAAATATATGAACACGCCACAATCATCCATACATTACCTATTGCAGTTCTTATTTTTTTTTTCAGCAAACTCTCTTGTATAGCTTCTATGGACTCAAAACGTCGTCCGGGAAGTGATTTTTTCAACCGAGGGATTAGAAAAATTCATCCGGTTCCATATCTGGTGAATATGATCCTTGTAAAATGACATTTGTTTGATTTTTGGCAAAAAATTGACGAATAATTATACCGAGTGTAGAGGTTAATAATCCTTATTTTTTTTTTAAGTGATGACACTGGAAACAAGGGTCCGTTCACATCTCTATCATTTTACTGCTACAACAGTACCTTTGAAAACGCCATTGAGTTTAAACGATTTCGAGTTAGCGTCATATTTTTTTCGCGTGGTAAACATGTCGAGTTTTGAGACAAATAAAGAGCATTTGCGGCACTTACTGCTTTTTTTGTTCAATTAAGAGAAAAACACAAGTGAAAGCCGTCGTATATTTTTGGAAACTTAGGGTGATAATGCCCCAACGCAAGATGCTTGTGGGCGTTGGTTTAGACGATTCAAAACTGGTGATTTCGACTTGAAAGACAAAGAATGCCCAGGTCAGCCGAAAAAAAAATAAAGCTGCCGAATTGCAAGTATTGTTGGAAGAAGACGACATGCAAACTCAACAACAAATTCCAGAGAGGTTAAATGTCAGTCGCCTAAACCTTTGTGATCCTAGCCATGTCATAGGAAAGATCCAGACGATAAGAAAATGGGTACTACATCAGCTGAACGACAAACACATGGAAAAACGAAAAACGGTGTGCAAAATTTTGCTTTCTCGGCATGTAAGAAATATTTCCTTGCATCGGATTGGGACTGTAGACGGAAAATGAATATATTTCGAGATTCAACCAGCCATTTTAAGCTTAGGATGTCTGAAAATGGGGCAGCGCCCAAGATATGACGTTATAAATGCGTTTAATCTCCGGGTTACTAGCGAAACGATGCATTGCTGTCTTTGTTTTTCGCATGCGATAGTAAAGAAAACAGTAGCGGCACAAACTTGTCTGTGCCCAAAGTACGTGTTCTCTAATCGATGCGCTTCGGCAACCCACGACCTATTTCGTTACCGCGAATGACATTATGGATGTTATACTATAGAAGTCGCAATAAGCGTGATCATAGACAGAACAGAGAATAAATTAATATAAAATCTGAAATTATTTTTTCCACTTCATTTTTTAATTTTTCAGGCGCGTGCCCACGTGCCCTTATGGACCAACCGCCACTGGGTCTATCTCGTCTAAAAACTCTCAAATGATTTTATACATTTAATTAACACTAGCACAGTCTCGAAAAAAACAACATATGGGACATAAAAGGTTAAATGTAAAATAGTAAAAAAATCACAAGGGGGTTTATTGGCGTGGTCCACTAATACCTTATTATTGTTGACATCAAAAAAATAAAAGAAAAAATCCTAAGTTTTTCTTTTATTTTTTTGAATGACTTAAACGAGCTTGTACTTAGTTCGCAGTGATTTTAAATTAGGTTATACTAAATCTACTTAAACTATATTAATTAAATGAAATTAGATCAAAGGTAATCAACTGGAAATCAATTAAGATATATTAAACTAAACTAAAATAAATCCGATCGAACTGTATACTGTCTATTTCCTGATGGTGGTCAGAGAAGTAGGCAGTCGGTGTAAAAGAATCGTTGAATATTAACTTAATAAAAAAATATATTCAATATGTTTCAACATGACAGTACAACCTCAAACACGGCCCTCATTCTCCGGAGGCCAAGGAGCAACTACCTACGGCAGTGGGAAGACCTGCCCCAAGGCAGAGGGTGCTAAGAATCTCCGGGTTAGATCAGGCTGATATTGGACTTTTGACATTGCAACGCTAAATATACGGACTATGAAAACGGAGGCTCGATTGCAAGAACTGTTAATCGAACTTGATAACATACACTGGGATATTCTTGGGCTCTGTGAAACACGAAGAAAGGGCGAAGAGTTAATCAAACTGGAACCAACTGGACACGTACTTTACACTCGAGGTACGGAAAATCGCCGATGTGGCGGAATTGGATTCCTCATCAATCGAAAGCTGAACGACAGTGTAGTAAAATTTGAAAGTACATCTGACCGACTAGCCCAATGCGTCATTCAGCTGAATAAAAAGTTTAGGCTTCAAATCGTCCAAGCTTATGCACCAACTATAAACCATAGGGATGAGGAAATTGAGGAATTTTATGATGATGTGGCCCAGCTTTTATACAAGGAGAAATGTAGATACAAAATCCTGATGGGTGATTTTAATGCCAGAATTGGAACAAGAACTGATGAAAATGCAGCGGGCCCATATGGAACTGGTGAGCGAGACAATAGAGCTGACAGATTGGTTGATTTTGCTGAAGGACAAGAACTATATATTATGAATTCGTTCTATAAGAAAAATATCACCACAAAATGGACATGGAAAAGTCCATCTGGGCTCACAAGTGAAATTGACTACTTCATGACCAACGATAAAACAATATTTACCAATTGTACTGTCCTTAACTATTTTAATGTTGGAAGTGACCACCGAATGGTACGAGCAAAAGTTAGGATTAACTGTCGAAGAGATCGCGAAAGAATGGTAAGATCAAAGAAGGGTAAAGTGGATTCTGGGAAACTGCTGGAGAAAGGAAGCGATTTTGAGATTGCTTTGTCAAATCGGTTTGCTGTGTTACAAGATCCGGGGGAAGTGAAACTATCAGTTGAATATGAAGAAATCGCCAACCAGAAGAAAAATGTCTCAAACAGACAAAAATCTCCAGTGAGACCATTGATTTAATGAAGAAACGGCGGGCAATGAGAAATGCAAGTAGTCCTTTTGGCAGGGTCGAGTACACTGAACTTTGCAAAACTATAAGAAAACGTATCAGAGAGGGCACGCGCCGTTTCAACATGCAGCTAGTGCAAAAAACCCTGGAAGAAAACAAAGGAATTAACAAGGCAAATAGAAGCTGAGAAATAAAAGAACGCAAATATATGCTTTAAGGCGTGATGATGGCACAGTATGCAGGGCGCATACGCAAATGTTAGAGGTTGTCAAAAAATTTTATTTCGTTATATGAAGATCAGCACCAATCAAAGATAACAATACCCATGGAAGAACAAATGCCAGATATCCTAGTGGAGGAAGTAACAAATGCTATAAAATCGATGGAAAATGGCAAGGCTCCAGGAAAGGACAGTGTAACTGTCGAAATGCTAAAAGCTGGTGGTCGAACGTTACATAAAACACTGGCAAAATTATACTCAAAATGCCTCAAAGAACGAAAAGTACCTAACTTATGGACAAATGCAGAAGTGATCCTTTTACATAAAAAGGGAGCACAGGAAGATTTAAAGAACTACCGTCCAATTAGCCTCCTATCAGTAATGTACAAAGTTTTCATTAGGCGAAGGCAATCCTGGAGTGGATACCGCTTGATCGCAAACGCCCGCGAAGAAGACCGAAAGCACGATGTATTGATGACATGGTTAAGTATATTGGACCCGAGTGGCAGAGGAAAGCCCAGGACCGTGAAAGTTGGAAACATGTTGAAGAGGCCTTCATCCTGCAGTGGATCGACACGGGCTGATGATGACGATGATAAAAAAATATAATAAAATTTATTATCTGGCCCTATTTCCTTTATCACGCCGTCTGTTTATCCAGCCACTGGGCTATCCAAGTACCAATAAGTTCGCATACTGGTAATTCTATGTTCCTAATACGAGGGTCTCCAACAGGTCTGGAATCTGCATTCACCGAGTACTGCACAAAATGGCCACAAAAATGACTCGTTTCTATAACCGCCGGGGCCATAAAACCCTCTACAAAAATATCGAAATAATGAGCCTGAGTATGGCTTGGCCAGCTCATCTACATACCGCTGATGGAAGGGTATGGCGTGGAGACGTCTGTTCAGCTCGAGATGTGAAGTTAGACTATCTCGGCCTCGTCCAGTAGGATACAGGTGCGCTCTCAAATAAGACTCGCGCAAAATGATCTTACCTGTAGCGGCCGATGATCTGTAAACGCTACAACTTCAACAATTATGGAGATGTCAAAAAATGGCTTCTTGACTGGGCCATCTCAAAAGCTGTACCATTTTTCTGGGAGGGCATCCACAAATTGCGAGAGAGATGCGAAAAATATGCAGCTAGCGATGGCGCATACCTTGAATAAACCATTTTTTACCTGTCTCCCAAATTAAACGTGTTTTTTTTAAGAGAAAATTAATAATTTTTATTCGCCACACCTGGTACATAAACATTATTAATTCAAACCAGATTTTTGTTTACAAGTATTAAAAGAACAACTAATGGAAAATCCCCACAAGCTTTCTGAACCCGATAATTTAGAAAAAAATTAAATAATAATAATTTTATAGTTTGATATTTTGATATTGTTGTATCTATCTATAATCCAACTATGTATCATCCAGTTCCAAACAAAACAATTTTAAGGGTTATTGAAAGGTAATTTTTTTTCTTGATAGTACTTGAATTTTGCTTCCACTCCAATAAGTTAATTGTTTTGATGCGAGTATAAAACCCAGTTCGGACAGCTGCAGGTCATTACCTGTCTCTGATCTCCTAAAGATGATTATGTTTTTGTGTATCCTTGTTCTGGCTACCGCAGCCTTGTCTTTAGAAAATCCCAAAGGATTTCTCAGACTTGGCGAAAAATACAGTTTTTCTATAATCACTGTAAGTTATTATATCACTGTAATTATTCATAAAACAACACTTTTTGAACGTTTCTTGAAATCTGAACCATAAATGATTAATTGCACCTCTGTGGACGCCAAGGACTTCATCAACTGCACTTTGTCTCGTGCCCCCTTCTCGAACCATCCCCAGTGAAATTAATTGAATTTCACGATCTAAGTGATGTCTTTTCATGATTAACAAATATAAGACTAAAATAAAAATCCATGCACATCTCTTCTTATTCTTCTTCTTTTGGCTTATGGCTCTGCTGTTACGCAATTTGCCAGCTCATTTGAGGGAACCGTCAGATGGTCGAACTGTGCTCCTGGCGATTCGAATTAAATATGATCGTGAGATTGAATGTATGCTTATGCAGCTATCTGGGTAAAAGTTTGTGAACGATACAGAGGTAGGAGGGTCTGTGACGCCACTTAATCTACTCGAAGAAGGACTTATATTATATTTGATTAAATATTTATTTATGTTTGTTGTTAATGGTTTAATTTTTGTCCCAACTTGTATGGTATGTATATCATTATTTATTTTGTTATTATTATATGTTTATTTTATTCTTTATTTCCTTCCATCAGAGCTCAATTCTGTTCAGGGCCAAAAATTTCATAATGAGTTCCATGGACCGACTGTTCGGAAGGAACAATATATTGGCGATATGTATTGGGGTTTGGACGTCGATTTTTATAAGTTCATTATATAATTGAACATTTTGGATGATGTAGATCGGGCATTCGAAAAATATATGGTTGAGATCATCAATTTTGCCGCAGTCACATCATTCTAATGATATTAGTCAAACATCGACGATCGATATAGGATACCTTTCTGAACCACGAATGTCCCGCAAAAATGCCTTGGACTATTCTACAGAAGATCGCTTTGTTGTTTGAATTTTGCTTCCAATTTTGACATAATGTTTCTTTTATAATGTTAAAAATATCTTTGGAGCTTAAGAATAATCTCTGTGGTATGAACAGGGTTGTTCCGATTTTAGTTAGAGAGTCAGCCTTCTCATTTCGTGGGATGGATTTCCAGGGTAATTTTAAAGCGCTCAAACAGTCAGAAAATTATGCAGTACTTGATTTTCTTTCTGATGACTCTTATGGCTGCGTGATGAATGGTGGCCATTTCTGCGTTCATTATGCACAATTCTTTTGGTAATTTTATCGAAAAGTTGTAATTATATTCCGGAATGTGAACTCCAAACCCTACTCGTCCCGCGTTCTTGGATGCGTCAATGTAAATAAAAGTGTGGCTATGTCAGAAGGACTCCACAGAACTTCAAAATAATTGTTTGGCCTGAGTATTGCCCCTGTTTATATTGTAATTAAGAATTTTTAGTGGCTCAATTTGATTTTCTGCTTCTATCAGGAAACAGGGAGCAATCGGATTGTGAAACATCCTGTTCCAGTAATGGAAAAAATATTCTATCGATTGAGCGTGTATATGACTTACTTTTAGACATAAAATTAACATTTTTGATTAATTTGTCGCGTATTAATTTGACGAATTTGATTATGGGGTGATTTTCAGAGGTAATTAATTTACTAATACATTTTTTGGCGGAGATCTTTCTGAGTTGATCCCATGCCATCATTCCCTGCTATCATTTCCAGACTTCTAGTAATAAAAAAATAATTCTTACTTTTTTCCTAAAAAAACACGTATAATTTGGGAGAAAGCTAAAAATTCGTTTATTCAAAGCATGCGGCATTGTTACCTTGTCGTGCTGCAAAATCACTTTTCTATCAATCCATGGTTCAAATTGATCATTTGCGGTAGCGACGGTAGCGAACGGTATTAATTGTTTCATCTGGTTTCAGAAGCTCATGGTACACGACATGCTTTTGATCCCGCCACAGCATTATCTTCTTTCCAAAGCGATTCGGTTTTGCGGTCGATGTTCATGGTTGTTTTAACGATTTTCTGCGATTTGGGTTCTCGAAATATATCCATTTTTTTCCCCAGTCACAATCCGATAAAAAAAGTCTGTCTTTCATGCCGAGAAAGCAAAACCTCGAACACTGTCTTTTGTTTTCCATCTGTCTGTCGCTGCTGATCCATTTTTTTGCCTTCTGGATCTTTTCCAAATGATCACAAATAATTCGGTGACCTACATTTAACCTCTCTGCCATTTGTTATTGAGTTTGCATATCGTCTTCTTCCAACAATACTTATAATTCGGTATTTTTCAGTTGACCTGGGCGTTCTTTGCCTTTTAAATCGAAAGCACCAATTGTTAATCGTCTAAACCAAAGCTCTCCAAACTACGACCCACGGGCCAAATCCGGCCTGACAGGGTCATCAATCCGGCCTGCGACTAGCGAATTTAGCAAGCGTACTCGGCGACTAGTTAGATAGATAATTGAAGGAAAAATAAAACGACTTTGGCCCTTGGAACTTACTGGAGTAATCAGTATGGCCCTAAGGTTGGAAAGTTTGGAGACCCCTGGTCTAAACCAACGCCCACACGCGTCTTATCATTCGAACATTGTCACCGTAAGTTTTCACAAGTATACGACGGCGTTCACCCGTGTTTTTCTTTTGACTGGACAAGAAAAGCAGTACGTGCCGTATATGCTCTTTATTTCGCTCAAAACTCGACATGTTTATTACACAATTATTTCCACCTCCATCTCTTAAAAAAATTAAGAATTATTAACCACCACACCTGGTATATTATTTCATAAACCACTGCTAAACTGCTAAAGAAATACACACTAATCAATTTATTCTATATTTTGCTAATCTTATTTTAAAGATCATTATATTATTTTGATGTGTATATAATTTAAATATTCACAGATGGATTATATTCAAGCATATGCCACCTGTAAGAGAAACGGCTGGACTTTGGCAACCGAACGAAACCAATCTGAAACCACTAAGGTTAACGATTTACTAAAAATTGCAGGCGTAACTTCACGCAGTAAGTTTATTGTGGATATTGTTGTTGTTGTGTTTACTGTTATTGTTATACTGGGTATAAGGGAAATAACATTAAATAAATTTAACCAACGATTCGCCACATCAGTTTAAAGAAAAAATCCCTTAAAAGAAGGATTAAAAACCTAAGGATTTCTGCGAAAAAAATGCAAAATTATTAAATCCCCAATCGAAAAGCTATGGTAAGAATTAACATTTTAAGCAAATATGTGTAAAAGTATATTATTATTTAACGAACAAACTAAAAATTAAACTAATGATCGAACATTGTTAAGACAATTTAAACAAAATTAGGAAGTATGTCATCAGCCAAAATCGTATTGACTCAATAAGATGATCCCTACGACAAAGAGTGTTATTTCAGAATGGTGTTATTTCAGTATGTCGGTGCATGTATTTAAGTTCGATTTAAAACAAAAAAAATATTCTGCACGACAATATCACGATATTCTTCGTATTTACGGAGAAGCTTGTATTAAGAAGAATGTATTTTTGGTGCTGCCAACTAGATTGAAAGTACTCCAGGACTTTTATAGAAGTATACCAGGCTTGTATTTTGGCTTGTAAATTGGCATATTTTCAAATAATACCAATTCAAATAAGGAGAGAAATAGGTTTAGGACTACGTTTTTTTTAGTGATTTGCATGATTTTTTTTGGCAAGAAACGAATGTATATAATTTATTGAAACTTTGAAAACAGTTTTTTAGATCGTGGCGAAAAACCCAAAAAAAAAGGAAAAAATATATGAACACGCCACAAACATTCAGACATTACTTAATATATCAGCTGCCACCCATCGGAGGTGGAGGTGGTCACCATGAAACGTAGTTGTTTGTGTACATTCTGGAGGCCACAGTTTTTATCTGAAATCAATAGGAGTTTAAATGTAACCAAACCTAACTTCCCCCAAAAAAAATTGAAAATTGCATTTTTTAGAGAAAAAGAACATACTTTTTGTAATTTTTTTATAGTTTTTTTTGCAATAAAAAAACTTTAAACAATGATTTAAACAAATTTAGTTACATATAGAGCGTAACTATATAAAGAAACTAACTAGCAATGTTAGTACACTTACAGTATACTTTTGAGCTAGAGTGTACAGAAATTCATTTAAAAATCGTTTCGAGAAAAATGTGTTGGAAAAAAAATTACCGAAAACAACACATTCAAGGCAGTAATGAATCTATTTAAACTAATTACCTGATAATCAGCACTTAATTGTTATTCCAGCACCATATAGCAATCCCTCTTCTTCTTCATATCCTTTGTTTGGAGCTTGCTTGCTCTTCTTCATATCCTTTGGGAGCTCTCTGAACTTGCGTCGATTATCAATTTCTTGTGCGTAAATGATCTTCTTGCCAAGCTAGAACTCTGGTGAAATTTTCGACTTGTTCCTATGTACAACGAGATCAATGACTTTTCTGCAACGTTGTTACGCCATATAATGACTTGAATCCTCATTTCTTCCAGGTTCCATCACCAGATACTTTTAAATATGGCATTCTTAGAGCAAAGTTCATATATACCACTGCTGATGTCCATGTAATTGCAAAATAAATGTAATCCTTCTCTGCCAACCCCCAAGTCGTTTGTCGCATGACAAACACAATCCTACGATTTATCTAAAATCCAGTATTGATGAAAAGACCTGGATATGTTTCGATCTACACTTGAACGAGCTTGAACCCGAGGCCAAGTATTCCAGTTTCAGTAAATTTTACATCCTGCTTGCAATTTCGACAAATAAGAAGATCCGACAAAGCTGTGAATATGGTGAAAAATTCAATAATTCTATAACAATGTAGAGGATTAACACAATCACATTTTCACTAGTGGCATTCGAAAATTGTTTTGCGCTGATATTTTCTTTATATTCACCACATTTACTTGATTCACTATTAGAATACTGATTTCTGTAGAAGGATCTTTTACGCGATCTAGTGCGAGTAGAAGGATGCCGGATACGTTGGCATTTTGTCTTCAAACTTGAAACAGACGTTACGAAGGTCGGTGCCAAACGAATGTTAAAACCGACGCATTGTCAAAATGACGCCAATGTTTCCGGTACCTTCCACCCAAAGTCTCTATTATAAAAATGAACAAAACAATGTCCGGACGTCCCCGTCCCTTCAAATCTCAGATAGTTCATAAATGACTATCTAAGTGACCGCTCCGTTCTACATGCCAAGCGCTTCGGCAGTTAACGAGGGACGCTCATTGAACCCGTCATAACATCAGAACGAATTGAAATTTTTATTTGAAACTTTAGGAACATATTTTTTTGAATAGATTTACTAATAATTTATGGGATAAAAATTCAATTTTTTGAGTAATCTAACCCTATTTCCTCCCTTAAGAGGCCAATAAATAAAAAAACTGAATTTTGTTCGACCCGAAATTGGGCAACAATTTTTAAGAACATTTATAAACTGCTCACCTGTTTTAGGCGGAAAAAGTTGCATATTTGATACATGTCTTAAAATAACTTTTTATTCAAACTAATGCAAAGAATCGTTGGTTGTTAAAAATACGAAAGTTATTTCCCTTATGTCCAGTATAATTCTGGAAACCTTACTTTTTGATTATGCAATGTTTTTTTGCAGGCTATTGGATTGGTGGTGTTTATCAGAGGGACCAAGAATTTCAACAGGAATGGCTATGGATTGAAACAGGAGAAGCATTTAGTTACACAAATTGGTATAATACACCATCAAGTTCATACTATTGCCTAAAGAAACTTAGTAGTACAACATACAGTGGAAAATGGTCTGCGGAAAGTTGTACTGCGTCCAATTATTTTGTTTGTCAAAGTTTATAGTTAGCTTATATAGTTTTTGTATTATATTAGATATTATATAAGAAATTATATATAATAAATAAAAAATATATTTTATTTTCTATTTTTTTAAAACTATTGATAAATACACATCTTGAATAATTTCTGCTATCGTGGATTTAATAACAGTATAAATGTATAAACTAATAATCGAAGCAAATATGGCACTGAAGTGTGTACTTAAGTTTTTTTCAAATCTTTATCAAACTATTTCAAACGGTATAAATGCACGAGCTGACATTTTCCGACCGACAAAACATTTCAAAATGAAGTTATTCTTGTATTCTGTGTTTATTTTAGCTGTCCAGGCAGTTTTTAGCCTTGATGAATTGAATTTTATCAAGGCCTCCAATAAATATTTTCTTTCCACCGAAAAGGTATGAAATATATTTCTAAGCAAAATATCAAGAAGTTAGAATAATATATAAATGTTTATTTTTTGGTAGAAATCTTTTGTTGGAGCTTGGATCAATTGTAAAACTGGAGGGATGGAGTTGGCCAGCGTACTTAACAACGACGAGCAAGACGAATTAGACCAAATTATTGGAAACAACACTGATGTTAACGGTGAGTTTAAGTCACACTAGTGATGAACAATGTGTGGTATTAGTTTTGTTCTAAAATAATGTTGGCCAATTTTTTCAGAGGGTTAAATGCAATATGGGCAAAAATCAAATTCGTACAATTTTCTTGTTTCAGTTCAAACTAGGCCGAAATAGCTCGCGATATCAACGATGCGTTTGGCCCAGAAACCACTAATAAACACACTGCATAATGGTGGTTTGAAAAATTTCGTAGCGGTGATGAGAGCCTTGAAGATGATGAGAGTAGTGGTGGGTCACTGGATGTTGAGAACGACCAATTGAGGGCCTTAGTTAAACCCAATCCGTACTACTGTTCGAGAGCTTCTACACCTATTGGCCGCTTTTTCCAATCCATTTTCCATGATTATTTCACCCAAATATTTAAGTTGAGAGACTCGTCTGATGTTACCATATTTTGTTTTTAGAAATGGTGTTCGTAGTATGTTACAGGCCATGTATTGTGTCTTTTCAAATGCAATTTGGAGACCTACCTGTTGTACCTGTGTGCTAAAATTGCTAGATCATCAGCAAATGCCAGACAATCTATTTTGATGTTGGTTCTCCCCAGTTTAACGGGTTGGTCAATATTCAAGTCTGATTTTTTTACACGCCACTCCTGTATTACTTTTTCTAGAACACAGTTAAATAAGAGTGGCGAGAGTCCATCATCTTGTCCCACTCCAGTTTTAATTTCAAAAGGCTCTGAGATGTCACCCATGAATTTAACTTTCGACCTGGTGTTAGTTAGGGTTGCTTTAATAATTACCAACGTTTTCAGATCCAGTTCTTGTCCTTTCAAGATTTGGAATAAAGATGAGATAATAAATAATAAAAATATTGGCATATTAAGTACTCACTCTTTAAAATAATGATTATCTAAAACACAATTTAATTTAAAACATATTAGAATACATTTAAAATGCAATTGGCGTCGCCAGTCTGGCGCAACACGCCACTAGCATGTCGGTGACGCGAACCTACAAGTTTTGCCCCTACTGAAAATCGCTCAATGCGGCTAAAGATGTTTTCACTTAAAAAAAACTTGTTTCTCATTCAATATTTCTATTGGAACCTTTAGTGTGAAACACTAAACTCAAAAAGAGTTACCACTAACGACCGAATATTTTTTTTTTAAGTTCCCGACGCACGTTTCGCTAACCAAGTTAGCGATCAGGAGATGATCATCCTTGTTGGCCACCATCATCAGGAGATGAATCCAGAACATGGTTAGCGAAACGTGCTTCGAGAACTTTAAAAAAGTGATTCTGTATTTAGTGGTAAATCTCTTTGAGTTTATTGTTTCTCGTTGGCAAAGTGAGTTGATTGTTGTGGTTTTTGTTTCAATTAATACAGTTTTGTTTGAATTGAGATATGTGCATTTTAATTTAACGGTTAAGCGCAATAATTTTCTTAATAAACTAATATAAACAATACTACAAGCGTTGAAACGACAACTAATGAAAAATCCCTACGAACTTTCCAGATGATATTTCACTAAACGTACGTTCCCCATTTCAGCTTTAATCCTCTCCTGCTGATGCCATCTTGGTGAGCGAAATGCGCCTGGAGCAAAATAAACGTAGTTTAATATCTAGTTTCAGAATATTCGATATTATTCATTTTGATTTACGCCAATTTGCTTTTTAGAGGGTTATTGGCTTGGCGGTGTAGCTGAAAAAGCATCTAGTGCCTGGTATTGGACAGACAACTCTATCAAAATGATCTACCAGCATTGGGGCACGAATCAACCAATGGTTTACGGAAACGTAGATGGGATGAGTTGTTTACGATTGGGTAACTTTTACGGAATTGCCGAATATACTTTCTGGCAATCCGTACCCTGTGATTATCAACTTTTTTCCATCTGCAAATTGGTGGAATAATTTGATATAATTTGTTGTTTTAAAATACAATAAATCCATTTAAGTAAATCTAAAGGCGTTTGAGTTTTTCCCTGAAACACAACTAATCAGTTTATATTAGTCTATGATCATCTTAGGAATCGTCAGAGAATCAAGAAGAAAATAAATATTTAAATTTTAATATAGTGACTGATAATAGGGTGATTTTTTTTAGGGAGTCCAAACATTAAATTCAAATAAAACAACGTCCAAATTAGATGCCTTGAAGCTGTTTATTTTATGTGAGATAATATTCAATGGCTTTAATGTTTGAAAACATTTGCGGACAAACGTTCGCCGTAGCTACTTCTGACAAAGCGTATTCTGTCAATCCAATTTCCGACCACTTTTTCAAGCAATTAGGAATTTATGTCTGAAATTTTCCGATTTATGTTGACTTGAGGCGTCAATAGTTGCTGATTTACCGGCATAGACTAAATATTTAAAATAATCCCAAAGAAAATAATGTAAAGGCGGTAAATCACATGACTTAGGTGGCCAATTAGCAGTTCGTTCCTAGAAATAATTTACTCATCGAATTGTTCTCTCAATAAATCGATTCTTGCGTTGGCCGTGCGGCATGTGGAACCGCCCTGTAGGAACCACATCTCCTCTAGATCAATACCATTCAAATTCGGAATTAAATCATTTCTCATCACTCCGTAACGATTCCTATTAACGAACTGATAAATTAGGATTTTCACCAACACTGTCAGCAATAGCGATGATATTTTCTTCAGAACGCACAGTTTTTTGACTTGCTTTAATTTTAATATCGAGCAGCGTGAAATGCGTTGCAAAACTTGCAGAGCCTTTCTCAGGTCAGACCAGGTTAATTTCAACCTTCGAACCGTAATCTGCATTAAAAATACTACAATCTGCGTATAAAAGAGTACTCCAAATATTCAGTCTAGGCGAGAGGTTAGTTGCGCTATTTTAGTTCTCTCATGACGGCGATTTCAAAGACCAATTATAAATTTAAAAAATCGCAGGGCCATTTTCAGGTCAGACCAGGTTAATTTCAACCATAGAACCGCAATCTGCTTTAAAAGTACTACAATCTGTGTATAAAATAGTGCTCTAAATATTCACAGTCTAGGCATAAGGTAAGTTGCGCTATATTATTTCTCTCATGACGAGGTTTTCTAAAAGCAATTATAAATTTTAAAAATCTCAGGGCCTTTTTCAGGTCAAACTAGGTTAGTTTCAACCTGAAAACCCTAATCTATATTAAAAATACTAAAATCTATGTATAAAATAGTGCTCAAAATGTTCATAGTCTAGGCGTGAGGCCAATTACGCTAATTTAGCTCCCTCACGACGGACTTTTCTGAGAGCAATTATAAATTAAAAATCGCAGGACCTTTTTTTGGTAAGACCAAGTTAATTTCAACCTGAGAACTTGAATCTGCATTAAAAATATTACAATCTGTGTATAAATAGTGTATAATAGTGCCCCAAATATTCACAGTCTAGGCGTGAGGTAAGTTGCGCCATTTTAGTTCTCTCGTGACGGCGATTTCCTAGAGCAATCATAAATTTTAAAAAAATTCAGGGCCTTTTTCAGGTCAGACCAGGGTAATTCCTTACTGAGAACCGTAATCTGCATTAAAAATACAACAATCTGTATAAAATAGTGCTGTTTTAATCCTATCAGAACGGAGATTTCCAAAAGCAATAATACATTTAAAAAATCGAAGGGTCTTTTTCAGGTCAGACCAGGTTAATTTTAAACCGAAAACCGAATTTTAAACCGAGGACAGTAATCTGCATTAAAATACTACAATCTGTGTATAAAATAGTGCTCCAAATATTCACAGTCTAGGCGTGGGGCAAGTTGCGCTATTTTAGTTCCCTCGTGACGGAGATTTCCAAGAGCAATCAAAAATTTAAAAAATAGAAGGGCCTTTTTCAGACCAGACCAGGTTAATTTCTTACCAAGAACCGTAATCTGCATTAAAAATACAACAATCTGTATAAAATAGTGCTCCAAATGTTCGCAGTCTAGGTGTGAGGTAAGTTGCGCTTTTTTGGTTCTCTCATGACGAGGTTTTCTAAGAGCAATTATAAATTTAAAAAATCGCAGAGCCTTTTTCAGGTCAGACCAGATTAATTTCAATCTGAGAACCGTAATCTCCATTAAAAATCCTACAACCTGTGTATAAAACAGTGCTTCAAATTCTCACAATCTAGACGTGAGGCAAGTTGCGCTATTTTAGTTCTCTCTTTGACGGAATTTTCTAAGAGCAAGTTTTTGACCGATTGAATTCTTAGCATCAAAAACACTACCATTTGATTCGAATTTGTAATTAAATTACGAACAATAAGCTCCGTAGGTTGATTATGTTGATAAATATTCCATAAATTTCACGTAAGACGCGAAACGTAGTCCGAATAGATTCATTACTTTTCTTATAAATTTAAACAGTTTACATACGCTGTGCGACTGTATCACTTTTCATGATGATTTGCCAAACAATACTAAACACAAATGTCAATTTTGGCGGGAATAATAAAAATGGCTGCTATGACGTTTTACAAAAATATATAGTACTAGTTTGATAATCCTTTAAATAATTTGTGTTTTATTTATAAGTCATGTTACTTTTTGATTATAGTAATAGAGAACACTCCTTCAGCTCTTATTGAAACAACATTAGTTCCTTTTTTAGATATATTTTAAAAGAGGTGGTGATAAAACAAGCTCCCATGATCTAGTTTAGAAAGTATTGGTGTCGGAAGAATTGCTGACGTTTTGATGTCGTAAAGACAGATCGTACTGAATAAAAATCACCAAGTATGTTATCAGGGTCCCACATATCTGTAAAAGTACACGGCGGCATGAGTCATTCATCTAATGTGTTTTTCCTTCAATAATAATATAGACTTACCGAGTAAATTACAGTAAAATTGATAGGAAAATAATCCATAACACTTAAAACCAATCGTTGATGTAAAAATTGAATCGAACTTTGGCGTATCTAGTTGAGATTTTAATAAGGACATGTCTGTTTTTATTTTTTCCACTTACCTGAAGATCGATTTGAGTATCTGACACGTTATTTCGAAGACGGTGTAAGTACTTAGGGGTTTCGTTAGCCTAAAACGATTTTACATTAATCACGAAATACTCACTAGTGGGTTTAACCATAAGTAATATTAGAAATGTAACCATAAAAATATTGTCAACATAGTGACAATAGGTGAATGAAAAATATTCAAAAAACAAAAAATTTTTTTCCGTACTCCCCATAAAATTGCCCAAGCCTTCAGTCGTCATAAAACGTCAACAAGCATTTCCCGAGACCGGTTTCTGGCCTCAAGCCGTCATCAGTTTTGCTGGTTTTTTGAATATTTTTCAATAGATGAACCCTATAAGAAAGGAAGAGCAAGGTGTTGATAAGTTTCATTTTAGACATTTGATGTTTTGGGTGTCAAAAGTATAACAGTTCCACTAACGGCATTAATGCTCTTTATTGTGCTGCCTTGGATAATTTCTACATGTGAGGGTTGTCACATTTTAAGAGCGATGATTTTAATGTTTTCGTGTTTCAATGTATTTCAAATTGAGTCTGTTCTTAAACAAACCATCCAGTAATTAGCCAAACATCTTAAAACTTTAATTTTGTGTTTAAAACAATGGATTAATGTGCAAAGGGAAGAAATGCGGGTGTCATATCAACTTTCAAACAAAATTCAACCTGTACCGTCTGCAGTTCTTACTGGAGATGAAAAGTGGATTCTACACAGCAATGCGCATAAGTCACCTATATATAAGCACCTTTGTCTGAAACTTAATGAAACCATAAGTGCTGAATATTATTGTGCTCAGCTTCATAAACTAAACATGGATTTGATTCAAAAACATCCCAGACTGATTAATCAAAAAGGTGTTATTCAGCAGCATGTCAATGCAATGCAAAGACCTTAGAGTACCAAAATCACGCAAGAGAAAATCGAAGAATTAGGCTGGGAAGTGCTTCCTCACCCACCGTATTCTTCTGATTTTACACCGTCAGAAAAAAATATCTTACTGTGACAACTATCGAAACGGCACTTGAAGAATATTGTATTCAAAAGCACCGTCATTTTACAAAAAGGGAACAGAAAGTTTGTCAAAAAGAAGGGCGAAAGTTATTAATAACGAATATATTGTACATTAAAACTATTAATTTTTAAATAAAAAAGATTTTGCATAGTATCAAAAAACGACACTACTTATATGAGTGATTTTTTTAATATCCAAACTTCCGTTAGGGATCGCTATCAAACGAACTGTGAACATTGAATTTAAAGTTTGGACGCACAAAAAATCACCCTATATATTAAAAAACATATATTTATTCATACCGTGATACAGATCTTGTCGAAAATTGCCACTAAAAATAATAATTCAATTGTTTCCTCAATCAATGAGACCAGAGTGAATCCAAAAAACGCCCATTTTTTAAATGTACCTGTATAAAAAATTTACGTTAATTTTGCTACTGTTAAAAAATCATCTATTAACATTAAAATTACCTTGAGAGAAGTCGCTTAATATAGTATAGAAATAATAGCCGAAGAAGAATAACGCGATCAGTGAAAAAGCAAAACAAAAGAGCAATTCGGGTGACACAATCGAATTCAGTTTTTCTCCTGCTCGATAAAGTTTGAAATGCAATCGACATAAAAGTTGAAGTCTATCTAAAATGTATGTTTTTTTACTAAATTACTTGTTCCTTATATGCTACTATTGGTTGTTAAGAAAGTTATTGCGTTTTTAACACGTTTTTGTTAGCTTCACCTATATCTATCTATGTAACGGAATTTTTGAACGTCCTTTTCACCCACTTCAAAACGTCCAATTAAATTGAAACTTTGCACCCTTATCAAGGACCCATGACAATATAATAATTTAATAAGTTCGTCCCATTATCCTGAATAGGATCGTCAGGATCAAGGATTTGCTTTCGGAGAGGGAGCCTGAGACACGGTTAGTACGCCCAGGGAAGGCAGGCAAAACTTAAAAGAACACGTTTTTATAGCAGATCGAACTAAAAGATGAAAAATAAATTATAGTTTAAAAAAACTAAAAAACACGCTTTAATGGTAAACCGAACTAAAATGTTAAAAATAATTTTTAGTATAAGAATAAAGTGATGAACGAGAAAATTAATGTGTCTATTCTATAAGTAGAGTTAATATGAAAATATGGTACAAAGCATCCCACGCTTTTTTATAATGACATTAATTTTCTCGTTCATCACTTTATTCTTATATTAAAAATTATTTACTTTTTAGTTCGGTTTACCATTAAAGCGTGTTTTTTAGTTTTTTAAAACTATAATTTATTTAACGATTAAATTGAAATGCACATATCACAGCTCAAACAAAACTTTATTAGTCGAAATAAATACCACAATCAACACACCAGTCCTGGACACGATGAAGTTGTTGAAGGTTGTTTTTGCTTCCTCTTGATTTTTTGCAAACATTTTTCTCGTTGTCGATATGCTTGAAAAAGTGGTAATCGATAGGCGAGAGGTCAGGCAAGTATGGCGGATGGTAAGAGTTTCGTAGTCCAACTCATGCAGCTTTTGTCGGGTGACAATTGAGACGTGTGGCTAAGCGTTGTCATGGAGGAGAATCGGTCCCTTCCTGTTGACCAATACTGGGCGCTCCAGTTTTTCATCGACTTGTTGACAGTAACACAGTTTCGCCCGAATTGAAGAAGCTGTTATGAATTAGACCAGCCGCAGACCACCAAACAGTCACTATGGCCTTATTTATTATGCATTTTCGGCTTTGAGTGTGGAGGTTCGTCGCGGTCCAACCACTTAGCCGATCGTCGCTGGTTGTCGTAAAGAATCCACTTTAATCGCATGTCACAACCCGTTCGAGAAACGGAACGTTTTAATTGCGCGAAAGAAATGCAGACGACACTTCAAAACAACGATTTTTTTGATTTTCATTCAATTCAACATTGTCGCACCCAATTATCGAACTTTTTTGACTTTCCAATCTCCTGCATATGGTTAGTAATCGTCAAATGGGTTACCTAAAAGTCCTCAATTGGTCCTCGTTATTTCTAATGGCCGACCACTACGCTCATCATCTTCAAAGCTCTCATCGGCGCTACGAAATTTTTTAAACCGCTATTGCGCAGTATGTTCATTAATGGTTTCTGGGCCAAACGCATCGTTGATACCGCGAACTGTTTCGGCAGCTTTTGGGTCTAGTTTAAACTGGAACAAGAAAATTGTGTCAATTTGCTTTTATCCATGTTGTATTAAACTCTCTGAAAAAATTGTCCAAAATCATTTTAGAACAAAACAAATCCCACAGTTAGCTAGAGTGAAAAACGCGCTTTAAAATGATTTATAAACTTGAAAATGAAGCTTGAAAATAAAGAATTTAAAATTAAAATAACAAAAACCGCAATAACTTTCTTAACACCCTAATACAATCAAAAAGTAAGGTGACTGTTGTTTTAAAAATTCGTGCGCTTCATGTATCGATACAACCATTTGTTTTTTTAAGTCGGTATGACTGTCTTTGACATCTTATGCGTCTCTTGCAATAGTTCAGATTTTTTGTCGACGATTTTTTTAAATGAATAAATTTGTGGAGCAAAGAATTTGCCTTAAATTTTGTACAAAAAACGAAATTGCTTGTGCCAATGCATTAAAAATGTTAAGAAAGTATTATGGCAAAGAAGTTATGCCAGAAAAATGTTTACAAGTGTGTTAGTAATGGTAGGGGTACAGTTGATGAACCTCGCTTAGGATGATCTTTTGAAGAGTACTTAGAAGATTTTTTGGTGCTGTAGATGATGATGGAAACTGAATAATCAGGCATAACTTTGAATTCCAGCAGTTATAAAAATATTGCGATATTATGAGAAGCGAAGATTCGGAGATGGACGAGACAAATGGCTAGAATGCCAGAAAGTCGAATAACAAAGAGCAGTATTAGAAAGTGATCATGAAGCAGTATTAGAAAGAGAAGTTGATCAAAGACACGGCAGGAGAAAAATACTGAATAAACTGCTGGACATCAAAAAAAAAAAAGGGTCACTGGAGATCGATCAGGATGGGGGCAAAGGTTGAATGAGGTGGAGCCGCACTGATGGAGTATAGCACCATAGGTAGAAGAGAAGAAACTATAAGAAACCACAAGCAATGCTCTAGGGATACAGCTATAGTACTGTCATCAGAATAGTGCACAATGATGAATGAGTAACTCTGTAGATACCTGGCCTGTTAGCACCAGTCCATCTTAGCATGGTTTCGTTAATCAATCTAAACCGCTCTAGCAGATGTACCATTAAATATATCACTAAATATTTCATTACGCTTTTCGTCACATAGTATATGAAAATGAACACAATAGCGAAACATTTCGGATCAAAACTGACAATGAATGCTGTTATTCTGACACAGAACATAGCCAAAGCTATGCTTTGTATTTTTGTAATAGTTCCATTTATCGATTTATAATCAACTGTTAACCCTAAAAAACAATTTACTAATACATCATGAATTATTAGGCGTAGTCATAAGTAATGTCGTTTTTTAATGATGCACAAAATTTTAATTTATTTAAGAGTTAATAGATTTTTCATCTACAATATTAGTTCTATTGTTGTTGACACTCTTCACCTATCTCTCTAACAATTATTTTATGCCTTTTTTGTGAAATGAGAGTGGCATTAAAGTAAAATATTCTTTTATAAAAAAAATTCCACGAAGAAAATGGGGATTCTCAAAGGTGGGAGTCGGACAATAATATATTCCGTGTAAAAAGCACTTCTTATTTATTAAACCCGCGTAAAATATTTTTTAATTTTCTTTTCTGCTGTAAGATGGTAGCACTGTACCTAGTTATGATGTGCAATTTGAGTCCAACTAGTTTGTTTACATCAGCTGGTTTTGTTCGTCGACGTCAAGTGTGTGTTGCTATTTAACTACGGATAAAAATATTGAGCAAAAAGTTTGCCTTAAATTTTGTGTGTCAAACGAAATTTCGTGTGTCGAATCGCTAAAAAAGTAGCAGAAGACCTAGGGTGAATCGTGTATATAAAAACACTGGTATATGACTGGTATAAAGCGTTCAAAGAGAGTCGAGAAGTGGTAGTTGATTTGTCCCATTCTGGTCCATCTTCAAAAACAAAAACCGTCAAAATCACGAAACTGATGCTCGAAAATTGTCGTATGAATTTTAGAGACTTGGCTCAAGAAGTGAGCATATCTATTAAGTCCGTTCATAACATGATGACAGATATTGTGGGCGTGAAACGCATCACCGCACGACTGGTTCCGAAAGGGCTTAATTTTGTCCAAAAAGAGCATCGAAATTAGACCGATTTCCCGAGCTTCTATGGACCCCTCCTTCATGAAACGCATCGTAATGGGCGACGAGATATGGGTTTACGAGTACGACATACAAACAAGCCAACAGTCTTTGGAATGGCGTCTCAATAACAAGCTGAAACCCAAAAAATCGCGTTAAATTGCTCGTAAATCAAGGTCAAGCTGACAATTCCGTGGTGTGGTGCACATCGAATTTCCATCAGAGGGACTAAAGGTGAATACGGAATACTGTTTAGACGTTATGAGACGTTTACATGAGAATATCCGCCGAAAACGGTCCGATTTGTGGATGTATAATTCGTGGATCTAGCACCACTGCACAAAACTATCATTGTGCAAGAGTTTTTGGCTAAAAACTCACCAAACGTCATCGACCAAGCACCCTACTCGCTTAATATGGTCCGGGACCAAGTGCAAATCTTGTCATTCAGGAGTGTATTATATTCTGGGAAAAAGCTAGAGTACCTTCTAAAGCTGTACCTAACTGCGTGAAGAAGCTTGTGGATCTCTATCAGTTCTGGCGAGAATTGCAGAAAAACTGCAAATAAACACAGGATGTTTACAGACGCCACGAGGGGGATTTCCAAAATGGTTTGGATAATTTATTTGATATCGCACACGCTGATGCTCTTGATAGAATGAATATAGATGAAGATAAAATTTTCTTACAAAAACAAAGAGAGCCAGGCCGTGTAGGTTGCTTGGCGGGCGTAGACAAGAAGTTAGCTGTGAAAGAAAGAAAATTAGACGAAGAGAAAAAGAGAGCCACGCAAATGTCTTTAGAGAGTTTGTCATATTTTATTTTACATCACTGTATACCGTCTCAAGATGAATCTACTAGCTCTGAAGATAGTCCTGAGGGACCTTTACCTTCAACATCACAAACTGCAAGTTCTATTTCTATTACGAAAAGAGCAAGGAAAGATTTCATCACTGCATAATTAGTTGCATGTGGAGATAGATGTCAACTAAGCGTAAGCGATTCTGTTAATATACTTCAGGCTACAGTAGAAGCATTAGGTCTTAGTTGCGACGAGTATCCAATCAACAAATTTTCTATTCAACGCGTTCAAACACAAATGAGAAAACATAGAACATTAATCCTAAGACTATCGACACAAGCATTGATGTTGTCAAACAGCACCTTTGTGACACGGAACTTAACGAATTGCTGAGGTTTTTTATTCATGAACTGCAAAAATCCTTCGTACGTGACGATTATCGGGAACTGATCGATATCCATTATTTGTTTTGGGGGGAGATAATGAAAGAAAAATTGAAATCCGACTTCCTGGCGCAATGCATCAAGCACGATGGATGCCAAAAGCTATTTAATCTTTGAAAATATGTTTGCTGCAGTTAAAAAATTGTTTATTCATTGTGACAGTTTATGCAAAACCTTAGCTTGGATGTAGTTTGGCAGTGTAGGCTTTTGCGTTTTTTAAAAGCGTTGAAAGAATATGAAACAAAAGACAAATCGATTTCTAAAGTTGCTCTGAGCAAGTTCAGTCAATATTTGTGGTATTTATCAGAGAAAATAGTCGTATTATCACTCTTTGATGATGAAGTTGATGAACAAACTAAAGTCAGTATTGTAGCTAACTAACAAAGAGAAAGTATATATGATTTTGGGAAGAGATATGTTCCATCGAAAGAAGACATCTCTGTTTCGTTATATGGTGTATCCTAATGCAAGACTTCCACGGTTTAATTACAGCAGAAGAATAAAAACAGTTCCTACTATGCTTTGTACAAGAACATATGTATGTATGTTCCAGCAGTAGTAGTTCCATATATATAGATGTATCCAGACTGTAAAAACGAAACCTTAAAAAGAATATATCCTGAATAGTTATATTATTTTGTTTGTCAATATGATTAAATCCATTACATAAGCTTGTCTTTTCGTTAATAGTTATCTAAGATATGCATACTTGCGATGACTACCTATACATAAATAAGGGTTCAAAAACAGCAGTTTACGTAATCTTTGGGAAATTGTCGACACGGGTTAACATAAACCTAGGAAGTTAAAATGTTGTATTTAACTATAGCTTAGTATATTAAAACGAAGTAAATGGTATGCGTTTCGATAATTAGAAAAAAAAATGTTTATGTTCATATAAGAGATACCCTAATCGGGACCGTTAGGACTGTTTCTTGTTCCCGAAACTAAAATTGCCACTTCCAGGAAGGCGTTAAGAGTCAAAAAACGACATTACTTATGAGTTGGATACATTTTACAACATTTTACCCGCTTTGCGAAAGGTTTCATCGTAATCGGCTAGTACGTTAACCCAGCGTGCCAGTGAGCTTCTCAACACGAATCCTAAACCAACGCGAACAAACACGCTTAGTATTAAAGCTAAAAGAAAGAGCATGGTGGTCCACTGAAACAAAAGCGGGGCATGGGTGTTATCGCTTTTTGTTTCCCAAGCCGGGACCAACAAACCCAAGTACACACTCCAGTAGATTAGTGTGTAAAAGAGAGATTTCTTTTTATCGGGGTATTTCAATTTGCCGGTATCTCTGTTGATGCTGAAATAAATGATGCCGAATATTTTGGACACAAATATCAAAAACTTAAAGGAGCCTAAAAGTTTAACAACATGGTTCGGATTTTCCGACGATTGAACTTTTATGTTCTTCATATCGATCGACTCTCTGGCACCAAATAAACTTTACCGTAGATATATACTCCGTCGTAAATAATTCAGTTCATCGGCTTTCTCATTACAAGCATACATTTAAGATTATTACATTACCATAATAATCATAATAAAATACTAATTCAATCAAAAAGGAAATCAACAATCAGCCTAATCAACACAATTGACTCCATACCAAAAAGATGTCAATGAATAATTAAGAATAAAGGCCATGTTACAAAGTACCAAGCTTCGATAATTATATAGAATAAACAATTTTAGAGATTTTTTTTTTGTAACTTTGTTTATTTGTAACTTTGAAAATTTATTCAGAGAAATTGGGCCAATGGATTTAATACAAGGTATTGTCCATCGTTAGCTACGACTTTTCCCCATCTTTCAGGCAGCATACGGATCCGCGCTGAAAAAATTGCTCATCTTTTGAGGCGATCCAAGAATCGACCCAATTTTTAAATTCTTCGTAAGAAGTGAAGTGCTGCTCGGCCACACCATAAGTCATCGATCGAAACAAGTAGTAGTCGGAAGGAGCAATGTCTGATGAATGCGGTAGCTGTGGTAGAACATCCCATTGGAGCGCCTTCAAGTTTTCCTTGACGACTTTTGCAACATGTGGCCGAGCGTTGTCGTGTTGAAAGATAACTTTGTCATATTTTTTGGCATATTCGGGGCGTTTGAGCTTCAATGTGGTTTAGTGATGGTTTCGTTAGACTGAAGTCGCTCATAGTAGATCACTTCGAGCTGATCCCAGCAGATGCACAGCATTAGCTTCTTGCCATGAATATTCGGTTTGGCCGTTGAAGTTGATGCATGGCCGGGCTTACCCTACGATTTTTTGCGCTTTGGATTGCCGTAGTGAATTCACTTTTCGTCCCCCGTCGCGATTCGATGCAAAAACCCTTCGGTTTTTGCCTTTGGAGCAGTTGTTCGTTCGTGAAAAAACGACGTTCGATATATCTTGGTTTGAGTTCATATAGAACCCAATTTTCTTGTTTTTGCAGCATACTTACGGCCTTGAGACGGTTTGAAATCGCTTGTTGAGTCACTCCCAAGATTTTAGTGAACTCGTCTTGAGTTGGACATGAATCTTGGTCCAATAACACCTCCAACTCAGCGTCTTCAAACTTTACTGGCCTCCCTTCGCATTCTTTTTCACGCAAAGAAAGTATGTTGTTTACACTTCAGTGAAATGACATATTGATTTTTACTACTTTACTTTAGCTACAAGATGGTCGATGCGATCCCTCAAAATTTATTTGTACACCTTATAAATAAACAAACATGTAAATGTTCGTTTATTAAATCTCCGAAAGTTCTTGAAATTTTGACATCACGTTGTATTCGAATACGCGCGTGTTTGCATATACTTATTATATACATTTCACAGGTAAAAACATGCTTATTTTGAAAAACAGCGCCATCTGTTGGATGTAAAAGCAATACACGCTATACCAAATATTTTACATCAATGGGAGAGTCTGGTCATTGTCTTCATAGAATGCAGACGCGTTCTGAAGAGCAAATAAAGTGAGGTTAAGTCTCATAAGGTGTGGTAAGGTTGCGTAATATTGCGCAATCGTTCGCAATCGTTTGTGAAACGTTTAGTGTAGTGTTGAGCAACGAATTATTCATTATGGACAATAACAAAAATAAAACTGCTCACGCAGAAAGCTCCTCGGATATATTTATCCGAGAAGCAAGACACAAATCATTAAAAATCTGACGTAGCCTGGAGAAACATTCTTCAGGTAGGGGTACTATGCTAGAAACCAATCAAATAATAGTAAAAATGCCTTTTTTGCACCTGAAAAATAAAATATTAGAGGTTTTAACTTCTAACAGACTCCAGAGACCACACCACCCGAAGATGGAGACGATCAAGTCCCTATCATGGAAGAACATCAGCCGATATTCTTCCAACCAAAAAGACGTAAGGAAAATAAAGTGCCGACGGCTTTGGGAGGTTGCTGTTTCGAATCTACCCTAGTACTTCGTCAAACCAAAAGGACCGACCAACGTGGAGGCAATATTCGCTGCAGCCACGGTCAACCCAAAACTCAATCAATTCGGAAAGCCATCAACAGCTGGAAGAAACCAACAAAGGAAAGACGGGTCAGTGCCATGTCCCGCAAAAAAACGAAGGAGAAAATCCTACCAATCTACAGCTGCGAAGATCCAATCTCCGCAGCACCAAAAAGAATCAGGCGAAGTAACCCTTCTCAATCATTCTCTCAACCAACACCTTTAATGCAATACAACATCAAGCTGAAGGAACGATCGAACATTCCGCTCCGGACCCCAAAGTGCGCGAAATTTCTCGTAAATCTCGGCGGTTTCGGGTCTTGCGACCCGATTCCGTAGCAGTAAAGTAACTTAGTTATTTCAATAATCAAAATTCATGGATGAATTTTACCAAACCAAGTAAGGACGATTTTGTTACCAACTAGGCCTACTTAATCGTCACTACAGGGCTAGATAGAAGCTCCCAAACAAACCAGGGCTTGCGAAAGCAGGCAAACACACCCGCAAACGCGGATACTTCAGTAGGAACTGGTAAGAGCCTGAAGGCTAACCAAAAAACCTGGATAAATAAATCGAATCGAATATCAATGGGAGCGCCCTCTGTTACACACGTAATTCTAAACATTGCTCATGCCGGACAGCGTGCTTATGGACAGCTGCTGTCTTTTAGCATTTTCAATTCATTAGCATTAAATATTTAATGAAATACTGTTTCGTCTACATTTCCACTTTATTATTAATATTTGACGCGTTTCGCTAACACTGTAGCTTCATCAGAATTGGCTATTTTCGATGTTAAAATAGGTATAAATACAAAAATGTTTACAATAAAAATATACATTTTTTAAGAAATCCCCACTATTAAAAAGATGGTTCTCATTTAACAGATGCGAGGCATAGTTCGAATTATATTTTTGATTGAGAAAGCTTCTTTCGTGTTCTTTAATTCTTTTCTTGAAAGATCTGCCTGTTTTTCCTCTGTGGACCACAATACAGTTGATACACCCCTGATTTATCTATTTTTTTGTTTTTACCTTGCAATTTTTAATATGTTTTCCAAGGCTGTTATTGATTTTAAAGGCTACTTTTGCATTGTTTTTATATAAGAATTTTTCAATTTTTTCCGACATTTTACCTGTTATTAATTTGAATGAATAATCTTTTTCATTCATTTGTGGATATATTTCAGGGACAGGATATATATACCATGTACGAGGTGTGACTATTAAATAACGAGACTGACGCTGTAAAACATTTTATTTTGATTTCATACATATTTACTTCCTTCAATATACGCTCCTTCTCTATCCCTACAACGCTCCTTGCGAATCTTTTATTGTTCGAAACAGTGCTGGAAGTCTTCTTCTGTCAGCGCCTTCAGAACGCGTGTCACTTTCTCTTTTACAGCTTCAACGGACTCAAATATTGTTTCTTTTAATACAGATTTCACTTTAGGAAACAGATAGAAGCCGCACAGCGCAAGGTCCGGCGAATAAGATGGATTGTCTAACACTGGGATGCTGTACTTGGCTAGAAACCTCTTGACAGACTATGCGGAATGAGTCGGCGCATTGTCTTGGTGGAGAACCCATGATTTGTCCTTCCACAATTCAGATCGTTTTTTCCTTATCCTTTCACGGAGTTCAACAGAAACGTGAAGGTAGTAATGTTGATTAATAGTTTGAGATTCAGGAATCCAGTGAAGGTACACAATCCCATGAATATCGAAAAAAACAATCATCTTTGAATGAAGTTTTGATTTATTCATTCGAACTTTTTGGGCTTTCGGTCAATTTAGGCTGTTCCAGAGCATGGATTGGCCCTTCATTTCAGAATCATAAGTAAAAAAAACCACGATTCGCCACATGTTATTATCCTTTCCAATAAGTTTGGGTCCTTTTCAATGGCATTCAATGTGTCAGTACAAATATTTTTGCGAACTTCTTGTTGTTCAAACGTGAGAATTTTAGACACCATTTTGGCACGCACTTTTTGCATGTTAAAATTGTTATGCAAAATTTGTCGTACGCATTCTTTGTCAATTCCTACAGTTTCAGCAATCGCACGAATACTTAACCGACGGCCAGATCGAACCAGATTACCGATTTATTCGATATTGTTATCTTTTTATGACGTTGAAGGGCGACCCGGACGTGGATTATCTTCAACGTCTTCTCGGCCATCTTGATAACGATTAAACCACTCAAAAACACGTGCACGTGATAAACATTCATAGTCGTACAATTGTTTCAATAAATTATAAGTTTCAGTAGCGGTTTTTCCAAGTTTCAAGTTAAATTTCACAACAGTTCGTTGCTCTATTGTTATACTTAATTTTTTTCCGGCGAAACAACTCTAATGCGAACGAAGGCTCAGATACGGCTTTCTTTACAGAATCAAGAGATACTGCATTCGAAAGAAAAGGCTTCACTCCGCTAAAAAGCTGTTGGTCGCTGGCGCATGCATACTTCTTCTGTAGCAATGTCAGTCTCGTTATTTAAAAGCCACACTTAGGACCTGAGAGAACTAACACAGCGCAATTTGCCTCACGCTTAGAGTGTGAACATTTGGAGCACTATTTTATACAGAAATTGTAGTATTTTTAATCGCTTCTCGGGTTGAAATTAATCTTGTCTGACTTGGAAAAGGCCTTTCGATTTCTTAAATTTATAGGAGGTACATTATGTATGTGATTCCCAAAAGAAAGCTTTGTATCGAAAGTTATTCTTAAATCTTTAAAATTAGGTAGTTGTTTCAGAATACAGACGTTTATGGAATAATTAAACTTAAAGTTCAATTCTTCTAATGGAACCTTTGGTGTGAAACACTAAACTTGAAGAGATTTACCATTGAACACCAAATCACTTTTTTGAACTTCGAATGAACTTCTCGACGCACGACGCACGTGCGTCGAGAAGTTCGAAAGAGTGTATTGATGTTTAGTGGTAAATCTCTTCAAGTTTAAACTTAAAGTTATTTAACTTATTAGAAAATGTTACTACTTTGCATTTCTTAATATTTAATTGAAGCCCACTCAACTCACATCAATTATTCACTTTTCCAAATTCCTCTGCAGTCCCCCCACAATCTTGGATTATGTTGTTTCCAATGTTAAAACGTTTCAAATCATCTGCAAATATGAGACTTTCACAATCCAAAAATCCCGGCAACTGATCCCGGCAAGATCATCAATGCACATCAGAAACAACAGCCAAACAGGACAAATATTGGAACCAACATTGGACAAATATTGGAACAACATTGGACAAATATTGGAACACTGGGGTAACCGTTACTGTTCCTAAATGTTTAGCGAAAAACAACTCTATGTGCTTTAAGATCCTCTGTAATTGTCTGATTTATCTCCGTGTGATTATTTTCTATTCCTGAAACTGGCCATGAAGGAAACGTTTTATGACGGTGTTAGATAAGTCCAAGAAAACGCGACCAGGTTCATTGAAGCGATTTCGAAAAATGACATTAAAAATCTCAGCAGTGTGTTTATGTTTGTGTCCAGCAGTGTATTGATGCGGAATATGTTGTATAAAAAATAATTCGGCAAAAAAACTATTTTTTTCTTATTTTGCGAATTTTGTAATTTGCCGAACTTTCTCCTTTTTCAAAATCCATAATCCAAAATCCACCCTAGAGGACCAACTGTCCTTATGGATAAATATGCTTCAATTCTGCAGCTTTCTGCTTTTTGGATCTCTTCAGTTTAGCGAAGAAACCTAAGAGCTTGTTATTTTATCTAATGATTATTTAAACTCGCAGAGATTTACCACTAAACACCAAATCATGTACTTGAAAGCAACGATAGTTTACCATTTCTGGATGTTTTAGTCAGTAGAAACAATGAAAATAGGTTAGATTTTAATATTTTTAGAAAAAAAAACACCAACACTTCGAGATACATTTCGAACGATTCGAATCATAGCTTTTAAAATAAGATGGTTTGTTTATATTTTATGGTAAATAGATTAATCAATTTTCCTTTAAACAAAGATAATTATAATAAAAAAATTAAATTCATTAAGGAGGTATCCGAAGGGAACGGTTATAATAAGAACATTGTAGATAAATTAATTAGAAAACATAAGTTTCGAAAATTATTGAAAGAATCTTCGACTTTTTAAAAGGATCAGAACAAAAATAAATTTATCGTAATACCATTTGATGCCCAATTAACACGAGGGCTAGACAAAAGTTTGAAAAAGTGAACACTAAGGTTGTGTACAAATCATATAATAAATTAAGAGAAATCCTGGGTAATCCGAAGAATAAAGTAGATCAACATGAAACGTTTAGGATTTACGAAATTAGTTGTCAAGATTGTGATCGAAAGTATATTGGACAAACGAAAAGGTCCATATATATTAATGATATATAAAAACACATTGCCCACAGTAGATATAGGGAAATGAAAAATCTTGTGTTGGCCAACATGCAATCGAACATGACCACAATATAGACATTAGTAATATAAAACTGCTTAAAAGTGTAAATAATAATAGAGCTTTGGATGCATATGAAAGCATTCAAATAGAAAAATGTAAGAAAACAAACTTTTCAGTCATTAATCTAAGGGTCAGTAAACTTCAAGGTTCACTTTTTTCTTTCTTTTTTTCTCTTTTTCCCATTTTTTTCTTTTTTCTTGTATCCTTCTTTTTACACGCTTCGTTAGATAGGTAGTAAGCTTTTTAGGTAGTAGGTTAACAATTAGGATTCTCATATAAATAGAACATAGTTTAGTTTTAGAATTAGATTAAATCATCTCCTGATAATGCTAACATGGTTAGCGAAACGTGCGTCAAGATCTTTAAAAAAAGTGATTCGGTGTATAGTGGTAAACCTCTGTAAGTTTAGTTTCACACCGAAGGTTCCAATAGAAGAATTGATCTAAGGATTATTTAACAATTCATGCATTTTGCTTTACGACAACGCACTATTAACAGTTTTTTTTTCGCTAAAAATCGAACAAATACAGTTCCGCAACATCATATTTGCCAGATATGGTATCATGGAACTTCTAAACTTTGAGTTTTATTTAAGAAGTCACCTTACTTTTTATTATAGTAATTTATAATCGCAAGAAGCGTGAACCTGGCAATTTTTATCGACGTTTGGCATCAAGTGTGTATTTAAGAACCATTTCTTGTTAAAGATAAGCTTTCATAAAAAAATCGTCTTTATCGAAACAATTGAAACATATAAATAGTCGATACAATCTCATCGTTATACAGTCTATTTCAAAAATGAAATCTATTTGCTTTCTTGGTCTGATCTTCCTGTTCGGGACAGTCTTGTCCGTGAATAGAACGGAGTTTATCAAAGCTTCGGACAACTTCTATGTTTCAACACAGAAGGTGAGGACCTGCTGTCGTAGAATAGTAAAACGATCTTTAAACGTAATTTGCATGTTGGGTTTCAGAAATCTTTTATTGGGGCATGGATTAATTGTAAAACCGGTGGCATGGATCTGGCCAGCGTAAAGACCAAAGATGAGCAGACCCAACTGAACCTACTCATAGGAACTGCGACTGGCGACGGTGGTAAGTTTAACGATAAGCTCATAGTCGGTTAAATTGCATGTAATGTTTGTCTTTATTCCTTAACAACAGAGGGTTACTGGCTGGGAGGCGTTTCCGAAGCAATTAAAAGTGATTGGTACTGGACAGATTCCTCCATCAGGATCATCTATCAAAACTGGGGTACTGGTCAACCTAGATACTACGGCGATCAAGTTGGGAGTTCCTGCATAAGACTAGGCAATTTCTACAGTGTATCAGAGAATCATTACTGGCAATCTGTTCCATGCGACTACGAGCTGTACTTTATCTGTAAATATTCTGGTTGATTTTAATTTGACAAATTAAAAATTTTACAAAATATATTTGTCTTGAAATTTAAAATGTGTCAATTTCGTTTTTTTTTTAATACCTTTATTATAAATTTTATGTCCAATTTTCCACTCCCACCAAATCACTCTTAATTCGCTCGACGCGTGTTTCGCTGACCAAGTTAGCATCATCAGGTGATGAAAACTAAAGCTTAAGGTATATTTACAATACCGTCACTGAAGCATGCAAAATTACTAGCGTGTGTCGAAAGCAAACAAAGTACAGTATAAGACTGGTCTTATTTAAGATATCCAATGTTTTTTCTAGTCTTTAAAACATTTGAAATTCGAGACTCAAAACAGCATGCACAAAATGGTTTCCTCAATCGAGAATGTGGTGCTTGTGGATGGCATTTGTTTAACTTTTATCCTTTAACGTGATGCAAAAACTATAACTTGTTTTGTTATAAATCTGGACGTTCTTTTTGAATGGACTCTAATACCATCAATAAAGTTCTTGTATTTTTTTACAGCGATCAGCGTCAGATTTTTTTTACGTTTTTCAGACAAAATTTAATGGAGTTTAAATGGCTAAAAAAATCAGAGTTATTTTTTTTACAATTACGAAAGACGCTATAATTTCTGATTTAACAAGCGAAATAATATGAAACTTCTGTCAAGAACAGTCATATCAACTTAAAAAACAAATGATTGTATCTACCCGAAGTCAACTTACTTTTAACACGCTTTTATTAGCTTCACCAGTGTCTATCTATGTAACTAAGGAATCTTTGAACGTCCTTTTCACCCACTTCAAAACGTCAGATTAAATTGAAACTTTACGCACTTATCAAAGCAGATCGAACTAAAAAATAAAATTTAATTGAGGTAGCCGATACTTGATGGAAATTCATTTTAAATAAATAAACAAAGATTAATATCTAAAAATTTTCACTATATTTAAAATTGTATGTATGACGATTGTTTCGACACACTGTGTCTTTTTCAAATACAAACTATACTAAACTAATAGTGAGAAAAGTATCCACAACCTAAAGTGTCCATCGACCTAATAATACCATAAAACATGATAGTGGGGAAATACATTTTTTGTCATTTAATAAAATATTCAATTTTTTTCTTATATTGATTTCTAGGCTCCCTAAAAGATTTAATTTTTTGGATTTATTCTCTGAGAATGAATTCTAATGAGAATTATTTTGTTGTTTAATATAACCTCTTTTATGTTCGTTGAGCCTAGTAGAGAAAGATCTTCCTGTTTGTCCAACATATACTTTTGGACAATGAAATAAACTCCTGATTTATACAGTTTACTTGTTTGATTTTTATGTTTTTTTAATGAGGCGTCCTAGACTATTGTTTGTTTTGAAAGCAATATTTATATTGTTTGTTTTGGATAAATATCTCGACACTAATTTGGTAATTTTTCCCATATATGTAATTATTTTGAACGCTACATTTTCGACATTGACTGGATATATTAAATTAATTAAGTAATAGTTAAGTCTAAAAAGTTAATTCTATTATGTTGCTTTTCTTCAACTGTGAATTTAATGTTTTCATGTAAAGAATTTATGTGAGTTAGAAATTGATTTAATTGTCTATCAGAACCTATAAAACAAATTTGAATGTCATCCACATATCTGTACCAGTAAAGTGACGATTTCAATCACTAATGTTGATTTATCTTATTTTCTAAGCTGTCCCTAAAAATTTCGGCCAGTAAAGGACTTAAAGGGTTCCCCATAATCAAACCGTCATTAGAAACATAAAATGAATTATCAAATTCAATGTAATTCTGATCCAACGTAACTGACAGTAGCTCTAAAATTTCTTCTCTTGTTATTGAATTGGTTTTATTTTTGAGAAGTGATTTGTCAACTAATTCTATAACTTCGTTTGGTGGTATACTCGGGAATAAATTTTGTATATCGAAAGAAATTAGTTTGCATTTTTTGGGTAAATTAATATCTTTTATTTTATTGATAAGGTCTTAGGTATTTAGAATGGAATATTTCGGTTTAAAATTCGTATATTGTAAAATGAGTTTGTTTGATAATTTGATTGAAGGAGCTGTAACAAATGAAACTACTGGTCTAATTGGGTAATTATCTTTATGTAATTTTATAAGTGAGTATAATTTTGGTACATCATTATTAACTGTTGTTTCTCGTAATCGTAAAAAATAGAAGAATCTTTTATTATTTGTTTTATTCTTTTTTGATCAGAATTAATTTTCAATTCTTCTGTTGGAACCTTTGGTGTGAAACACTAGACTTGAAGAGATTTACCACTAAACACCAAAACGCTTTTTTGAACTGCTCGACGCACGTTTCGCTAACCATGTTAGCATCATCAGGAGATGATTTAATCTCAAGCATATCACACAAGAAATAGCGCAATCAGGAGAAGATTGAATTATCTCCTGATGATGGTAATATGGCTAGCGAAACGTGCGTCGAGCAGTTCAAAAAAGCGTTTTGGTGTTTAGTGGTAAATCTCTTCAAGTTCAAGTTGAGAATTAATTTTGTTAAATTTCCCTGATTTAAAAAAAGTATTAGTTTTTTATATATAATTATCTCTAGACATCGCTCTTGTCCTTATGATGTTATTTTCTTTGATTTTCTTATTAATCTTTTTCGCTGTATGGTATGGTAATATTGTCCTAGACGTTGACAACAAATTGATTTCCCCACTATCATGTTTTATGGTATTATTAGGTCGATGGACACTTTAAGTTGTGGTTACTTTTCTTCTCACTGTTAGTTTAGTATAGACACTGTGTGTCGAAACAATTGTCATATTAAAAATTGTCATTCTAAAAGATTAAATGTTTTGAATTTATTCTCATTATGTAAAAATTTAAAATTGTCATTGAAAGTATGCTTTTCTAACATTAAGAAGAAAAGTGGTTAGCATAATGAGAATTATTTTGTTGTTTAGTGTAACTTCTTATATGTTCATTGAGCCTATAGCTCAACCAACATAGCTTGGCCTCTAAGATGCGCAAAAGAAAGCGTGAGAGGGTTACTGTCCAAGAGAGACAGAGAACGGAGAGTCCCTCGAATGTACAGTACTTAACCGATGTTAACACCACGAATGCTGGTTGAGCTGTAGTAAAGAAAGATCTTCCTGTTTGTCCAACAGAGGTGGTTCGTGAGGAAGGGTGTTGCTCCAGCATTTATCACAGTAAACAATTTTTCAGAGCAAAACACCATATTTTATTTCTGTTCAGTTTCTTTCATTTGACTCATTTTCTTGGTTCACCTCCTCTATAGGGTTTCAATAGCGCAAAAAGTGAAAAGAAGGAAGGGGAAAGCAAACAAATCTTCAGCAGCACTATTTTTTTGTACGCCCTCCCACTTTAAAAACTCACGAGCCGCCACTTTTGTCCAACATAAACTTAGGGACACAACCCGCACTCAATGAAATAAATTCCTGATTTATAGAGTTTGTTTGTTTGACTTTTGTTGTTTTTAATGAGGCGTCCAAGACCATTGTTTGTTTTAAAAGCAATATTTATATCGTTTCTTCTGGATAAATGTTTAGACACTAATTTGGGTAATTTTTCCTGTATATATATATATATATATATATATATATATATATATATATATATATATATATATATATATATATATATATATATATATATATAGTTTAGTACGTTACGTTCTTGATATTATTGACAGGTTATATTAAATGAATGTTTTTTTTTAACTTTTTTAATTAATTATTTTATTTATAATGTTTGGGTCGTATTCGTTATTTACTACAATCTGTTTGATGACATTCAATTTTTTATTATAATTATATCTTGACATTGGGATATTTACCAATCTATGTATAAATGAGTCAAATGCTGACATCTTTTGTGAATAAGAATGACAAGATTTATTGGATATAACTAAATTTGTATGTGATGGTTTATGTAAAATTGCAAAACTATGTTTATTGTCTTTTCTAGTAATTGTCTATCAGGACCTGTAAAACAAATTAAAATGTCATCAACATATCTGTACCAATAAAGTGATGATTTAAACAACTGATGTTGATTAATCTTATTTTCTAAGTTGTCCATAAAAATTTCCGCCAGTAAAGGATTTAAAGGGTTCCCCATTATGTTTCCAATTAAGATTTAATAATGGGGAACTGTTAGTAATTGTAGATTCTCACTGTTAATTTAATATATAATATTAAATTAAATATAATATAGTTTGCATTTGAAAAAGGCACTGTGTATCGAAACAATTGTTATACAGACAATTTTAAATATAGTGATAATTTTTAGATATTAATCTTTGCTTCTTTATTTAAAGTCGTATTTTGTAAAAACAATTTTATATATTTTTTGAGTATATAATGGCGGTATTATGTAATGATAAAAAATATCGAGAAATACCACTTATATTTGATTAAAAAAAATGAGTAGATCCACTAGGGTTCTTATAATATTCTGTAACTATGCGGGGCATGAAGATACTTTTTAAATGGAATATTGTATTTTTCATAAAAAATCGTTTTTTTTCAACATACTCTATAGCTAAACTCAAAGAGATTTACCATTAAACACCGAATCACTTTTTTTTTAAGTTCTCGACGTACGTTTCGCTAACCATGTTAGCTAAACTAACAATGCTAACTAAACTATGTTCTATTTATATGAGAACCCTAATTGCAAGCCTATTACCTAGGAAGCGTACTACCTGCCTAATGAAGCATGTAAAAAAACGATACAGGAAAAAAGAAAAACGGAGATAGAAGGGAACAAAAAAAGAAAAAAATGAACGGTGAAGTTACTGACCCATACATTAATAATTGCAAATGTTGGCTGAACGGTCCTTCATCCCGGTTCATGATTTTCTTGCATTTTTCTATTTGAGTGCTTTCATATGCATCCAAAGCCATATTGTCATTTACACTTTTGAACAGTCTTAAATTACTAATGTCTATATTGTGGTCATATTCGATTGCATGCTGGGCAACAGACGGGGTTTTTCATTTCTCCCATATCTAATGTAGGCAATGTGTGCTTTATATCTTGTTAATATGGGTCTTTTTGTTTTGTTAATATGGGTTTTTGTGCCCAATATACATTCGATCACAATCTTGACAGCTAATTTCGTAAATCCCCGACTTTTCATGTTGATCTGCTTTATCCTTTGGATTACCAAGGACTTATCTTAATTTATTATATGGTTTGTTCACAACCTTAATGTCCACTTTTTATAAAATTTTGTCTAGCCCTCGTGTTAATTGCGCATCAAACGGTATTACCATGAATTTATTTTTGTTCTGAACCTTTTGAAAAGTCGAAGATTATTTCAATAATTTTCTAAACTTATGTTTTCTAATTAATTTATCCACAATGTTCTTATTATAACCGTTCACTTCGGATACCTCCTTAAATATTTAAATTCTTTGTTATTATCTTTGTTTGAAGGAAACTATCAAATCTACACTAGCCATTTTATTTTCGAAGCTATAATTCGAATCGCGTCAGTAAACTTCACGGTTCATTTTTTTCCTTCTTTTGTTCCCCTTTTTCCCCTTTTTTAATTTTTTTCCTGTATCCTTTTTTTACACGCTTTATTAGGCAGGTAGTACGCTTCCTAGGTAGTAGGTTAGCAATTAGGGTTCTCATATAAATAGAATATAGTTTAGTTTTAGAATTTGATTAAATCATTTCCTAACGATTCTAACATGGTTAGCGAAACATGCGTCGAGAACTTTAAAAATAGTGATTCGGTGTTTAGTGGTAAATCTCTTCGAGTTTAGTGCTTCACACCGAAGATTCCAATAGAAGAATTCATTGTTATTGTCATAATTATTATAATAATATAATATTAATATATAATTATTTAATATTAATATATTAATTAATAATTATATTCATTAATATTATTAATATATTATAATATTATTGACATAATTGATTATTGTCAGTGTAAGTATCGTTAACATACACAAAAAATATATTTTTCTTCCTATCTTTGCTTTATATATAGAAATTAATATAATTTATGTTTTAGATTCGTTTTGAAAACGGGGGGAGAAGACCCCCCGAAACGTCAACGTTAAAAGTTTGTATTTATTTTAGAACATTTTAATATTTTTAAAATTTTGTTTGTTAGTCTAATTTATTACAGAAAAGAATCACTGAGAAATTTGTCTCCTTTTGGTCTTTTGTTTTTAACTAGCGATTCTTTATCACACACTTACATAAGAACAGATATTTTTGATATTTTTTGAGTTTTAGATCGTGGTGAAAAACCCAAAACAAGAAAAAATATATGAACGTGCCACAATCATTCTGACATTACTTAGAATTAGGAGTATCCCAGGTATAAATTGTTTAAAAATACTTTGCAAGCATACAGTAACTATGGTTTCGATTGATTGAGCGGTTGCTATTTAGTTTAGTTCATATATATAACTCTATTTGAGAATGGTCGTGATGCCGAAACATGTCAGAAAATATTTTGAATATATTGTGAAACAAATACCAAGTGTTAATGTCTTGTTGAAATTTTACACAATAATAGTTTAATAGCGTATTGAACGAGTAACGTCTCTTCTAATCTTATCATAATCTTAATTACGAACATTTTGTGGAATTATAACAACTCAAAAACAACACTGATTTTCTCAGAAGTACTAAAAACCTAATGTGGTGTTTGAACAAGAGCTGCGGGGTTCCCTTTTTTTAAATACGGAGACGATTAAAATTAATTATATACGTAAGACACTCTGGAAACAAATGTATGTGTATGAACATCTGGAATAAAGCAGTATCAAATTTTGTTTTCTGCATTGTTGACCAACAGTAGATATATGATTTTTATGTGGTATCCCCTTCTAAATCCAGCCTGATATTAGCTAGATAGATAGATATTCTAGAACTTTACATGTGAAAAGCAAAGATTCGGCGACTTTTTCTAAAGTATCTGTCTTTTAAGCTGGATGGTGGCTACCCCTGCAGAGGTCATAGCCACACACTGTTACTGGAGAGATTCTCCAGTCAGTCCCTGGAGGATAGTAGAGTGCATGCTGTTCAGCTTTTCCTGCTAAATCTCTGCGGTGGCTTGATTGACTGTGATCAACTCCTCAGTGAGATCCGGTTTTATGTCTCTCGAATTAACAGCCGAGTCCGAGATAATTTCTCCATACCTACACCTAGCCCCAACTTGGCCTCAATCGCACCGCTCTTCCGTGCATGCCAGACCATAACAGATATATCATTAGCGGGAACGCTTCTGTGTCCTTGGTGGATATTTTTTCAGTCCCCGCTTACTTATAGTAGTATAAATCAGCTTTTAAGAGGGTGCTGAAAGCTCGTGCGGTGCTTTAAAAATAATTTTTGTAACGATCCTAGAATTCATTTTTAATTTTTATATAAATATTTTTGTACCATTTTTAGGTTAAGTTCAAATTATTTTTGTTATATCTATTTGTGTTTTGAATTGTCTTTTGTTTGGGCAGTAGCTTGTTAGACAATAAAGCATCATTCATTCATGTTGGTGAACATTTCGCCATTTGTGTCCTTGATCAAGGTCTCTCTAGGGTGAAAGTTTTCTGCTGTCTTTATGTTATAATAAAATTTTCTTGTCCCTTGTTAATCCGTATACTTGTTGTGTTTCCTATATTACCATACCTTATAAATAAAAATTAAATGCTGTTCGTTGGTAAGCCCATCACTTGAGAATGGTTGAAGCGATTTCGCTATTTTTTTTAAATGTTCATAAATACTGCGAATAAGGTTTTTAGGATAAGAAAAATTGGAAAAGTTGCCCGGAAAATTCGGGAAAAACTGAGAGTGCTTTTTTCTATGGGATTTTTGTACGAACTCAAGAGCATAACTCACGATTCGAACGATGGATATGCGCAATTCTTTTTTTATTTTGTTCGTTATGGTCTTCTTATTTTACTGATTTTTTTGTTTTGTTTCACAAAACGATCACAAACAAACTTATTGAAATTTGGACAGGATGTGTGTCGGGTTAGCTAGTAGGATATATTAGAAATTATTTTTCCGTGTCTTGTTTTTCGTTCAATGCATGGTTCAAGTTGATCATTTGTTGACCGTAGTGAACGATATTAACTAGGTCACCTGGTTTTAGAAGCTCATGGTATACGACACCCTTATGATCCCACCAAAAGCACATCATTGTCTTCTTTCCAAAGCGATTCGGTCTTGCGGTCAATGTTGATAGTTGTCCTGGCTTAACCCACAATTTTCTCCGATTTAGGTTCTCAAAATATATCCATTTTTCGCCTCCAGCGACGATCCAATGCAAAAAAGTATTTTCATCATGTAGAGAAAGCAAGACTTTACATACCGTTTTTCTCTCTCAGTCCCCCGCATTCGTTTATTTTTGCTCTCGTGGATTTTTGTATGCACTGAAGTCGGACGGAATTGTATTCACCACCGCATTAATCCTAATTCTCATTTCTCTAATTCAAGTAACATTTTCTCCATCGTATTCTTGGCATGGCAATGTATCAAATTGAACCCAAATGAATATACTAATGGCTTACAAATTTAAAACTAACTTAATCGAACATCAGGTAAAAAATATTAAACAAATAATTGTTGGCTAAAAAAACCGCTGGTCCAGTGTGAGAAAAAAAATCTGAAATATACTAGATTGAAACTGGAGTAGGCTGAAAAGCAATCTGGAATGCTTCTTAAAATACACAATCGCGACAAATAGTGACCCATTAATGACCGTGACAATGTTTGTTGAAATTTATTGTGAAGTATCTATTCAAGTGTCACGATTTCTAGTTACAGATAAGCCTTTGTTAGGAATTATAAAAGGCCGTCTTTATCGAACCATTAACAATCGAGAGATAAATAAATAGTCGCTACCACTACCATTTTATCATAATATAAACTATTTTAAAAAATGAAGTCGATTTGCTTCCTTGGTTTAATCTTTCTATTCGGAGCGGTATTGTCCGTGAATAGAACGGAGTTTATCAAAGCTTCGGACAACTTCTATGTTTCAACACAGAAGGTGAGGACCTGCTGTCGTAGAATAGTAAAACGATCTTTAACCGTAATTTGCATGTTGGGTTTCAGAAATCTTTTATTGGGGCATGGATTAATTGTAAAACCGGCGGCATGGATCTGGCCAGCGTAAAGACCAAAGATGAGCAGACCGAACTGAACCTACTCATAGGAACTGCGACTGGCGACGGTGGTAAGTTTAACGATAAGCTCATAGTCGGTTAAATCGCATGTAATTTTTGTCTTTATTCAAACTTAACAACAGAGGGTTACTGGCTGGGAGGCGTTTCCGAAGCAATTAAAAGTGATTGGTACTGGACAGATGCCTCCATCAGAATTATCTATCAAAACTGGGGTACTGGTCAACCTAGATACTATGGTGATCAAGTCCAGAGTTCATGCATAAGATTAGGTAATTACTACGGTGTGTCAGAGAACCATCTTTGGCAATCCGTACCATGCAACTACGAGCTATACTTTATTTGTAAATATTCTAGTTAATTTTCAATCGTTTTTCATTTAATAAAATATAGTTGATGATCAAAATGTGTCAATTTCGTTTGTTTAATACCTTTCGGTATAAAATCCAGATTGATAAATTATTAGTTTGACTACCGATGCTATTTGAATCAGATTTTTTTCTGCAATATATAGTGGTAGCCAACTAATTAGAAACATCTACTATAAAAATGAATGTTCATGAATATTCATTTTCAAAAAGAGATAAATTCGAAACCACTTTTAAAAAAGAAAATATTTGCTAGCGAGTATATTAGTTGCAGTATAAACGACTGGCAGAAGGTGTTGCGATCCGATAAAACAAAGATAAACTGGATAGGAAGTGATGGTAGATTATTTATAAGGCAGCCAAGATGTACAGAAAAGGCACTTTGAAATATGACAGAAGAAATATAATATTTTGGGGATGTTTTACGAGGCGTGGTGTCGGTCCCTTAATGAAAATTGACGGTATCCTTGACAAAAAAAAATACAAAATCATTCTGCAAAGCCATATGGTGTCTTACAACAGGATAATGGCCCCAAAGACACTGCCAGATCTGTGAAAGCATGGTTCAGCGATAATAATGTGACAGTAATAGAATCGTCCTTGTGTAGCCTTGACCTTACCCCTCTAGAAAACATTTGGGGTTACCTTAAAATGATACTATGGGGCAAACAAATTAAAAAATTGAACGAATTAAGCGAAGTAGTACAGCAAAAATGGAAATCGATACCTTTACAAATAGGATAGTTTTAAAGTAGTGTTTGAGAATGTAAAGTTGTTACTATACGTCACACAAATTTTGTTTACAAATAAAAGTGATAGATAACAGAGTAAAAAATTGTTTTATTCCTTTTTTAAAAAATGAACTATCACAAAGTAATGGACAAATCAATCAATAAACCTTTAGGAACGTGTCAACATCTAGGAGATCTCTAGATTTCATCTAGATCAACATCTAGATGCTACATAATATTAAATTTAATATTAACATTTAAAATTGATTTATTTTTATTTATTTATTATTATATTTATATTTATTATTATATTATATATTAATGTTTTGTCTTTAATTAGTTCCATCTATCAATTTGAAAAAAGTATAAATAAGAAATATTCTTATTATTTTTTTAATATATTATAAGATCAATTATTTTAAGTTTTATTAAAGGTAAATTGTTGGAGGTAAATACGGGTAAAAAATAAAAATAAACATATTTCAGTTGCATATACAAATTTAGAATTATATTATTTTACCTATGCCCTTTCTAATTAGTTGGACACCACTGTACGAGGGCTATTTTTTTCAACAAAATAAAGATGAATGATAGAATAGTTTTATTACCAGAAGTTAAGAACAATCAAGGTTAATTTTCCACATAATCACCGCGAAGATTGAAACATTTGTCATATTGGTGGACGAGTTTTCCAATACCTTCTGCACAAAAGATCGCCGCCAGCATATTGAGATAGGTTTATGGTATATTCAAGGTATTGATTGGTTTAGGCCAGCAGACTCTTGCATACCCCCCAAAAAATTATATATAAAATTATATATATATATATTTGGTGACATTTAGTTGTAGAGATGTTTTTGCTAAGTCTATGTAAATAGGGCGTAGTCCCATCCGTTTCTTTGACGACAGGCAGTACATGTTCTTTCCGTATTTTTGTAAGTTGTCAATATACGACACGACGTTTCGACCCATTCTCGGTCGTTTGATTTGACTTCCCTCCGGGGAATGTGCCATCGGAACGATGTCTTTTGATTCGCCTTTGTCTCGGTTGATTTGAAGCCCGAACTTTTTTTAAAAATTCGTCGAAAAAGATGTTGAAACGTAATCCGTTTATAAAAATGTGATTACCTTCTTGATATTTGTCGATGTGCTTTCTCAGTTTTTCTTTCCAGCGTTCCAGCATTTATTTCTTTATATTTACACTAATAATTGGATATGGTGATAGAAAATGCAGTACATCCGAATAAAAACATCTCTAAGTCAATAGTTTAAAAAACGGTGAATAGATTCAATGATAAAGGCAGTATTAAAAATCGTCTAATTTCGGACGAAACAAAAACTAATGACGAAAATTAGTTGAATATTTTAATTGGATGTAGTAGACAATGGCAAGGTTTCCGTGTAGCAATTAGCCATTATAAATCGGAAGAATTAAATACGACCATAATTCACGAAATTCACGAAATTTTGACAAAGGATTTAAACAAACGGAAAGTCTGTGCTCGATTTGTTTCTCACGCCTTAAATGAGGACCAAGAAATTGGCGAAAAACTAATCTGTGTGCTTCAACATTCTATCCTCCGTATTCGCCTGATTTATCTCCATGTGATTATTTTCTGCACCCGAAACTAAAGCCGGGCATGAAAGGAACGTTTTATGTTTAGTGTTGCACAAATTCAAGAAGTCGTGACGAGGGTCGTTGGGGCGTTTCTTCATGTGGAATAATTTTACCAAATAATTTTGCCAAAATAACTAATCGTTTATTTTTTCGACATATTGTGTATGTTTGCGTTAGGTTTATCTAACTGTAATATATCCATACTTTAGATTAGAGAACCCAATTATATGTAATCGCTTATGACTTCACATTTACAAATTTTATTTATGTTCGAATTGTTAATTGTGTTTTTGTTGTTGATTTGAAGGTCATACTCTTTGCTGAATAAGTAGCTGTTTAAGGTAGTACTGTCGATACCACAAGTATTAAATGTGTGCGATGTGTTATTTGACTTCCGTAGTATTTATATTTGCTAACGCCGCGTAAAAGCAAAATAGATTGAAGAATGCTTATATTAAACGTTACAACAAATGATTTACTTGGTTCTTTTCTGAATTGGGATGATGCTTGCAATAAAATAAAATTTACCTAATGCAATGAAAGAACTACACGTATCGAAAGATTGTATATCTACAGGTATGAGGAAAAAAATGGCAGCTGCAAACGTGACCTATGAAATGCTTGAAGACGTACATATAACAAATAAGTATGCTGGTACAGTGCAAGTTATAACTCCGTAAATAAAGAAAAAAATAATTAAAAAATCTTCAATATTAAAGTTTATTTATATAATACTGTATATTTTGTTATGTGTTACTTTATGTAATAAATGTAACTGTATTAATAAAAAGTATTTCGTATGTTTTGTAATAAAAAATGTGTATGACACTGATATCCCCACATACCGCATTCGATGTATGTTTAAATTTCGCGCGCGTCATAACCTCTTTGACGGCGTTACCACATTTAATTAACATAGTACATTTTTCTTAATTATTTGCTACTTACTCTTATCACACGCTCTGAAGCTCGATTTGTGAGTAACAAAAATGTGCGATTTTTTTTTCTTTCCGATTATACCATTTGCATTGTAATCTGAACGGTATTTTGCGTGAAATAAAATAAAATCTGTGATTTCTCATAAGGATCAATGATAAAGGTAAACTTTTTTTTTCTGGTTCTCTGCAACTCGTTAAAAATTTAACTGGTTCATTATTTTATTATTATGTATCAATATGCCAAGTTTAATTTAATTTTGAACGGTAATTCTATAACCGACAGTACAGTATTTCGGATAAGATTTTCTAGCGAAAGGAATGAAAAAAACAAAATTGGTACATTTTAATCTTAGAGACAAATATATTTTGTTAGAAAAACGAACAAAAATCAACCGGAATATTTACAAATAAAGTATAGCTCATAGTTGCATGGTACGGATTGCCACAGATGGTTCTGTGACGCACCATAGAAATTACCCAGTCTGATGCAGGAACTTTGGACTTGTCCGCCATAGTATCTAGGTTGGCCTGTACCCCAGTTTTGATAAAAGATTCTGATGGAAGAATCAGTCCAGTACCAATCACTGTTAATTGTTTCAGAAACACCTCCCAGCCAGTAACCCTCTGTTGGTATGGAATAGAGACAAAAATATTATGCGTTCTTACACAACATATTGAAGAGATAGTACTGCCTAAATTGTCACTTACCACCGTCACCATTCGAAGCTCCAATAAGTGTGTTCAGTTCGAGCTGCTCCTCATTAGTTCTCACACTGGCCAAATCCATACCGCCGGTTTTACAATTAATCCATGCCCCAATAAAAGATTTCTGAAAACCAACATACCTTTTACGGTTAAAGATTTAGTTACTATTCTACGACAGCAAGCCCTCACCTTCTGTGTTGAAACATAGAAGTTGTCCGAAGCTTTGATAAACTCTGTTCTATTCACGGACAAAACTGTCCCGAATAGGAAGATCAAACCAAGGAAACAAATCGACTTCATTTTTTTAAATAGTTTCTAAGACGACGGAATGGTGGCGACTATTTATATATCTCTCGGTTCTTAATTGTTCGATAAAAGCGTCTTTTATAATTCCCAACGAAGGCTTATCTGTAACTAGAAATCGTGACTCTTGAATAGATACTTGACATCAAACGTCAACAAACATTGTCACGTTTACCAACTGGTCACCGCTTTCTGTAAATATGTAGTTTAAAAAGTATTTCATATTGCTTTCCAGCCTTCCCCCGATTCCAATTTATTCCAGTACATTTCAGAATAAAAAATATATAAGGCGTTAGGAAGGGCAATGCAAAGCCGTGAGGGTGATAGGAGAGGTTATAAAAAATGTACTAAGCCAAATAAAATAAATCAGGCGAATACGGAGGATAGAATGTTGAATCATACAGATTAGTTTTTTGTCAATTTCTTGGTCCTCATTTAAGGCGTGAGGAACAAATCGAGTACAGACTTTCCATTTGTTTAAATCCTTTGTCAAAATCTCGTGAATTTCGTGAATCATGGTCGTATTTAATTCTTCCGATTTATAATGGATAATTGCTACACGGAAACCTTGCCATTGTCTACTACATCCAATTAAAATATTCAACTAATTTTCGTCATTAGTTTTTGTTTCGTCCGAAATTAGACGATTTTTAATACTGCCTGTATCATTGAATCTATTCACCGTTTTTTAAACTATTGACTTAGAGATGTTTTTATTCGGATGTACAGCATTTTCTATCACCATATCCAATTATTAGTATAAATATAAATAAATAAATATATTTTTAATGTCAGCTTAGACAGTTTGACGTAAATGTAGTGTAATTTTTGACGTTAACTATGCTAATAACCTTATTTTTAGTTAGTGTCATTTTATCGTTTATATCAAAATCATGGTGAAGAAAGCCCTGCTGGAACGCGAGAAAGAAAAACTGAGAAAGCATATCGAAAAATATCAAGAAGGTAATCACATTTTTAAAAACGAATTACGTTTCAACACATTTTCGACGAATTTTTAGAAAAAGTTCGGACTTCAAATCAACCGAGACAAAGGCGAATCAAAAGACATCGTTCCGATGGCACAGACCCAGAGGAAATCCAAATTAAACGACCGAGAATGGGTCGAAACGTCGTGTCGTATATTGACAACTTACAAAAATACGGAAAGAATATTTACTGTCCGTCCTCAAAGAAGCGGATGGGACTACGCCCTATCTACATAGACGGCAGCAATGTAGCTTATAGGTCTTAAATTCAAATCAAATTGAAACTCAATAAATCTTCTATTGGAACTTTCGGTGTGAAACTCGAAGAGGTTTACCATTAACACCAAATCAATTGTGTTAAAATTCTCGACGCAAGATTCGCTAATCATGTTAGCTTCGTCAGGAGATGATTCAATCTAATTCTAAAGCTAAACTATGTTCTATTTACGAGGAATATTTTTTTAAGGTGCTAATCACAAAATTGTTTTATTACCAAAAGTCAAGTACAATCAAAATTACTTTTCCATATAGTCACCGCGAAGATTGAGAGATTTGTCATACTGGTGGACGAGCTTTCCAATACCCTCGTCATACAGGGTCTGGCTGGTGTTTTAAAAAAAATGACACTCTTATTTTTAAACGAATATCAAATTGATTGTTTTATACATTAGTTGTATATTAGGTGTGAAAAATCACATCAGTTAGTTGGCGTCCATTTTAGTCGAGATATTCTTATAGACGGGTAGCAAAATCGTCTATACTCCTTTCGAACATGGCATGGGAAATCTTTTCAATTTCGCGCGTTATGGTTTCGGGAAGAGCTTCAAGAGTTCGCGGTTTATCTATGCAAGCTTTGGATTTTAAGTAACCCCATAAAAAGTAGTCACAAGCTGAAAAGTCTGGTGACCGAGGTGGCCATTCCACATTCTCACGCAACGAATTAAGACGCCCAGGGAAATATTCCCTTAAAAAGGCCATTGTTCCTTTTGACATATGGTAAGTCGCCCCATCTTGTTGGAACCAAAGTGTATTGAGGTTAATGCGTCGTCTTAGTTCTGGCAGAAAATAATCAAGCAACGAGATAGCGATCTGTGTTAACAGAAACTGTTCGTCCAAAAAATACACTGCAATAATTCAAGTTCGAAATACGGCACACCAAACAGTTACTCTCTCAGAGTGCAGAGATTGATCATGTAGTTTCGGGGGTGTTCGGGTGCCCAGTATCAAAAGTTCTGTTTGTTTATCATCCCCGATAAATGAAAATGAGCTTCGTCACTCCAGCAATGCCAACATCCTTTCTGCGAACCTACGCCGCCTCACAAAGTCATTTTGTTGCAATTTTTGGACAACCATAATTTTATACGTATGAAAATGAACTGTAAGATTCTGCGAACTGACCTGTTTGATATTCTAAGAGCGCGAGCGAAACGTACCGCTGAACGGCGATGGCTGGTTTCCACCGCTTGCCGCACCCAAAAAAAACCGCACCCAAAACAAACCAAATTTGTTTACCCATTTCATAATGGTATCGCGTTTTGGAACGCGACCATGCCGACCAACGTTAAAATGATTTCGAAATCGTCGCTGTGTGAAACGAAAAAGAACGACCACTTTCAATAAAAGTGTTGTAAATAAACACGCGATGTGCCACAGACCACTGCTCCATGGCTACTGAGATGCCATGTAGATATCAACCATCCTGAAAACATTCGCTCGATACTGCCGTGCGTAATAGTCGATTCAAAAACATCATACCTCCCTGCCGGACCCTGTAAAAGGTTGCCGTCAGGGCATTGAGATAGGTTTTCAAGGCATCTTGAAGCTCTTCGTTGGAGGGGAAGCGCTGTCATCCCAGATCTTTCTCAAGGTGCCAAAAAATGTGAAAGTCACTCGACGCGAGATCTGGACTTTACGTCGGGTAATGGAACAGTTCCCACTGAAGCTGTTGTGTTTCCTCAAGCCTCGTGTATTCGAACATGATCATAATAAAAATATTAGCAACTTAAGACTTGTTAAAAGTGTATGTTAAAATTGACGCGCGTCGAGAAGTTAAAAAAATTATTTGGTGTTTAATAGTAAGTACCAGGTGTGGCGGTAAATAATTCATATTTTTTTCTGAGATGGCGCTGGTAACAAGGGTTGGTTTACAGTCTAATCTCTTATGTAATTTTGTTGCTACGGCAATACTTTTCAGAGCGCTAGTGATGTTTAAACGATTTCAAGTTAGCGTCATATTTTTGAAGTGAAACTACTTAGACGGCTATTCGATAATCGATAATTGGACGAGAATTGAGAGTGAAATCTCAAGGACGCGTCACGTTTAGGCACATTTCGTTACATGAGAGAGAAGAAAGATATAACGCAGAGAGAAGGAGAAAGAGAGCTATACATTCCGAAGCCACGGGAGTGGAGCAAAAGAGAGCGACTCCCTTTGATACACAACGATACAAAGCGACAGAATAAGCTAGTGTCGCGCATGCGCGCGTTGTAAATGTACGCGTCAGACGTTATATATTAACAGCTGAGCTACCACGCGTTGGGTAATGAATATTTTTTTAAATCATATAAAACAATTTTATACTTTGTTATCTATCACTTTTATTTTTAAATTTGTGTGACTATCGTTTCTTAAAACGATTTTACATTTTCAAACACTACTTTAAAACTAAGTTTAAACTTTAGTTTTAAAGTAGTGATTAAAAAATTTCATACTTTGTTATCTATCACTTTTATTTTTAAATTTGTGTGACTATAGTTTCTTAAAACGATTTTACATTTTCAAACACTACTTTAAAACTAAGTTTAAACTTTAGTTTTAAAGTAGTGATTAAAAAATTTCATACTTTGTTATCTATCACTTTTATTTTTAAATTTGTGTGACTATAGTTTCTTAAAACGATTTTACATTTTCAAACACTACTTTAAAACTAAGTTTAAACTTTAGTTTTAAAGTAGTGATTATAAAAATTTATACTTTGTTATCTATCACTTTTATTTTTAAATTTGTGTGACTATAGTTTCTTAAAACGATTTTACATTTTCAAACACTACTTTAAAACTAAGTTTAAACTTTAGTTTTAAAGTAGTGATTAAAAAAATTTATACTTTGTTATCTATCTGTGTTATCTGTCTTATCTGTGTTATCACTTTTATTTTTAAATTTGTGTGACTATAGATCGTAAACCGATTTTATATTCTCAAACACTACTTTAAAACTAAGTTTAAAGTTTAGTTTTAAAGTAGTGTTTGCGAATCTAAAATCGTTTTACGAAATTATAGTCACACAAATTTAGAAATAAAAGTGATATATAACAAAGTATAAAATTATTTTATTCGATTTAAAAAATTAATTATCACAAAGAACGGACAAATCAATCATTAATTTAATTAATACTTATCATTGCGTTTTGTGATTATTTGAATAGTTTACTTCTATTACCCTTACGGTGCTGCGCGCGCAAATATATATATTTTTTTTTCGTGTAGTATACATGTCGAGTTTCGAACCAAATAAAGAGCATTCGCGGCATATACTACTTTTCTTGTTCAATTAAACAAAAAAATGGTAATTTCGACTTGAAAGACAAAGAAGGTCAGGTCAACCGAAAAAAATTGAAGATTACGAATTGCAAATTCAACAACAAATGACAGAGAGGTTAAGTACCATTTGTGATCGTCTGCATGCCATGGGAAAGATCCAGAAGGCAGGAAAATGGGTACCACACCATCAGAACGACAGACAGATAGAAAAACGAAAAACGGTGTGCGAAGTCTTGCTTTCTCGGTATGAAAGAAAGACTTTTTTGCATCGGATCGCGACTGGAGATGAACATGAATATATTTCAAGAACCCAAAACGCAAGAAACTATGGGATGGCTCAAAACAACCATCAACATCGATCGCAAGACCGAATCGCTTTGGAAAAAAAAACAATACTGTGTATTTGGTGGGATCAGAAAGGTGGCGGGTACTATGAGCTTCTGAAACCGGGCGAAACAGTTAATACAGTGCGCTATAGTCAACAAACGATTAATTTAAACCATGCATTGATCGAAAAGTGGCCAGAATGGGCTAGAAGACATGGACAAGTGATTTTGTAGCACGACTTGCGGTCGGAGACACTATTTCTGTACTTAGCTGGGAACTCTTGCTCAATCCGCCGTACTCATCAGATTTGGCTTCTTCCGACTACCACTTGTTTTCATTGATGTCTCATGCACTTTCGATGAAACACTTCAACAATTACGGACGTGTTAAACGTGTTTTTTTCAAAGGAAAAAATAAGAATTATTAACCTCCACACCTGATAAATGTCAGAGACCGAAAATGAACTTGATCCAATAAAATCAAATTATCTCAACTACCAAACTCAATAATTTACGATAATTTTTCAGCCATGGACAAGGTGAGGTATTTTCCGTCAAAGGGATTCAAATCTGTATCGATTATTTCCTTGGAAGAGGCCACGAGGTCAAAGCATTCGTGCCACATTTTCGCATGCGCAAAGGTGAGAGTACCGATCAGAACCATCTGCAGAAGCTAGTGGATGAGGGACTGGTCATCACCACGCCAACCCTCTACATCGAGGACCAGCAGAGAAGCCCCTACGATGACTGGTACATAGTCCAAGCGGCAGCGGCCAACGGAGGAATCATCGTGTCTAGAGACAATTTTCGAGACATTGTTCGTTGGAATCCGAATTTGAGGCGTGTGGTCGAACAACGTCGCCTGGTACCGACCTTCGTGGACGACATGCTCATTTTCCCGGTCGATCCACACGGAAACCGCAAAAATGACCTGGAGAAGCTGCTGAAATATACTGTAAAATCTAAGAATATCAAATAATAGATTTATTGTACGAAACGGACGAAATATATACAGAGTTTACTAGGGACTTAGTGGTTTTATTTGTTGGCAGAGAGCGCATCGAAACCTGGGCAGTGGGGGACCATCGATGTGATCTCGGTATTCGGGACGGTTATAGTGCTCCAAGCAGGGCAGGTGGGCTCGGAGCTCGTCATTTGTCCGTTTATTTTCTTCTAAATCATTCCAGATATCCCATAATGTAGTGGCAGGTAATTTTTTTAAATACTCCTGAAACATCAATATGAAACTACTTAAAATCCCATTTATCGATAAAATTAAGTTTTCTCATGTCAAATTAATTTTACTTAATTGCTACTTCCTGTTCCCGAAACTCAACGTGGCCATGAAAGCAACGTTTTATAACGGTGTTACACAAGATCAAGAAGCCGTTACGTGGGTCATTGGGATGATTCCGGACAACAACATAAAAAAATCTATGCTAGCATTGGTTGAACGTGGCCAGCGGTGTATTGTTGCAGAAGGGATGTATTTTGAATAAAAATTTAATAATTTTGGCAAAATAACTAAATATTTTTTTATTTAAAAAGTTTAGCAATAAAATTAGCTGAATTTTCTTAAGCAGTACATGAGACGAAAACAAAGTCTCTGTAGGTTATGGGTTTATGATCAAGATGAGAGATTTACCCGTGCCTTTTCAAAGACACGATGTTGTGGAGGATTAAAATTTCAAATTAAAAACTCATTCTCATTAAAGTTTCTAAACCAAATTAAAACAAAAACAGAAGGCAAACTTGTTCAATTTAAATTTTAAATTGAAATTCCTAAATATGCAGTGTGTAAGGAAATAACTTTTACACATTTAAATAACGATTCTTTACATAATTTTAAGCAAACATTTTCTTAAGACATGTATCCAAAATACAAACATTTTCGCGGAAAACAGTTTTTTTTTAATTTTCGTAAAATTGGCAACGTCGTATCTGTGTTTAATTCAGTCGAAGGGAATTCAGATTTTTGTTTGATTAGTCTTTTAATTTAAGAAAATGTGATATTTTCATAGCCATTCTTTCCATACTTTTCAGCATAGATTTGGTTTGTTTTGTTACAAAAAAAGAAAACATACGTTATTGTCATTTAATGCCAAAGTTGAAATTACTAGAACTATTTTTTCACACCATAACACGTTTAAAACGATACATGTCCCATTAACAAACAAATGATTAATAACGTTATTAAATTAATTATTCAAAATGTCCACCCTTTGAGTCTATGCAAGCCTAGCACCATTTTGACTAGTTTTCCCTAATACTTTGAAAAAGTTATGACATATTTCTAATCTGGTCGGCAGCCACAAAAATACGTTATAGCGAATTATTTGAAATTTATAAACCAGAATTTTTTTATGGCCTCAAAAAGAGAAAATCCAAAGAATCAAAGATCGGAATCTGGCAGGCCAACGACTGGGTCCATTTATTCTTATCCACCTGTTTTCAAAATTATTATTTAAGTACCTCGACAATCCTCGACAATCGCAGGTTTGTATGAACTGGGACACCATCATGCAAATGTCATATTCATTATCAGACGCAGATTTTAATAAATAAACTAAACACCATCAAACAAATTGTCATAAACAATGGATATTCAGAGAGAACAGATGTACAATAAGGCCTGTCTCTGAAATATATTTACAAAAGACTGAAAAAGAACATTCATTCAAATTAATAACATACTTTGGTAAATCGGTTTTATCTTTTAAGAAGTGAATTAAAGAACACGAAAGAAGTTTTCTTAATCATAAACATAATTCGAACTATGCCTCACATATGTTAAATGAGAACCATCTTTTTAATAGTGAATTTAAAATATATGTACATAACAAAGGCAAAAAAATAAACCTGGAAAATTTAGAAATAAACCGTCTCAAAAATGCGAAAACCCTTCTAAATGTCCAAACAGACCTGAACAAACCCCCTTTACTGAATTTGTATAGACAATAAATAGCATCTGTATGGATTTCTTAAAAAATGCATACTTTATTATAGAAACTTTTTGTATTTATACCTATGTTAACATCGAGAATAGCCAGTTCTGAAGAAGCTACAGGGCTAGCGAAACCCGTCAAATATTAATAATAGGGCGGAAACATAGACAAAACAGTATTTCATTAAAAATATACAAATTAACAAAATTTTAAATTCCATTCGTTCTGAAAGAAGCTTCGTCGGTTAATAAAATATTTAAAAAAATGGATTTTTCTTGTTTTGGCCAATAAACCTTTCACAATATTGTACCGTATTCACCTTACCGGGCTAACTTTTTATGTCGGGGCTGGGTACGTATGTGAGAGCTTTAGCTCGTGCACAGAAACAACGTTGAAATAAAATTATATGTATATATTAACTAATGAACTAATTATAATTATATGTAAAAAAAAGAAAAGGGAAAAGAGATGCTTAACAATAACTACGAGAAAATGAAAAGTTGGGCGCCAGTGGAGGCCTATGCCAAACACGATAAGGAAATGCTTATTCTCTAAGTACTTATCTACGATACTACGGCCTTTAGGTATCGGATGTTCGGTTCGGCTAATACGGCAACGGTAATGATGGAAAGATGTATGGTACAATGGTACAGCAATGGATCGTCAAAACTAGTGACGTAACTGATAACATACGGTATCAATACGGTATGCTTAGTGGTGTATTGTGGTTGCGATGGAAGTTGTAGTACACCCTAAATATAACGACAGAAGGAATCACAAAAGTGCCTTGATTGACCGTGGTTGTCGATACTAAGGGCTAGGGTAACACGCCACGCGGCCACACGCCAGGCGGCAGACAGATTCGCAAATGCCGGATTAATTCATGGAAGCAGCGCTGGTCGTGCCAAGCGGCACGGTAATACGAGGGACTTTAGAAGGGATAGGGATGGCGGAATCTGCACCACAGACGGCGTGTTTCCGGAGACAGATAAGATAGGTCGCCGCCCATACGGATGTAAGCAGAAAATCTGTGACACCCGACGGAGATCGGGGTTGGACAAATACGAAGGAGGATTTTCGTTTACAATATTTTTAAATTTAACTGAGGTAGCCGATACTTGATGGAAATTCATTTTAAATAAACCCTTTGTACATGATAAGGATAGGGTAATTGGTTGTTTAGTATAAACAAAACAAAAAAAGTACAACTTTTCTCACGATATTTCGAGTACTTCTGGTAGAACCATCTTCAACAAGATGTAAAATTTGTTCTTCGATTTTCGAGGACCGATTTCTCGTTACCGTCCACCTTCTTGGCAATTTGGAACTATTCTACTCGTATCCAAAAGTATTTAAAACACTTGAACAAGTGTTTTCCGAACTGGGAAGCCAACTTTTTAGGTATCGTTGTTCATAAATATGTCTAGCTCCTTCAATATTTTAGAGATTCCCCTTAAATAAGAAGCATACCCTGAAATTTTTGGTTACAAATCGAACTTAAATGCACGAATTGAAACATTGAAATAATTTTTGTCGCAATTTTCAAATAAGAATCTTTATCGTGACGATACTGCGACGTTGCCACACTATTCAGGGCATGATTCTTAATTTAAATAAAAAATGTTTTAACAATGTTCTAGTGGCGGCTCGTAAGGAAGGGCGTTGGGGCACCGCCCCTCCAGCATTTATAACAGTAAACAGTTTTTCAGAGCAAAACACCATATTTTATTTCCATTTAGTTTCTTTCCTTTCTCATTTTCCTGGTTCACCTGTATATAGTACGAAAAGTAAAAAGGAGGAAGGGGAAAGCAAAAGAAAGTCTTCAGCAGCACTATTTCCTTCCACTCCCTCCAACTTTAAAAATCCACGAGCCGTCACTGCAATGTTCATTAGTTTATTGGTAGTTTTTCCATTAAATAACAACCAATTCATATTTGCCAAATTCTTATCATACTATCATATTTTCAGCTTTTTTTTCTCAGGTTTTTGATCTTTGTTTTAAATAACTGTAATCTTAAAAATGACGTGAAGAATCGTTAATTAAATTTACGAAAGTACTTTCCCTTTTTTATTATCACACATATTATATAATATTGTTTATCATCATATCTTACTCGAAAGTGTTGTTCAGTTTATCAAGTCAAAACAACACTTCTTTTCTCCAAAGTAAAAAAAAAGGTTGAAAATTAAGTGGCGCTCCCTTAATAAGAAAACAACAAACATCTAGAAAAGGCACGTACGTCCAATAGATAGCTGAATTTATCAGGTAAAATAAACGCGAATCCATATCAATAAAAAAAAACTTGAACGCGAAATCACTTACTATAGGCAATATCTGTATTTGCTCCTTTGTCCAAAGTTCTGGCTCCGTAAGAATGGCTTGTGTCAGTTGAACGTCGGTGTGGAAATCGGGATTGGCTACCGTTTGATGTTGGATAGAATGCGTCATGTTTTCTCAACCCGTGATCTGTAGCCGACCTTAGCATTCGACTAAACAACATTCGATTCAGGTTATCTCGCGATAGCGATAAATATAAAGGCGTGCTAGGCGAAACTGGGCCTATCGGAATTCATTCGAGTTTCTACCGAATGCGCCAGAACTCTAACTTTGCTGCATTTGAATGCATTATTAAAAACGTTGCTGCAAAAGACCATCCTGTTTGTTGTCGATAGGTGGTATTACATCGCAAACCCCAAAATGTTACACTTCTTGTATAGCCTGTACAAAACTAAAACCGTTGCACGTCATCGATGACGCTATTAAAGTACAGCAGAAATACCACTACAAAAATTAAATAATAAAGGAATCAAATGGAACAACGTATTTAATAAATTTGAAATTTAGCGGCTGTTCGGTTAGCAGCATATACGACGTTGTCGAGTTTAAAATTTGTCTTGTCGATATTTATTGACACGTTTGGAGATTATCCCATTTGTATCTAAACGTTTATTTTCATTTTTACATAGGCTATTTGTTGGCTTCATAACCTTAAATTTCATTCAAACAAAATTCGTTTTTATTTCTAAATAATTGACAAATTTAATATTAAAACACTTACCTATGTAATGTTATTCCTGAATTTATATTTTTTCTTGTCAGAGAAGAACCACAAGACGAACAACTAACCATATATTGTGTCTTTACCTTACATCCGATATTATTGTTTTTATTGTCAATATAGTAAGTCTAAACACAAAGAGATTTACCAGCAAACACCAAATCATTTTTTTTTAATTTAAAGCTCTGGACGCACGTTTCGTTAATCAGGTTAGCATCATCAATGGATGATTTAATCTCAAATTAAATTAGATAAAAGGCACTTATTATTGATTAAAGCAAACTAAAATTGCTCAAAGTTGTTGACACCAACTACCAAAATTCCAAAACAATGAGTCATCTGTGGTGTTTCAATATGACTATTTGCGTCCCCATTTATATGTGCATAAAGATAGGCAAAGCTCGTTCCGGTTAGTTTTACATTCAAAGAACCCTCGTGACAAAGTGATTTATTTAAACTTAGGAATTTTAATTTTTTTATGTTGAATTATTTAAAGGTGCTCACCAAAAATATGACTAAAATTTCCTCTAGATTTGTCATCCAGATTTTTATTACTTTATATGCTTCCTAAGCAAAAAAAATATAAAAGCACGTATTAAACATACTTGACTATTTAAACTATATTTTCATTTTAAAAAATTTACGACACGAGCTTCTCTTCTTTTTCTTTTCAGATGCAGAGCTCTGCTCCATCGGACCAGATGCCATGCTCCGATGTGGTTGGTCAGAGTTATGTCAAACGTTATAAATGTTATGAGATGGGCGTGGTAGCTTGGTTTGGCTGGGCTTGCCAGTGTTGTGCTTGTTTCCCACCTCACAACTATACTTTTGTCCAAAAGAAACACTGAAGAACTCAACACTCATCTTTATTTACAACTAAGATGTAATTTTTACAATGAATTAATTAAAGACATGTTGAGACCTCTATAGACATGTTCAGACCCATGTCTCCATCTTCCCACTGCCTAAAACCAAGGTGGTAGCTAACGCTAGTTATTGTAGATGTTTACTGGTTATGGTTATGTTTACCAGATGTGGCGGTTAATAATTCTTTTTTTTTTAAGAGATGGCGCTGGAAAGAAGGGTCGGTTTACAGTCTAATCTCTTATGTCATTTCCTTGCTAAGGTAGCATCTTTCAAAACGCCCTTGATGTTTAAACGATTTCGAGTTAGCGTCATATTTTTTTCGTGTTGTAAACATGTCGAGTTTGGAGCCAAATAAAGAGCATTTGAGACATGTACTGCTTTTCTTGTTCAATCACAGTAAAAACGCGAGTGAAAGCTGTCGCATACTTGTGGAAACTTACGGTGACAATGTCCCAACGCAAAACTCTCCTGTGCGTTGGTTTAGATGATTCAGAAGTGGTGATTTCGAAGAACGCCCAGACCAACCGCAAAATTGAAGATGACGAAGTACAAGCATTGTTGAAAGAACACGATATGCAAACTCAACAATAAACGACAGAGAAGTTATATGTTGGTCGCCGAACCATTTGTGATCATCTGAAGGCAGAAGATCAGAAGAAGGCAGAAAATCAGAAGAAGGCAGAAAATCAGAAGAAGGCAGAAAAACGGGTACCATCAGTTGAACGAGAGGCAGATCGAAAAGCGAAAAACGGTGTGCCATGTTTCGCTTTCTCGGCCTGAAAGAAAGACTTTTTTGCATCGGATCGTGATCGGAAACGAAAATTGATATATTTCGAGAACCCAAAGCGAACAAAATGGGATACAAGACTCCTTCAGCGAAAGTGGTCAGAGACACCATTTCTGCACTTGATTGGGAAATCTCGTCCGACTCACCAAATTTAACCCCTTCTGCTACCACTTGTTTTCATCGATGTCTCAAGAATTTTCAATGAAACACTTCAACAATTACAGAGATATCGAAAAATATGCTTGATGACTGGACCGCCTCAAAAGATGTACTGTTTTTCTGTGAGGGTATCCACAAATTTCCAGAGAGATGGGAAATATGTGCAGCTACCGATGGCGCATACTTTAAATAAACTATTTTTGACCTCCTCCAAATGAAACGTGCAAACTAACCACACTTGGTATATTGATTACATGTAATTTTTAGTAAATAATTATTTTCTTTGAAAACTTTTGCATCAATCCAATAGAAAGACGTGGTTGACGCATCTAGCGTGATCAGAATTTATTCGAATTTCTACCGGATGTGCCGGAACTGTAACCCTGCTGCACTGGGCATTTGAATTAATTATTTAAACGTGACTGAATAATAATAACGATAATACTAGTGAAAATATATTATTTTATATCGCGCGCGTCTACCGTTAGTCTAACATTAAGAGAAGGAAACATTCCCACCATATAAGACTTTCAACATTAACACGCTAACGGAGGTATTGCCAAAAGTTCCTGCAGTATTACTCAAATGGGACGTATCTAATAATTTCGTTATCCATATTAAAAATAATCATACTACAAGTAGAAAAAATATCAAATTATATTTTTTCTAAAACCGTTGATTTAAAAAAATATTAAAATAAAACAGTGGCATTAATCTATGTACACCTCGCGTCAGATTTCGTTGCAGCAATTGTTATTTTTTTCTTAAAAAACGTTTAATTTGGGAGAAAGGTAAAAAATGGCTTATTCAAAATATGCGCCAGCCCTACCAGCACATTTTTTCTCATCTCTCTAGCAAGTTGTGGATGCCCTCCCAGAAAAACCGTACATCTTTTGAGGTGGTCCAATCATCAAGTCATTTTTCGACATATCCGTAATTGTTGGAGTGTTTCATTGAAAGTAGATGAGACATCGATGAAAACAAGTGGTAGTCGGAAGGGGTCAAGTCTGGTGAGTACGGCGAGTGAGCCAAATTTCCCTGCCAAGTGCAAAAATGATGTTTCTGACCGCTTTCGTTGTGTATGATGGAGCGTTGTAGTGCTACAAAATCACTTTTCCGCGTATTGTAGCCCATTCTGGTCGCTTTTCGATTAATGTATGATTCAAATTGATCATTTGATGACGGTAGCGAATAGTATTAACTGTTTCTCGTGATTTCAGAAGCTGATGGTACACGACACCATTCTGATCCCACCAAATGAAAAAAAGAGGCTCAGTCTGGCGATCGATGTCGATCATTGTCCTGGATGGATCATTTTTGCATTTTAGCTTCTCGAAATATATCCGATTTTCGTCCCCAGTTACGATCCTATTCAAAAAAGATCAGTCACGATCCTATTCCTTCATGCCGAGAAAGCAAAATTTCGCACACCGTTTTTTACTTTCCCATCTGCCTGTCGTTCAGCCGAAGTGGTTCCTATTTTTCGGCCTTCTGGATCTTTCCCACGACATGCAGACGATCAGGAATGGTTGGGCGACCAACATTTAACCTATCTACTATTTGTGGCCAAGTTTGCATATCGCCTTCTTCCAACAATGCTTGCAATTCGGCATCTTCAAATTGTTTCGGTTGACCTGAGCGTTCTTTGCCTTTCAAGTCGAAATCACCACTTTTGAATCGTAAGTTTCCACAAGTATACGACTGCTTTCACTAGCGTTTTTCTTTTATTTTACTCGAAACTGGAAAAATATGGCGCTAACTACTCGAAATCGTTTAAACATTTGTTTTCAGCGCCATCTCTTAAAAAAAATTATTAGTCGCCACATCTGGTTTATAGGGGCCTAGAATTAAGTTGGAGGCCTAGCAGAACGTCTTGATGAAAACAAATTATATTTTCACACTTGATCGCGATCGCATGTATGCTTCGTCCGGTTACATTCGTGCTGGGTATTATGCCATCTTTCCCGTTGTATGTTCAGAGCGTAAAATATGCTATTCGGCTATTTAATCGGCACTTTCACTAGGCGCTAGGAATGCGCACACCTGCCACCTCTCGCTGGAAGGCATCGCTGCGTTACGATCAACTATTCGTTCGTTACACAATTCATTGTATTCCAAGAGAATTTTCGTAACTCTATCATACCGAACTGGTCCGTGTGGATCCCATTTTCGACATCGCGCTGCTGCGAGGGATGCTACGTAGACAACGGTCGGACAAGTAAGCAAGGACGCGCCTCACTCGAAAGAATTCTAAACGTGCCGTGGGCGATGAAACAATGCCTCGTGGGTTTGAAACTATTCCGTTAAGAGAAATATGTTGATCGCGGCCATCGCCGTCAAATATTCCTGCCGCCATTACAGCGAAATAATATTCGAAACATTAATGTTTCGAACATTAATGTTTTGTCGGCTTCGACTTGATTGAAATTCATTGCAAATGTTTCAAGTTTAAAATTTAATCAAACTGAATTTTATTAAAAATGTTATTAAAATTAATTTAGTTTAATTTAAATAAAATTTTGTTAAAAATGTAATTATTAAAAATTGGACTTAATTTAAATTAAATTTTAATTATTTAAATTACAAATTATTTTAATTAAAAAATAATTCGAAAAAACTCAAGTTTTAGTAAATCACTAAGAAACGAATTAGTATTTACCGACTACTGCTTCATTCTAATCGATTAATTATTTTTATATCTTCAAATTATTATTATCAAAAAATTATTATAATAACATTTAATATAATTTTGTAAAACGATAGCCAAGTTTCTTTTGAAGTATAGATTTAAAGTGATATTTTTGCATTACCTTAACTATTTATGAACCAATTTTCAAAGCAGTTTCCATTTCTCATTAAATCGAATGAACTTGATGAATCTGCAAAAGAAAATGTAGGTTACCATATGAAAAAAAGTTAATCTTTTTCATTTTTTTAAGAAATTGAAATAAATTGTAATTACTGCAATGCTTGAAGAAATGCTAATATATATATATATATATATATATATATATATATATATATATATATATATATATATATATATATATATATATATATATATATATATATACTTACAGTTGCAGAGTTGCATTGAGATTGCGACCCGCCGTCAATATGGCCAGTTGACTTGGTCTTGCTCTGTTCTATTCAGCTGTCTCCTTGCGTTAGACTCGAACCCAGCTGACGACGGCTATGAGGTCAGAAACCGGTCTTGGGAGGTATTTGTCTCGACGTGATGGTGACAGCTGATTTGAAATGAACAGAGGTACGTGGAAATACGGATGAAAGATTTCTGTTTTTCAAATATCTCTCTCCACGGCCCCACTACGCTGTCTTTTGAGCATATATATATATATATATATATATATATATATATATATATATATATATATATATATATATATATATATCGTTCTCCTTTCACAAGACCCAGAGGAGCTGCAAAGGACTGAATAGCCATTTGGCTTGAAACTATTCTTCAGTTCAGGTTATGTTTATTAAATTTGCTCAAGGTAGAAGAATTTCTATTTTATGAAGGGTTGTGGAGGTTCTGAACCACTGCATATATCTTGGACATAGGATTTCAATGGACGGGAATACCGCTCGGGGGCGGAAGCGGCGTGGCTGGCAAGCTAACATGATGTTTAAGGACAAACTCCTACTTTACTTGAAAAGTCTTTGAAGAAGTCCTCTTGCCCGTTATGACATTCGGAAGTGAAACCTAGATATTTTAGAGACAGCATGTTTGTGGAGTTTTCCTTTAGATAACTTTTTAATCTATTATTTTCTCTGAACAAACATTGTTTAGCATTATTTGTTTGATGGTGTTTAATTCCCTACTAAAATCTGCATACTGATCAGTCTGTTGTAAATTGCAAGCGATCATTTTTAATAGTCCCCCGTATAGCCGCCTCAAGACCCCTTCCTTGACTCGGCACACCTCTTTGTCATCTCTCCCCACCGCCGTCCTGCTGGCCAAGGTATTCCGCAAGACAGAACCGCGCCAGAACCCGAAGAGACGGTACCAATTGTGCGAGCGTTATTCTCCATCCATCGCGTCAACCGTATTAGGGTGCGGGTGGTGAGTGTCAGTGCGCGACCAGAGAAACACCGTCCCCGGATACCCGCTCAACGGGGCATGCTCGAAGGACCACGCTAAACCGTCAAGTGTACCGTTTTCGACAGACCAATATGGCAACGCTTTTGCGGACTGCGCCGCTACTGCTGCTTCTGGTATTCGTCGTGGTACCGGGCGAAGGCCATGTGGCGTTGGTATTCCCGCCCGCTCGCAAGTACGACCTGGACTTTCTGGACAGCTCCAGGACGAGGGCGCCTTGCGGGATGCCGAAAGGTGTGTTGACAGTTTACGTTGCCTTTTTGCGATGCGCACTTTAAATACCGGCCATTAACATTCCAAAAAGGTTTCGCCCATTACAATTAATTAAGATGGAACATATTTCGGATGTTTGAAATATTTACTACGGGTTCTGAAAATAACGCGACCTCGAATATTTGTTTTGATTGGGAATTACCACATTTCGAATCATAATGTTTTCTACATATTAACTTTGCTTCATTAGCAGGTAAATATTTGGAATGTTTATTCGATCATGTCGACAAATTATTATTATTTTTTAAACGTGATTCAATCATGAATGAATCGTGATTGTCCTTGGATTTCCAAATTTAACTGGCAAAAATTTATACTTAACAATAAATGTACCAATAGATAATGTAATTTTTTTATACTGTACAAACTTTTAGTCTATTTCAGAGTTAATAACACATCGGTCAATAAGTTAATAACACACTTTTTTTGCAAATTTCGACTTTAGACATCAATATATTCTCCTTGAAGAGCAATACAATCATTCCGACGCTTTTCTTACATTTCTACACCTCCTTTATAGAATGATTTATATTTGCCTTTAATTACCTCTTCATTGAAGTGAAATTTCCATTTCCAAAATCGCATGCGCATCCCAAGATACATAGGCCATAACACTTGCTTCATCACGCTGGAACCCGCATTAACGAATACTCGATTTTTTTTTGCTTATTTTTACTAAACTTGAAGAGATTTACCACTAAACACCAAAACGCTTTTTTGAACTGCTCGACGCACGTTTCGCTAACCATGTTAGCATCATCAGGAGATGATTTAATCTAATTCTAAAATTAAGCTATGTTCTATTTATATGAAAACCATACCTAACGAAGCGTGTAAAAATCATGAACCGTGAAGTGTACTAAACCTTACATTAATAATTGAAAAAGTTGATTGAAAGGAATCGGTCCTTTATCTCGGTTCATGATTTTCTTACATTTTTCTGTTTGAATGGTTTCATATGCATCCAAAGCCCTATTATTATTAACACTTTTAATTAGTCTTAAATTACTAATATCTACACTGTAGTCATGTTCGACTGCATGTTGGGCAACACAAGATTTTTCATTTCTCCCAAATCTAATGTGGGCAATATGTTCTTTATATCTGTCAATATGGATCTTTTTGTTTGCCCAATATACCTTCGATCACAGTGTTGACAGCTAATTTCGGAAATCCCCGACTTTGCATGTTGCTCTACTTTATCCTTTGGATTACCCAGAACTTCTTTTAATTTATTATATGGTTTGTACACAACTTTAATGTCCACTTATTTCAAAATTTTGTCTAATCCTCTTGTTAATTGGGCATCAAATGGTATTACCATGAATTTCTTTGTGTTCTGATCCTTTTGAAAAGTCGAAAATTCTTTCAATAATTTTCTGAACTTATGTTTTCTAATTAGTTTGTCTACAATGTTCATATTATAACCATTCACTTCAGATACCTCCCTAATTCATTTTAATTCTTTGTTATAATTATCTTTATTTAAAGGAAAATTAATTAATCTATTTACGATAAAATTTAAACTAGCCATCTTATTTTGGAAGCTATGATTGGAATCATTAGGAATGTATCTCGAAGTGGTGGTGGTTTTTTTGAAAATATCAAAATCTAACCTATTTTTATTATTTCTACTGACTAACACATCCAGAAATGGTAAACTATCGTTGTTTTCGAGTTCGTGCGTGAATATTATATTTTGGGATTTATTATTTAGGTTCTTATTAAAATCGTCTAAATTTCATTTTTCGAATCGAAAATGGCAAAAATGTCATCCACATATCTTAACCATACCTTCGGAAAGTAACTGAATTCATCTTTTGCCTCGGTTTCAAATTTACTCATAAATAAGTTGGCTAAGAACGGTGACAGAGGATTGCCCATTGCCGTTCCTTCTTGTTTATAAAACCTGTTATTAAGCTGAAAACAATTTTGCTTCATACATAATCTTGTTAAGGAGATGTACTCAGAAACACTCTTGTTATTAAAACCGTTTAACTCCAGTAATTCCCTCAGGTATTTCAAGGTATGTGGAATCGGGACACTCGGTAACAACGATGAAACGTCAAAGGAAACCAAAACCTCACCTTCCTGTAGATGTGTATTTTTGACTTTTTCTATGAATTTGGTTGAATATATCACAGAACAGGAAGATAGTTAGTTTGGTAGATTTTCAAATTCCTTTGTTAACCACTTTGCTAAGTTGTATGTTAGAGAATCAACGGCTGATACAATTGGTCTCATTGATTTTCCTGGTTTATGCATTTTTGGTAGAGCATACAATCTTGCCACTTTTGGATTAGAAACATATAATTTGCTTTTTAGAGGAGGAGAAATAAGGCTGTTAGAAGATTTCAATGTATCTCTAACTTCGTTAATCATTTTTGACAATGGATTCCTAGGTAATCGTTTATAAGGACCATCTTGAATTAATTTTTCAACGCGTTCAAAGTAATCAGGTTTGTCAATCACTACAATCTTATTTCCCTTATCAGCTTTTAAATAAAAACAATCCTTCTCTCACAGACGCTTGACAATCTTAGAAATATTTGGCACTTTTTGATATTTATTTGAAATATTTTTTGCAATTTTGCTTTTACATGACTCTCTTGATCTACGATGCTTATTTTTGCCTACAAACGATGCTAATAAATGTAGTATAACTCATTTTTGTAGTGTCGGTCAGTGTCAGTAAAAATTGATAATAATACGAAAAATAGTGCTAAATAGTTTGTAGGTTCTTGTAGTCACAAGAATGATTTTTTTTAACTCTATTCATGTATATGAATATCGGATAAAAAATTATCGCAAAAAACGACCCTAACCCAGAAACTACAATTTGATATTTTAATTTTTGAAAAACGCCCTTTACATCTTAGCAATATTCTTATCATTTTTAAATGCCCACAAATAGTTAGTATGGTTTGGGAAGTTGCCATATATTTCTTACATTGTCACCGAATGGACCAAAGGACGAGATGGGGTTTTGTTTCCTTTCCATTTGAAACTATGAAAATACGCCAATATGAAGGTCCATGTTCTATATTATGATCATTCATTAAATCATCTACATCACAACAGACACACAGCGGTTCTTCCAATTTATAAAAACTTGAAAATGTGACATTTCGTTTTCGGTAAAGTGAAACACTTACATTTTTATCTAACAAGTTCCACTGTTGAAGTCTGGAACCAAGAAGTTCCGATAATCCCAGGTCACGTACCATTTCATTCATTCTGAATTATTAAGTCCGGTTTACTGGTAGTTGTTAAAAATGTTGGGCCACAACTGGTGTTCTCAGGAAGTTGTGGATTAGATTCTGATGAAGAATTAGAATCGCGGGGAAACATGTTGTGCAGGTTTAAAGGCGTAACTGGTACCGGTAGTTCATTGCTATGAGGAATTGGCCTAAGTGTAGAAGGCCAATTTGGATACTGAATTTTGTTCCTTTGCTTTTTTTGAAATCCTTTCTGTGTTAGTGATACAAAAATAGCAATCAGTTACATGGTCACTAGGTTCTCTCCACATCATAGAAACAGCAAACGACAAGGAATTTTCCTTGCGATGCATCCACTGCACTAAATTTAAGTGACAACTCTCACAGCAAACATGAGGAACCCAACTTTTATCTTGATCTCCAATTTGGCATCAATTTTTCTATCGAAACCTTCGGTATGAAACACTAAACTCAAAGAGATTTACCACTAAACACCGAATCACTTTGTTAAAGTTCTCGAGGCATATTTCGTTAATCATGTTAGCATCATCAGGGGATGCTTTAATCTAATTTTAAAACTAAACTATGTTCTATTTACATGAGAACCCAAATTGCTACCCAACTACCTACGAAGCGTACTACCTACCTAATAAAGCATGTAAAAAAAAAGAAATCAAGAAAAAAAGAGAACAAAAGAAACAAAAATGAACCGTGAATTTTTCTTTAAAGAAATAGGTCCTTTATCCCGGTTCATGAATGTCTAAGGGTCGGTAAAATTCATGATTCATTTTTCTTTCTTTTGATGTCTTTTTTCTTTTTCTGTTTTCTTGTATTCTTTTTTTTTCACGCTTCACGTAAGCAATATTTTTTCAAACAGAAATAAATTACTCTACCAATGATTTCGCAGCGTTGTCATTTTCCTTTTAAAGAGGGACGATCTCGAGAAGGTCATAAAAAGTAGCGGTACGGAATTCGACCGACATTGTCATTTCTTTAATCAAATACACTCAGGTCCACATTTGTTACTTGCTTTCTGATTTTACCTTCGCTTTCACCGCAAGCTATAAATTTCTTCTGTTTTTTCTTCATTCTTCACCGAGTGATAATTGGACGTTCTACTAATTATATTAATATACTTATTAAATATTTGCTATTGTATAAACATTCTTTTGATTTTCACATATCTTACACGTACTGCTGTTATTTGACAAACTTAGAATGACGAAAAACCACCTGATATTTAGCATATATATTTTAAGAGAAAAAGAAACATAAATAGCTTACATAAATATTTATTGACTTTTTTATTTAATTACCATTATTATTTGTGACTTTTTGGCAACGTAGTGAAATGCCAGAAATAAAAGACTTCCCAATTAAATAATTTTGGGGGGAGCGTACCGGGTGTGGCGGTTAATAATTCGTAACTTTGTCTTAAAAGGAAAACACATTTAACTAGCTGCACATTTTTTTCATCTCTATGGTAATTCGTGGATGCCCCCCCGCGAAAAATGTACATCTTTTGAGCTTATGATATATCCGTAAGTGTTTCATGGAAAGTGCGTGAGACATCGATCAAAACAAATGGTAGTCGGAAGGGGCCAAGTCTGGTGAGTATGGTACGTGCAGAAATAGCGTCTCTGACCGCTGTGTGATGAGGCGTTGTCGTACTGTAAAATAAGTTTTCCGTGTCTTGTAGCCAATTCTGGTAGCTTTTCGATCAACACCCGGTATTAACGGTTTTACATGGTTTTAGAAGCTCATGGTATACGACACACGGTGACGACATGGTCCGAACCATGATTTTCTGTATTTTGGAGTCCCGAAATATATCCATTGGTCCTCTCCAGTCACGATGCAAAAAAGTATTTCAAAAACAGGATCCCGAGAAAGGAAAACTTCACATGCCATTTTTCGCTTTTCCTTCGGAGCTGATGTAGTGCCGATTTAGTTTATATCAAAATGGTTGGCCGACCAACATTTAACCTCTCTTGTTGTTAAGTTTGCATATCTCCAACAATGCTTGTTATACGGCACTTTCACATTTTTTCGGTTGACCTGGACGTTATTTGTCTTTCAAGTCGAAATCCACACTTTTGAATCGTGTAAACCAAAGTCCACAAGCATCTTATGTTGGGACATTATCACCATGAGTTTTCACAAGTATAAAATAAAAATCTAAATGTTCGTTTGTTCAAAATCTTAAATCTCCGAAAGTTCTTCACCGATTGCTTTGAAATTGTGACACAACGTTGCATTCGAATATGAATGTGTTTTTATATATCTATTATATAGAAGTCACACCTATGACAGGTAAAAACATGTTTTTTTTTAACCAGCGCCATCTGTTGGACGTAAACGTAACATAAGCTATATTAAATAGTTCACGGCAATTGGCGCGCCATCTGCAATGAAGTCAGTGAATCACTATTGTTACTATTGATCACTATTTTAAAATCGTGTCACTTTTCTCACTATTTTTGAAATTTGGTCACTATTTTACTATTTCAGAGCTCAGAAGTGGTTAGAATATGGGACAAATTTATTCCTAGACTCGCTTACTACGATAAACTCACGTAGGTAGGGGACAAATTTGTCCCGCGCGGAATCACTTTCAATATATGGTGTGTGAGATCTAGCTTGGCCTTAGATTGTTATAAATCTATGGTAAATGTGTACAATAAATCATGCTTTCATATGCTATCACTAAAATGACGAACCTGAAGAAAAAAAAATCCATTTTAACTTCACTTTTTCGTTATGCAAAGTTTTGTGGCATAAGAATCTTTAGTTTTTGTAAAAAAGCTTTTTCTTTTCCTTAAACAGTGCGATTTTCCGCGTTCCAAGACATTGGTGTCCAATTCTACTTCGGATCCTCTTACTGCAAGAGCAGCGCGATGAAGAGGCGAAACCAGGCCGAGGATGAAAAAGAACGCCGTCAAAGAGAGGCGAACGAGCATCAATAACGAGCAGACAGAGAAAAAATCGCGAATCTCGCAAAAGAACCTCAAAGAGAAGCAGGAAGCAGGAGCAACCACCGATCAACTATTGGTTGAGGCAACCAAAAATCTTGAAACGCATTGAAGAAGGACCATATGACAGCGGCGAAGGTGGCTCAAGGAATGCTAACAGAGGCGAAGGCTATGAGAGAGAGTGCTGAGAAGTACTACAAGAAAAGTGCGCCACTGTAGAAGAAAGTAAAGAGAAAACCAACAACTTTACTTCAGCAGCTATTTCAAAACCACACCAGCCAGAGAAGAAAGGACCCCGAAGACCATGAAAAACCTTCATAGATTTCGATTTATTTTCATTTTTACTTAATTATTTAACCAGAGTGAGCCACAGCAACGCGTGGCCGTGTACAGCTAGTTAATAATATATAAAATAAATAAGCAATACTACAATCATTTAAATAGCAACTAATAGAAAATTCTTACGAATTTTCCGGAAAACTCGACATGATATAAAATCCGACCTTAATATTTGTTGTAAATTAATGGTCCTTTCTCATCTATTACGTATCTTTGCTTTGTCTTACCGCACATAAAAAAGAACGTGACCAGACAACTTCATCATTATTGATGAGAAAAAATTTCAGAATGATCTAATGCGAATAATACCTGCCAACGTAGCCTTCGGGCCATTTAAAGAAGTCACGTTTCCATGTAGTTTTTCATTGAATACACACCATACTACTACCAGGTATGGTCGTTAACGATTCTTAATTTTTTTAAGACTCAGTTTTTACTCACTACAGTACCTTAGAGTCTAATAATGTATTTACACTAAACTAATGGGTAATGCACAACCGCACTATTATCTGCTTTGCACTAGCACATTCACTTAGCTAACTCGAAAGGCTTCACTCTTTTGAGTCTTCTTGTTAAATTGGTGTTGTCGAGGAGCTGGATTGCCTCAACGTTCGCGTGTTGATGGAGCCGTTGTTCGTGACACAATTTGTTAACAGTCTGGTCAACAGTGTCCATCTGAAGGTTTCGATGCAGATCACTATTTCTGATGTACCATAGTGCATTGACGATGTACTTTGTTCTGGAATCTCTGAATGATTAGAATATTACTGTTGGTGGCATAGCCCCAGAGCTATATGCCATAGGTTCACACCGGTTTGAAGATTTCTTTTTACAATAGTATTTTGTTACAGGTAGATAGACTAGAGTATCTACCAAGTAGTCAATACATTTTCTTGTACCTTATATCAAGCTCTCTTCTTTTCTTTTTGACATGAACTTTCCAGCGAAGTTTTGCATCTAATGAGATGCCTAGATATTTTGTTGGGTTTGCATAGGGGATACAATTCCTTGTATCACGTATAGTACAAAAGGTACAACAAGTAGTTGAAGATGAATCTCGTTCAGCAAGACCTTCCATGTCAACCAATGAAGAAATCATTATCAACATCAAGGACATTGCATTGAATAATCAGTTTTTTTATATCCAATTTTCCATTACCTTTACTTTCTTCGATTGACACAACACACACGCAAGTTTTTACATTAGAAAATGTAGTTCACCTCAAAATGGAATTAAATTTTTGTGAGAAAAACGAAAAAAAGTTCTAGAAAGCGATATATTTTTCATTATAATTATCACTGAATATTAAAGAATCATGAAATATTCTTTATGAGCGAGTATAGGTGCGACGATGAAATCGGCATTCGCTTAGTGGCATTAACTCGCCGAGGAATGTTGCAAGTGAAAATTTCTAATATTACGTCACGGCCTAACATACGACCTGGTTTCCGATGTCCGAGGAATAGAACAGGTGCCTCGGCCTAGGTCGAAGGAGCAGAAGAAAAAAACTGCTGAACCGGGTCCGACCTCAGCGAGCATCATGCGGTGTTCGCGTCTAAACTGTGTCGTGTTGTCTCGATACGTTCCCTTTGCGATTTCGAAGCCGAATTAACCGTAATTCAAACTGTTATGCAAATTCAACATATCTGTACAATTGTTTAATCTATCTGTGTGATTTTTTTGATTTTTTTCAACATAAATAACTATATCAACAAGATCATTTTTGGGTTTGTTGCTTGTTCTAGAAACATCTAGACGCGCCTGTCATATAATTTTGTTTAGACTGTGTTGAGCTCTTAAGTTGAATTAAACTGAAGACGTTTCTTAAGAAAAAAACTTAATATTTTTTATTACTTAATGGATTTTAGATGTGTCCAAATAACATACCTTCATGTTTTATTGGAAATTAACATAAACAAACAACATTTTAATATGTTGTGGTCTTTCTACCATCTTTTATTGCGGTAAATTAAAAATTCTTTTTGGTAAACAATCACACAACTCTTTTGTTGTTTGTTATGGAATTTCTTTCTTACCATGAAGCCTGAATGGCACTTTTTAAGTCATACATATTTGTAGATTGTCTGGATTCACTACAAACTCGTCATGAAAGCATGTCCCAAATATTTTCAATGATATTAAAATCTGGAGAGACAACAGGCCAGTCCATTTTTGAAATATTGTTTTGCTCGAACCAATTCGTTTTGTCGAATGAATGGACGCGCTATTTTGTGCGAATCAACTTCTGTTTTTCTAATAAATTTCAAGAAACACCAAGCTACCTGTTTGCCATCCTTGCAATTAAACGTTTAACCAGAGTAACGCTTGCAAAGTATCGAAATATATTATCAAAATCAGTGTTCTGTACACCAATTATCAGCATTTCACGCTGCTCGTATACAAAAAACTGGGCGTTCCGTAGAAAATATCGACAAAGCGAGCAACTCTTGTATCCTGTGAATTGCAACTATGCAAATATTGTATCCTGTGAAATACTCCAATTGGTATTTCACAGGATGTCCTACGTTTGGAAATAATTGATTTTTTAAACTAATACTTCAATAATCTTCTTCCTGTGATTCTCCTTGGTATTCGGCTTTCTGACATTCTCGCCACGTCTGAATCCCTGAAACTATTGTTTCGAAAACCTCAGCGCTTAAATTTTCAAGACACGTCCTACACAAAAACAAACCATCATTTGAGAATCGGTGAAACTGCCTATAAATTAAATTGCGATTTTTGCCCTCACGCCAATGGGTATTAGTTCCAAGGCGACTGCAATGGAAAGGTCGACTTCGAGTGACCGTCACGAGAAATAATACCATTTAGGAATTTCAAGTATGTCCATACGACGATTTTTCCTTCTATACCTTGTAAAGTTTCAACATTCGTAACCTAAATGACGGATTAATCACCAGAATTCAGATGATCCGACCTCACTCAGTGCCAAAATGTTTGACACGCTTTTTTTAAGACTCACATAATATTAATATTTTACGAAAATTGCAATAAAATGTTTTTTTTTACTATCTTAAATTGATTTAAACTGAAAAAAGAAATTTCTTAAGATTCATTCATTTCTTAAGAAAAATTCATTATTTAATTAATTTTAGATGCGTCAAAATCACACCCCCTTAGTTTTATAGGAAATTAACATAAACAAACATTTTAAAGCCTGAATAGCACTTTTCAAATCATTTATATTTGTAAATTGTCTGGATTCACTACAAACTCGTCTTGAAAACATGTCCCAGATAGTTTCAATGATATTAAAACCTGGAGAGACAACAGGCCCGTCCAGTTTTGAAATATTGTTTTACTCGAGTCAATTCGTTGTAATTTTTGCCGACTGAATGGAGGCGTTATCTTGTTGAAACAACTTTTATTGTTTTAATACATTTCAAGAAAAACTAAGCTACCTAAACTCAAAGAGATATACCTCTAAACACCAAATCACTTTTTTTAAAGTTCTCGACGCACGGTTCTCTAATCATGTTGGCATCATCAGGAGATGATTTAATCTGATTCTAAAACTAAACTATGATCTAAAAAGGAATAAAACAATATTTTACTTTTCATCGAATTGACAAAAGAATTGCCGGTGATGCTCAAGAAAATCGAGCAGCTCCACAATGCTAAAAACGGCACCGCGCTATAAAATCCGTTCCTTGATATCTCGAAGTGAAGGATCTCTTTCATGTATGTGGGCAGGTAGGTCACCAAAGTAAAGAAGATGTAGTTGTGTCCAAACTGACCGGCTATGTTTGTTATATTAATATTTTACTTTGTTTGTTATAAAAGTGATAGATAACAAAGTATAAAATTGTTTTATTCCTTTTTAAAAAATGAACTATGACAAAGTAACGGACACATCAATCAATAATTTAAACTATGTTCTATTTATATGATAACCCTATCTAATTAAGCATGTAAAAATCATGAATCGTAAAGTTTACTGGGCCTTACATTAATAAAAGATATACAACTTTGCTCCCGCCGTTTTTTTTTTAATTTAAGACTTTATTATAAAAAACTGGTTATACATTTATGATTCAAAGTATTGTCCATCGTTGACCACTACTTTCTCTCGTCTTTCAGGCAGCATTCGAATCCCGCGTTGAAAAAAAATGGTCGTCTTCTGAAGCGATCCACGAATCGATCCAATTTTTGACTTCTCCATAAGGCCGGAAGTGCTTTCTTCCAGTTATCCTTCGATACAATTCCCAAAATTAATCTTTTTTCTCGATGAGTTCAGTATGTCTAACCGAACCGACTTAACTTGGCTATCGATAAAAACCTTCGTTTTAATTGGCGTCCTGTGACTCTACAACTCATCCCGTCTGCGTATAACGAAAAAATTAATTATCTTACTTCCTCAGAAAAAACACTCACTATTTCCCATGATATAGTTCAAAAGGTCATTGATATTTAAACGATTTCGAGTTGGCATCATATTTTTTGAGTGGTAAACATCGAGTTTCGAGCCAAATAAAGAGTATTTGCGATACGTTCTGCTTTTCTTGTTCAATAAAAAAAAAACCATTAATCCATGTTTTCAATATATGTAGTATTAGTAAAAAAGATTGGATTAAAGCTCGTTTTTATTGATCTTCATATGCTTCCTTGCATGCTCAGGAATTTTAAATGGGAAGATAACCAGGTCAGAACAACCAGGTCAATCGAAAAAAAAAATTGAAGATGCCGAATTACAATCATTGTTGGAAGAAGATGATATACGGACTCAACAACAAATGGCAGAGAGGTTAAATGTTGGTCGCCGAACCATTTGTGATCGACTGCATACCATGGGAAAGATTCAGAAGGCATGAAAATGGGTACCACATCAGCTGAACGACAGACAGACAGATATGAAAAACGAAAAACGATGCGCGAAACTTTGCTTTTCGACATGAAAGAAAGACTTTTTCCAGAACGCAGAAAATCTTGGGTTGATTTAGGACAATAATCAACACCGACCGCAAGACCGAATCGCTTTGGAAAGAAGACAATGCTGTGCATCGTAAGCGGGATCGTAAGAGTGTCATGTACCATGAGCTTCTGAAACAGTTAATACCGTTCGCTACCGTCAACAAACGACGCCCATTTGAACCATGCATTGATCGAAAAACGACCAGAATAGGCTACAAGATACAGAAAAGTGATTTTGCAGCACGAACAACACCCCATCACACACAGCGAAATCAGTCAGATACACCATTTTTGCACTTGGCTGGGAATTCTTGCCCCACCCGCCGTACTCACCAGACTGGGCCCTTCCGACTACCACTTATTTTCGTCAATGTCTCGCGCTTTCCATGAAACACTTCAACAATTACCGATATTTCAAAAAAAGGCTTGATGACTGGACCACCTGAACAGATGTAAGGTTTTTCAGGGAGGACATCTAGAAATTGCCTGAAAAAACCACTTTTACCTTTCTCCTAAATTAAACGTGTTAAAAAAAAATATTTTCAACCGTTGCACCTGATATAAATTAAGTGTACCTAACATAGTGATGACCAAATAACAGTAAATATTCACTAATAATTAGTAATATTTACTAATATTCTGATCAAGGTCGTTCTAAACTTTTTCTCTTTTCCAACATTTTAACTTACAAACAAAAAAAAAATCAAAAAAATAATAATTAGACTTATGTTAGACTTGCATTTATTTTTTTTTTGCAATGTTGTTTCTATCGTTTTGACACTGAGTGTAGTATTTTTTCAGTTGCGTACTACATATGGATATGTGGTAAGCTACGCTTTTGTGTAATGTCTTTCAAGTGCAATGAATATGTGAAACCATATAAACGATTTACGCGTTGCGATCGATTGGAAATTATAATCGGTATGTAAAAAACAGCTCGTTGCGCAATTACTAATAAAACCTTGTGACATAACTTTGCCAACTAACGGAAAACGATTACGGTAATTGGAGACACGGCGAATGGAAAGTAAAAGTGGCGGAAAATTGCCTATCAAAGATTCCATTTTACGGATTAATTTACGGGCCGCAACAGGAATTGCCATCAAAACAATACCCTACTGAAAGTACGACTGACTCACTTTACAATTTGTCAAATTCCAGGAAATGTCAAGACTTCCTTGCTGTCGGGAAGCAAGTTCAACGTCTCCTGGCATTTGGGATACCCTCACAAGGTAAGTTCTAGTTTTTCTAAATAAAAATATATTTTAAAATAATGTACAGTAAACAAAAAAATATTTGCACACCCTGATTTTTAGTGGTTTCTCACAAATCACATTTTTGTTTTATTAATAAAAAAAAAAGGGTGATTATTGTGTTTGAACTTTAGACAGGGGTCGCTGTCAAATTACTATGGCAATCATCATAGCAAATCAAATGTCTGGCAAATCGTCATTTCACCATCAGAAAAACTCTTACAAATTGTCGACATTTACTAGGCTAATTGGAAAATTCGCGGAGCAGAAATCATAACAATTTTTATAGTGGAAAAAATCACATTATTCTTCCGCATATTCTCTTTTAAACTCAATACATTTTTCCAGTGGTTCTCCAATTTATTTCTCAATTCATTTTCTGGAAGTTCTTCAAAATACTCATCTACGGCTGGGATAATTTCTTAATCAGATGAAAAAAGCTTGCCACGAAGATATTTTTTAAAGTTTGGGAACAGATGAAAGTCAAACGGGGCCAGATCTGCTGAATATGAAGGATGTTCCAACAATTCGTAGTGTAACTTCTTAAATTTTGCCATTGCAACTACACCTCTGTGAGTCGATGTATTGTCTTAATGAAAAATTATTTTTTTCTTCGCTAAACCAAGTCTTTTCTCACGAATGTTTGCAGCCAATTGATCCAAAAAGTTTGAGTAATATTATCTTGTTATTGTTTTACCGGTTTGAAGGCAATCAAATTAACGAAGTGTATTTTTTATTCCAAAAAAATGACACTATAACATTTTTGGTCGATTATGACCACTTTCGCTGCTGCGGAACTGCACAACCGTGCTCAGTCCACTCTGTAGTTCGTTGTCGCTGTTCAGGATCACAATGGTAAACTCAAGTCTTATCCATAGGTACAAAACGACGTTTAAAATCAATTTTATTCTTTCGAAAAAGATCCAAATATTGGTTAAATAGTTTTACTCGAAGTCGTTTTTGATCATAATTTAACAATTGCGGCACCCATCTTGCACATAGCTGTCTCAAGCCAAATTCCTTTTTCAAAATATGAAACATCCGTTCAGCTGAGATGTCCATGATCTTAGCAATTTCGCTTAAAGTCAATTGTCTGTCATCCATAACCATATCATGTATAGAATAAATTATTTGTTCAGTAGTTGCATTTATTGGACCTCCAGAACGAGGATCATCATCCAGGTTTGTACGACCACGTTGAAACTCACCTGCACACTCACAACATGGTTTTTGAAGGAGCAGACTCTCCTAATATATTTATCACTTCAGAACTAATTCCCATTGCCTTTAAACCTTTTTACAAAGAATTTAATCACTGAACAATTTTCCATTTTAAAAAATAACACTGATACGTTTACTTTAAGCTGCTGTTTTTGTACGAATGAATCGACAGATCGACTTGAAACTTCACATATCATCTGAAGGATTAGATTTCAAAATGTAGTAGATTTTATAGTTCTATAGGTGTCGCTCCGTGAATTTTTCAATTAGCCTAGTATTATATATAGCCTTATAAAGTCTTTTATGGTGTACATAATCGGCCAACTAAGCAATGTATTCGCTGAATTATCGACAAATTCCGAATACAAATCACCCTGCTCGTTATTAAAACAAAAAACTGTGATGAAGATCCAAATTTATGAATTCGTTAATGGGGATCGTCACAGAGCGATGATCAATGATTATTTAATTCTGAATTAGATCTAGAAGATATGTGATTCCAACAGGCTGGCTCCACATGTTAAATCGGTATTTTGTTTGGGGTTATGTTAAATATTTGGTCTATGCCGATAAACCAGCAATTATTAAAGCCTTGGACGCCAACATGACTCGGACAATTGCAGATATAATACACCAAATCCTTGAAAAAGTGATTCAAAATTAGATTGACAGAATGCGCCTTGCCAGAAGTAACAGCGGCACACATTTACCCGAAATTCTTTTCAAACATTAACGCCATTGAATGTTATTTCACATAAAATAAATAGTTTCAAGGCAACTAATTGTGTTGTATTTGAATTTAAAGCTAGATGCAGTAAAAAAATCACCCTATATATAGCGGGTTCGTTAGCAGTATTCGTGGTTAGAAAAAACCTAGAAATCTGAATTTTTGGAGGTTGGACTACGGCGTAATTTAAGATTCTCTGTCATTTTAAAATATCTTCAAGGTCGTAGCACTTCCGGTTATCCCGGAAGTCGCCAGTAACTTCTTTATTTTAAATAGAACGCCCGGTATCACGGGCGTAGCCAAAGGGGGGGTTTTGGGGGTTCACCCCCCCCCCGAAATAAGCCAAATATTACCTAATATTATACCGAAAAAATACGAGGAGTGAAGAGAGTTAAATTATTACATTTGAATTGAATAATTATTAATTGAATAATTAAATTTCATGTAAGTATATTTTTGTTGTTTTATTTACTTCATATTTTCTATTTCTATGTGATTTTTCGAAACAAAATGAACATGACTGAAACGGCAGAAATTCACTTTAATTAGAAAATGAATAAAAAAAACAGGAACATAACAAAATTTAGAACATAATAACAAATGAAAAATATAATAAAATTGGAACATAATTACAAGAAATAATAAATGAATATAAAATTACAATAATTATTCTATTTGACCGCCATTTTAGTTCAAACACTGGATAATTCATATACTCATATACTCCTCGGGAAGCATAACTCCGAATTTCGTCTGGACTTAGATTAGTGAATGCATCGTAAACACGGTTCAATAATTCCTCTCTAGTTTGTACAGGCCTAGAGTACACTAGTCCTTTTATATGGCCCCAGAGGTAAAAATCTCCAAGGGCGTCAAATCGGGTGATCTGAGTGGATAGTTCCAGGATCCCTGTAGGTCAATTTACCGATCCTCAAGCATCAAGGTCAACTGCTGGTGTGCTGCTATAGTGGAATGTGCTGAAGCACTATCCAGCTGATACCAACTATTTACTCTGTCACGTTAAGATAGAACATTTAGGAAATCACTAACAAACCCTTTGAATATCTCCAGATATCTAGCCCCATTAAAATTATCGTACACTTAATATGCACAGTATTGGAATATAAACTGTACTTGAAAAAATTAACAAAATCACTAAGTAGATACCTCACAAATTTGTGACCTGATACTGCTTTGACATCATATCAACATTGTTTCAATTCCTGTCAAAATCAAGGCTTACTAGATATGACTTTTGGAGTTTCATCGGCTTTTGATAAAAATACATATGGATTTACAAGAAAACCATGGAAATAGGTATAGGGAAAGTTACAGAGAGCGATGCAGAATCAAATTCTGCATCCGACCATCCAATAATATACAGAGTGTCACATTTGAAAGAAAGAACTTTTTTAACTTTGAAAATAATGTAATTGGTCATCAAATTTTGGACACCCTGTATGTGATAAATTAAGTATCAATGTCTATTTCGAAAGGATCATTCTTGTGCTTCCGTCTACCCCAGAAGCGCGTAGTACCAATCGAAAATAGGTGAAAGGCGCAGTGTTGAAAATAAGTTGCATCTTTCAAAATTTTCAAAAGAATCAAGATATTTATGAAACAGTTCAAAATAGGTATAGGGAAACCTGATGGAGCTCATCATAAAATTTTCTCAGGAATCCAAAAATGAAATAATATACTGGGTGTTCCGTTTAAAATAACGAAGTTACTGGCGATTTTCGAGGGATCGGAAGTGATATGACCTTGAAAATACTTTAAAATGAAAGAGAATCTTAAATAACATTGAATTCCAAAAATTCAGAATTCTAATTTCTTTTCTAACCACGAAAACTTCTAACGAACGGATACTGTGAGAAGCCCTGGCTATTTACAGGGTGTTAGGAAACATGCGGCAAAAATTAAAGGGGTTATTCCTTGACTTATTCTAAGAATATTTTGTTGTATGATGGTTTTTGAAAAACCTCTTTGTTTCGAAAATACAGGGTGAACAAAATTTACGACATTAACAACATTTTATTATCAAAAAGTACATGTAAAGTTGCTCAATCTACCATAAATGTTCGAAATGACTTCCTCCAGCCTCTAAAGTATCCAAATTCTTCAATGGAGTAGCGTAAACTATTGACTAATGAACTAATGACTGACTGACAGATATCCCCAGAAGAAATAATCCAGGGGGTTTAAGTCCGGGGATCGAGCAGGCCATGCGTGTGGCCCACTTCGACTAATCCAGCGATATCCGTAGTGTTGCTGTTAAAAAATCACGAGCAACCAAACTGAAATGTGGTGGTGCACCATCGTGCATAAACCACATTTCATGCCTTGTTGCCAATGGTACATCTTCCAGAAACTCAGGCAGCGTTGCTCCCAAAAAGTTGCGATACACCTCTCCAGTAAGTCTTTGTGATAGAAATACCGGTCCAATTAGATAGTCACCTACAATTCCAAAACAAACATTCAAGGAATGAACATTCAAGAATACGATCTTCGCATATCGCATGCGGATTTTCATCAGCCCACACATGGTTATTATGAAAATTCCTTATTGCGTTTCTTGCGAAAGTGGCTTCATCGGTGAAAAGAATTTGTGTCAAGAATAGAGGGATGCGTAGTAAAGTTTGCAATATCCATTGACACAATGCAATACGTAGAGGAAAATCAACAGGTAGTAGTGCCTGAACGCGTAGAATGGGTATGGATACAAGAAATTGTCCTTAAGAATTTTCCAAACTATCCAGTGACTCACATTCAAAGTATATGCAATTTTTCGCCTAGAACTACCAGGCTCTTCCGCTATCATATCCAGCACATTCTGTTCCAATTGTACCATTCTTACAATCAGTAAACTTCCTGACCCTTCAGTTAGTTTCAATGTGCCTATTTCACGAAGACGTCGATGAATGTTTTCGAAGATTTTTCGGTCGGGGACATTACGGGCAGGAAATCGTTCAATGTACAATCGCATAGCTTGTAATGCATTGCCATCAGCAAGTCCATACATGAAGTGCATGTCAGTCATCTCGGCGTTTGTTTATATTATGATAGAGGACTTCACTCACTATTTAACACACGTCAAACAGCCAAACGTCACTCAATCTATGTAAATAAATGCGACCGATGAAATCCTCTTACTAGATAAAACAGCCGTTCCAAGTGATCGAGATCGAAAAAAAATGTTTTGGTACTTGATAAACTCATTGACGTACACCCTACTTTTATTTACATTAATGATTTCAACAAATATCGAATATGGTTGTCGCAAATTTTGTTCGCCCTGTATCATCGAAACAAAGCGGTTTCTCAAAAATCATCACAGGGCAAAATATTCTTAGAATAAGACAAGGAATAACCCCTTGCATTATTGCTGCATGTTTACCTAACACCGTGTATATACATTTGCTATGTTTCATGTTTTATTATTTTAGGGTGGATTCAAACTACAACTTCTGGACGAGTTAGAAAGACCCGTCCTAGATCTGACTCCCAGTGTGCAGGGTTCAGAATATATCTCGAATGACGCTACGTAAGTGCCTTTCCCTTCTTGTTCTATGATTTCATCTACACTGTATCATTGTCTTCGCAGGGCTCAAACCTATGGAGTAGAGCTGCCCCCGGACTTTACCTGTTCCAACTGTACCTTACGCTTGATTCGACAAGCTCTAGAATGGGGTAAAGGATATAAGTTTTGGTCGTGTGCAGATGTTGACATCAAGACCAGTAAGAAATTCGACCTTCAACTCAAGTCAGTGATTCTAATTAATGTTTTTCATCGCAGGAAAAGTCTTTAGGGAATCGTGCAGCGGTCACGGGCGATATCTTTTGGGGAAGTGTAAATGCGATCGACTCTACTACGGATCAGTATGCCAATTCCGCGATGAATGTTTGGAAAACAGCGACTGCGGCGCCCAAGGAGTGTGCGTCGACGTAGATGCCACAACTGCACCCAGAAAACAGTGCTACTGTCAGCTAGGCTGGTTTGGTCCAGGATGCACAAGACGTAAATACCAAAAAATAAAAAAAACTTTCAAAAATCGATTCATTTCTTCAGGTTCTCAAGTTAAATCTACCGATATCGATTTCGACTTGTACACGGAAAAGAAACTGTCCGACACGTTCACCCTTTACTGGAGAATTCTCAAAGAGCATAAGGAGCTGGAAGCAGTAATGGTCGTTAATGGAACCAGTTACGCAGCTCTCGGATGGCGACCCAAAAGCCTCACTAACAGCTGCAAAAATTTCCCGCAAATCGGTCTGACGACCACGAATAATGAGGGAGCCACTGTTGCCGAACCTGAACCGAAAAACGAACTTGAACCGAAAAGCGAACCTGAATCGTCAGCACAGTCCACTAGCAAACCTGAACCAGAACCACTGGTAAGGACTTACTTAAGTCCCACATTTGAGCAATTTTGACGTATATTTCCGTTTCAGAGCGAGCCAGAGCCAAATAGTTTAGAAAAAGAAAAGAAATCGAGCTACAACAGGCGATCGGCTGTTCCCTCACCTCCACTACCTATTTATCAAGACGTGGATAAGGTAGAAACTAGTGTTTCTTTTCAAGTCAGCAAAAGTCAAGGTCAGATACTTTATTTATTTGAAACAATCTCTCATTTGTATATGTGGCTGTCTGTATTTATTTACAGGAAGAACTAAGAGACAGGCTGACGGTAAGCATCGAAATTGGTAACATTCACCCGGTGTTAAAATGTTAGACACAGTGGAGAACATATTTTTTACTTTTTCAAAATAACATATTAATATGAAAACTATCGTTATCGGTGTTGGTATTTTCATTAAAATGTCTTTAGTGAAACAAAAGTGACAGCAAAATATCTAATAATTGCCTAAAATCGCTAATTTTCGCGACCATATATGTATGGGAAAAAGCCAAAACTTTTCATAACGAAGATTTTGCTCAAACTTTGAGATAATACGTATTTTTAACCATAGAAAACAGAAAACCAGTCTATTTTTACTTAGGATGAAATGTTGCGAACGCTTAGCGACAAAATAAAGAAAGCGTTATTTCTGGAAAATGTTAATAGACCTTGGTAATTTTAAAACTATACAAGCTATCAGAATGATCTCTTAAAATTGTCTGTTAGTGATGGTATTTTTATTACGCTATCTTTACTAGAACAAAAGTGAGAACAAAAGTCCTAAAAATGGCCTAAAATCGCTAATTTTCCCGACTATATGTATGGAAAAAAGGCCAAAACTGTTCATAACTTAGATTTTGCTCAAACTTTGAGAAAATACATATTTTCAACTGTAGGAAACAGAAAACCAGTTCATTTTTACTTAGGATAAAATGTTATGAACTTACAGCAACAAAATGAAGAAAGCGTTATTTTTGGAAACTGTTAATAGACATTGATAATTTTAAAACTACATAAGATATCAAAATGATTTTTTCAGCAGTCGATTGACAGTCAGATTACTTATCAGCATTAGTACTTTCATTAAAATGTCTTTACTGAAACAAAAGTAAGAGCAAAATATCTGAAAATGGCCTAAAATCGCTAATTTTCCCGACTATATGTATGGAAAAAAGGCCAAAACTGTTCATAACTTAGATTTTGCTCAAACTTTGAGAAAATACATAGTTTCAACTGTAGAAAACAGAAAACCAGTCCATTTGTACTTAGGGTGAAATGTTACGAACTTACAGCGACAAAATGAAGAAAGCGTTATTTTGGAAACTGTTAATAGACATTCATAATTTTAAAACTACGTATTATATCAAAATGATCTCTTCAGCAAACCATTACACTTCATCATTTGCCATCTAATAATTTTTTTCTTCATTCGAAAGATCATGAAAATAAATGGAAAAACCCTCAGACCCATCATTAAAAAATAAATTCACATTTGAAAAATTATATTTAATTTTTTTAAATTTTTTACGTTATACATTTTGACATTGAGTGTATATGTCTTAAGTTACTAGTTAAAAATAATAGAGGGTAGAAAAAATAATTATAGCAGCAATATGGTTTCTGTAATCTGACAAAGGGTGTCGGTCTTTTCCATTCCTTTAGAGTCAGCACCGTCAGCAGAACCAGAACCTAGCTCAGAACCCACCCCAGAACCTAGCTCTGAACCAGAACCAACATCTGAACCAGAACCCAAATCCGAACCCGAGCCAGAACCCAAATCTGAACCCGAACCTACCTCTGAACCCACCGCCGAGTCTAAATCCATCGAACCCAAGTCCGAGCCTGAACCCAATGCAGAATCTAGACCCGAACCCGAACCCGAACCTAAAACCGAACCTGAACCTAACGCGGAACCTAAATCGGAACCTGAGCCGAGTTCTGAACCCACAGCAGAACCTAACCCAAGCACGCATGTTAGTTTAGATTCGGCACCTAAGAACCAAGATGGTCCAGGTAAAATAATGTGATCAACTACATGTTGTCGATAATTCTTACTTGTTTTCTTAAACTGAAGAAGAAAACTTGAATCCTTACACCCCTCGACATGACTTCAACCCTATGGATTGTACCGACATCGTGATTGGATCCGCTCGAGGCACAGCCAGCAGAATCGGAGATTACTACACGAGAGACAGGTGAGTGTTTCATTAGAAACTGCCTCCTCCACTTGATACATCGCGAAAACAATTTCTTGTAGATCCACACCGCGAATGGACAACTTCTGGGGGGGAAAGAACGATCTCACAGCCGCGTTAGGCTTCGAAAAAGACGGAGTCACTACAATTTTGTTCAGAAAGAAACTGGAGGCGAAAGAATCGAGTGATCATTCGATCGAGGAAAACCTTATGCATGTCATCTTCGCGCAGGGTCAAGAAAAAGGTGAGTTATTTAATATGAAAGGGAATATGAACAAAATTATGTGTAAAAAATACCCGGAATTTGTCATTTACAAAGCGTGTAAAAGGTTCTTTAATTTTCATTTCTGCTGTAAGATGGCAGCACTACGAGCGCGATAGGTTAACAGTTTGTTTACATCAGCTGGTTTTGTTAGTCGATGTCAAGTCTGTGTAACGATTTAAATACGAATAAAAATATTCAGCAAAGAATTTGCCCTAATATGTGCGGTGAACCGTACATATCAATAACGCAGGCTTATGAATATTATAAGCCATTCAAAGACGATCGAGAAGTGGTAATTGATTTGCCTCGTTCTGGTCGACCTTCAACCTCTACGAACGATGAAAACATCGACTAAATCAAGAAACTGGAGCTCCAAAAACCTCGTGTGTGTCTCAGAAAGTTGTTTTAAAAGGTGAACATATCTTTTAAGTCCCTTTATAACATTATAACTGATATTTTGGGCATGAAATGCATGGCCGCACGACTGGTTCGGACGGACCTCAATTTTATCCAAAAAAGCATCGAAAGTAGGTCGCTGAAGACATGATTTCTCGAGCTTCTACGGATCCTACCTTCACCAAACGATCTAGTCTTCGGAACAGTACTTCGAAAACCAGGCGAAACCCAAAAAATCGCGTCAAATTTCTCAAAAATCAAGGTTTTTCAGTTTTCTTCGATTGCCGTGGAGTGGTGCACTTCGAATTTCTTCCAGGGGGGAAAAGGTGAATAAGGAATGTTATTGTCAAACGACATGAGGCGTTAGCGAGAATATCCACCGAAAACGGCCAGATTTGTAGAAGGATAATTCCTGAATCTTGCATCAGGATAATGCATCTTCGCGACTGTGCTTGGCTTTCATCTAATACGAAAAGGCATTTGACTCCATCTCAACGCATGCCATAATGCTTAGTCAGGGGGAAGAAAAAGCATACGTAAACCTTCTAGGATCGATATATGATGGAACTACAGCGAGAATTCACGTCATGATCTTAAAGTGGGAATTAATATAGAACGAGGTGTAAGGCAGGGTGACGCAATATCGCCTATTCTTTTCTCTGCTTGCATTGAGGAAGTATTCCGTAATTTGGATTGGGAACAGGATGCTGTAAAGATCAATGGTCCAAACTTAAACCATCTTAGATTGGCAGATGATATCGCTCTCCTGTCACAAGACCCAGAGGAGCTGCAAAGACGCATACAAGAACTGCAAAGGGCGGCCGAATCATTTGGCTAAAAAATAAACCTGAAAAAGAGTCAGGTTATATTCAATAAATTCGCCGAGGACAGGAGAATTTCAGTTTTAGGAAGGGATTTGGAGATTTTGGACCACTGTATATATCTTTGGCAGAGGATTTCAATGGAAGGGGATACAGCCCAGGAACGGCGTGTGAAGTATGGCTGGCTCAACATAGTGTTTAAGAGTAGACTCCCACTTTGCCTGAAAAGAAAAGTCTTCGATCAGTGCTGAACTTCGGAAGTGAAACCTGGACACTCACATCGCAATCAATTCAAAAACTTCGGGTAGCCCAGAGGGGAATGGAAATATCTATGATTGGCATTCCAAGACGAAACAGAAAGTCTTGCGTATTGGATTAGGGTACAAACAAATGTGTGTGACATCAAAAATTACCTTTATTTTGATATAAGATTTATTTACTAAACAGATAAGCGTAAATTACCAGTATCGACTTACCTGTTTATACCTGACAACCCAATAGTTACGCCAGGAAAAAAATTGACAACCTAACGTTTACAATTAACAATTAAAAGTTAACAATTTCGGGTACTTTTTACACAGACTGTACTAATTCGTAAATGTATCCCTAGGAAAATATGTGCACGTTCCCAAATCTGGAGTGGAGAGCGCGCAGGCATCCGAGAAAGACTTTTATAGACCCGACGAGTTAAAATATCACGGACACAGACAACAAAGAGGAGCGTTAAGCTTGAACTTTTTCGGTATAATTAATGTATATTCAACTTCGCGTGCTTGCATAAAATCATCTCTATTTACAGAAGAGAAGAAGATAGTAGTATCTTCGGGAGCAGGTGCTACCAGTGACTCAGCTCAAAACTCAGACTGCGGAGGCGAATGGAAAATCCCCAAGGGTTGTAGCCCGGAGAACTTCACCTGCGAATACAGCGCCAAGTGGGAACTGATCCCCCGAAAAGACGAAATCAGATTCACCATCACCACCAGTAACACAGATACTTGGACAGGAATAGCGTTTTCAAACGACGAAAAGATGTCTCAGACCGATGCCGTGCTAGGGTGGGTGGACAAAACGGGCAGGCCCTTCCTCATGGACACTTGGGTTTCAGGATACACGCAACCCTTCCTAGATGCCAATCAGAATATCTACAATACAAGCGGTAGGTTGGTTCATAAATTTGATGTTCGTCCTCTTGATAATTTTTTTTCTTTTAGGGCGAATTGTTAACGGAGTCACCACTCTGTCATTTAGTCGGAAACGAAACACCAACGACCCCAGAGACTTGTCATTCACCGACGATCATTGTCTGTTCCTGATGTTCCCAGTGAAGGGTGGGGCGTTTAACAGTGTCAACAAGAAAATCCGAAAACATGAAGCCTTGCCGGTAGTCAGCACGGAACGTATTTGCATCAGGTCTTGTGGAAACGGTAATGCAGATAAAATTTCTCTTCTTTTAGATGGTTTCTGGGATCTTTCAGGTCATGCTCTCTTCCATTCTTCAAGCTCTTTTCATTTCTCTTTTTTCTGTGTCTGGGCGTTCTTTCCATCGAACCTTCTCTCAATCGATTTACATTGTTACAGATGTCGCTATTACTACTCTTCCGATAGCGACAGTTACCGAGGAGACAACTGTAACTGTTGAGGTGACTACCGTAACTCCTACTCAAGAAACAGACGGAAGTACTCCTACATTCTACACATCGTCAACAACACAACACTGTAAGATTTTTTTAAACATGCCAGAAACAACACATTATCCGAATTTACAAATTTATTGAGAATTCAAGAGTTCGCGAAGAACTTTCTAGATGTTGGTCAATCTCGCTGTATCTGGCACAATTAGAACAATCTGCGCTTACTCCACTCCTATGTGTTCTAATGTTGCTGAATTTTCATTACTAAACCAAGTAATATTAAGAATTGAATATTTATTTCACTAATTGTGACTAAATTAGCATCCTGAACATAATAACTCCACCTCAAGTTAATACTTTCGCTTATAATGTTAACCCTTACCTCAACTTCATTCTCGGCCCTTACGTTTCATCAAGCGCAGAACCTGTTCGAATCAGATTTTCCATCCATCTTTCAGCATCAAAAAAGGGCTCACTGTGAATGTAAAAATCAGTTATAGATGCGATGACGTTTCAGGTACGACCTTCTTTTCGCCTTTCACTTAATGATAATACTGTGGAAGCTCAGGACGGAGAAGCATTAATAGAGTATGCTCTTTTGAACAGTCTCGTAAGAAGTGTTTACAGTCAGAGAAAGTGGAGGATGAAGAATTAAAAGCACTTCTGAAAAAAAAATCTTGTTATACACCGCTAGAACTGGGACAGGCAACACCGACGTTTACACAAGCCAGGAAAAAATGGGAATAACAGTCGAGGCTTTGACTTTTTTTGTCATTGCTCTCTACATTGAAGAAAAAATACCGCTTGCGAAAAATCGAAAAAATATAGTGAAAGATATAATAACAGATTAAGCAGTGCATTTTAATGCGTTAGCTAACTATCTAGTGTTACATCATGGTGTACGAAGACTTAAAAGGTTCCAACCTTCAGATTTTCTGAGCAGGTTTGACTACCCGGGAAAAAATAAAATATATCTACTTAGATCTACGGAGATGTATTTTTGACGCAGTTAGATCTAGTTTGATCAGCATTGATCTTCGTACATCTCCGTCGATAAAATGTTTTTTTTTTTATTCAAATGAGATGTATGAAGATCAATCTAGATGTACGCAGATCACAAAAGATGTACAGAGATCTCCGCATAATCGGAAACAAAGAAGTTAAATTTACCGACGGAGATGAAGTAAATGTACATGTGAGCGTCAGCAACAACAATATGATTGTTTACACAATAATCGTTTAGATATCATTAGCTTTACGTACATCTGCGGAGATCTACTTTAATCATCGCCAAAATTTAGATCTATGTAGATCTACCGACCGTAGATCTACGTATATCTATTTTTATTATATTTTTTTCCTCGTAGTCATCAAGTTCAGAACTATAACAGACACAACCGTACCTTAGGTTGTAATAATTCTAGGCTAATTGAAAAGTTCGCGGAGCTGAAATGACAAAACAAATTTATAGATGAAAAAATGACTTTATTCTTAAGTATATTCTCCCTTAAGCACAATACAATTTTTCCACAACAATTTCCGTTGCCTTAAAACATTTTTTACAAAGAATTTAATCACTGCACGATTTCCAATATGTTTCATTTTAAAAAATAACACTGACATGTTTACTTTAAGCTGTTGTTTTTGTACGAATGCCTTTTGATAGATGGACTTGAAACTTCACACATGTTCATATGACCGAGAATTAAGCTGAGGACCTAACACAAATCGTAATAGTGGGAACCTTTTTAATAAATGTGAAGTTACAGTGCACTTCTTTACTTTCTTAGGCTGTTTCTTTTGCAGATGAAATATACGACTATCAAACAACAACCGAAACGCCCGGAATTGACTACAAAATTCAAATCAAGTTAGTGGAATTGGGAGAGAACTTCGTATCTCCCAAACTTGGTACCGTTGAGTATGAGGATTTAAGCAACTCAGTTTTAAACAATTTCCAACCAGTATTTAAGACGCTTCCGGGCTATCGGCGAATTAGCGTAGACCAATTGGAAGAGTAAGTCTCGTAGAATCTCTTTGAACGTCCAGTAACACAGTATCGTTATTTCAGTGAGAACAATAATATCATCGCCGTGATGAACATCCAACTAGATAAAGCAATGGTGGAGAAAGGTCGAGCCTTGTCCGCAAGCATGGAGGACACTGATGAACAAGTTCATAAAGTCGTACAAGAAAGTGTCGGATCTGGTCGTGTCGGAAACCTAAAAGTAGATCCCCAGTACCTGGTCTTCGAGCCTCAAAGCAGTACGTATTGTCTTTAATGGCCCATATGAATGTTACTAAATGTATAAACTCGAAGAGATTTACCTCTAAACACCAAATCACTTTTTTGAAACTTCTCGACGCACGTTTCGCTAACCATGTTAGCATCATCAGGAGATGATTTCATATTTTCAATAGACAGATAGAATTAGCAGCAGCATTAGATCATCTCCTGATAATGCTAACATGGTTAGAGAAACGTGGGTCGAGAAGTTTCAAAAAAGTGATTTGGTGTTTAGTGGTAAATCTCTTCGAGTTTAGTGTTTCACACCGAAGGTACCAATAGAAGAATTGAACAAAATATATAGCTAAAATTTAATTAAAGGTTCTTTTGTCAACATATCCACATTATTGTTAATGTTTGATGCGTTTTGCTATCAATGTAGCTTCGTTAAAAAAAAAGATATATCTATATATATATATATATATATATATATATATATATATATATATATATATATATATATATATATATATATATATATTAAATCTTTACCTTTAGAAAAGGTGAAGACTAAATAAGTAAGTATATACAGTCTGTTTCATAAGAGAGTATCAGCGATTTTTTTAAAAGTACAAAAAGATATTTGTTCGTAACTTTTTTCACATTGACATACAATTGACATGGCGCAATCCTTTAATAAGCTGTGTAATCACTATCATTCTCGAGTATGACCTCGAACCTCTGGACATACTTTCGACCAGTTTTTCCTCGTAGTCGACGGACATAGCGCTAAATTTTCGGAACATTTTATGCCAATCGTACATCGCTTTTCCAGCTCGTTGGGTCCTCATAATTCCCCACACATTTTCAATTGGGTTATCATGTGGAGATTGTGAAGGCTAGTCCATTGCCAAGATGCCATTTTCCTATATCCAAGACTTGCACAGGCGATTTCGATGTTTGGCAACTAATGACAATGATAACTCCTTTTGGGTGTTTCCAAATGAAAACTGCCTCGAAACGCTTCGCGATTTGGAACTCATTTCGGAATAGCCGCTTTCACTTTGAGGTTTCGAGAGATACTGAAATGAATCTATGTTTGCGCCGTAGCCGCCTGAGAATATATCGTATCGCTAAAAAGAGACATACATCTTGTATTTTCGGAAAAAAATGCGTACACTATACTCTAACACGGACCATATATATATATATATATATATATATATATATATATATATATATATATATATATATATATATATATATATATATATATATATATATTATAAAATATTTATTTCTGACAAAGCTACAGTGTTAGCGAAACGTATCAAATGAAGTGTAAATTTTGACAAGAAAGTTTTTCATTAGATATTTGTGATGAATTTCTATGAAGTAAAAGTCAACACAATTATAATTTTTATGCCTAATTTTCAGAATTGACCAATCTGATATCCGATGTGGACGGTTCCACAATTAGTTCCGGCTTCTTCGACATGCCCTCGACGAAACTGTATATCGTGCTCGGATGCATTGCCGCCTTGGTATTGGTGGCACTGGTACAGGCTAGCTGCACGCTGTACCGGGCGACAGGGCGAAAACGAACAAATCGTCACAAGGTAACGTCACTGTAAAAGAGACACGACCGCTACCGGTGCCCGTCTCTCTCTTCTACGACTATCGCGGTCTCAGTCCAAGAAGTACGTCCAACCGAAAGGTTGTTTTTTGTCGTAGACATTGAAATAAATGCTAAATAAATTGGGGATAAATAATCTTACCCTTGCTATAACGTTGATAAAGACAGTATTTGTGACAACAAATGTTTGACAATGTTAACAACTGTAAACACAATTTTTCCATCATCCACAGATTGTTTGTATTACTCAAATTTATAAAGGGTTATCTAATAAGAGACTCAGAACATTAAAATGGGGAACAACGGTAACTACAAGCGATAATGCGACAATTTTTGTTACAGTTGAGTTTGTCTCAGAAAAGCAACAGTTTTTTTATCGTCGCATCCACAATTTGTCTTGGAGGTGGGAAAAATGTATAGCTAGCAATGATTTTCATACAATAAACGTGTATTTTCTATACAAAAATTTCGGTTTCATATTTACATACCTGGTACTGTCAACAGTTAAAAAGGGCCTATTTGTTGGTGAGCTTTTAAAACAGTTTTTGGAAATCTACTTGGAAATGTAAAAGCTAGACATTCCAAAGATATTGTGAGGGAACTATTTAATGCCTACAAGGCAATGGGATGTAACATATGTCTAAAAATTAACTTTCTGGACTCTCCTCTCGATTTATTCCCGGTGATATAAAAGCGATATCATCAAGGTAAATGAAGCCTCGATTTATTTGTTGTTGTAAAACATCAACAACAATATTCTAAGGTAAAATTATAATTTATAATAATAATACGGTTACTGTTGTTTTACAGCAAAAAAATTATGGGTGATAGAAAAAATCTGTTTTTAAATCAACCTTTACATAATATATATCATAGTTAATTCCAGGTACAAAAAATAAACTAGTTTTTCTTTACCACTGTTATCAGCAAGGAAAATAAACGTAATAATCGTTATATAATGTATCCCTAATTTGTAGCATTTAATTGGTTTAAGGGGGTGCTTCTAGGGACTATAGGTCCATGTACAAATAAAAATCGAACCAAACGTAAAAGAAAATGCTTTCTGTAGTACATTTCGAACATATTTCACTATATATATATATATATATATATATATATATATATATATATATATATATATATATATATATATATATATATATATATAAAGGTGCGTCCAACGGAAAACAGGACTGTAAAAATATGTATCTCTAGTGGCGCCATCTGTTGGCGCGGGGCTTACTTCACTGACGTTCTGACAAAATGTTATGGCATTCGGATCATTAAAAGCATTTAAAGTGTCAGCGTGTTGATACCATCGGTTGAAAAATGAACATCGAACAAAGAACGAATATTAAGTTTTGTTTTAAACTTGGTAAAACGTTCACCCAACCGTTTCAATTAATGAAACAAGTGTATGGTAAGGATTGTTTATCCCATGTCCACGAGCGGTTTAAACGATTCAAAGAAGGTCGTGAGGACATCAAGGACGATGAACATGCTGGTCCGAAAAATTATGTGGTTACTCAAAGTAACATTGAAATTGTGCGTGAATTTACAAAAAAAATCTTCGTTGCCATACATGGAAATGGAATTGAACATGTCCAAAGATTCAATTCATCGCATTTGGATCGATCATTTGGGACTTCCAAAGGTTTCTTCAACACAAATTGACTGACGACCAATTGCTCCGAATCCATCATTGCAAGGACTTGATTAAACAGTCGAAAAAGGACGAAAACTTTAATACAGCATTGTTACTGGTGGTGAGAGTGATGTTTTCAATACGATTCAGACACCAAACATCAAAGTGTCGAATGGAAGCACCGGAGCGAACCAAATCCGAAGAAAAACCATTTCGAGAACTCAAATATCAAAATAATGTTGATTTGTTTCTATCATTCGGAGAGAATTGTGCACAAGGAGTTCGTCAGGAGGTCAAACGATTAATGATGTGTTTTATCTTGGTGGTATGCAGCGTCTGTTGCGGCCACAATACCGTCAACAAGGCAGCTGGCGCTTGTTGCACGATAATGCGCCGCCCCATTGCTCGACGCTCATCACTGTTTTTTTTACCAAAAAAATGGCATTTTAACCATCAATCATTCATCATACTCGTCTGATTTGGCACCCTGTGACTTCTACCTCTTAGAAAAACTTCATTTGCCGATTAAAAGACAGTGCTATGCCGACATTGAAGCCATTCAAAAGACGTCGACCGCGGTCGTAGAACGACCGTTAGTTTTTGATTCAACTTTCTCCTCCAAACTTAAATTAGGCATTATTAACTGCTTAACTGCTAAGACATCCCCCGATTCTGGTAACCAACAAAACATGTAACGCCAACGACGAGACAAGATGACGTGGCGTACGGTCGCTGGGGGTAAACGTCCAACCAACGATGTAAAAATTGTGGCGAGAAGATGGAATTTTTATCCGCATTATTTGGTGTGATGGGTCCACAGGCGTTCTTCTACATTTGAAGATTTTAATTTTTAATAATATCTTAAAATGAGTCAAAGGAAAGAAAATGAACGAAAATAAAACGTGGTGTTTTGCTCTGAAAAATTGTTTACTGTGATAAATGCATGCGGGAGGGGCGGCGCTCCAACGCCCATCTTCACGAGCCGCCACTGATTGACGCGTAAGGAACTTCGAATAACTTACTTCGAAAAAAAAATAATGATTTTTGTCGAAAAAATATATTTTTTTTTAAACCTGTTTCCCGTGAGACGCACTTTATATGTCTCTGAAACAAGGCTCTTTTGACTTAGATCATAGGAGTGTCTCTAGGAAGGATAACAACGATGCCATTACAGTTATTACAATAATTTAATCATTAAAAACTACTATCAGGTTGGTATAGAATTATCCGCGGGTATATCTGTTATGAAAAATTCTCCCATTTGCTTAGCAGATAGTCGATTCCACGGACAAAAAAGCCCTAGTTCTTTGGAACCATCCACATTTTGACATCGGCTACCAACACATCGAAATAATCGTAGACTTTACCCGCGTGTCAGTTTTTTAGCGAACGACTAATCTAATAACTTGGTACTCCACAAGAGCTTCGCTACAGAGGATCCCATCCCTTTTCGGCAATAGATTCGAATACATGACCCTCGACATGCTTATGAGCTTTGTCGCGATGGAAGATAATTTAGTTCTTTTTACGCGATCGGAATTATTTTTGTCGGAGAGCTCGTGCGGAGCGCATCCAACCAATTTCCATCCAACTTCTTGAGGCGAAGGGCGATCGTGTATTGGTCTACATTGAAATATTCGGCCAACATTTGGGATATGATGCTTTCGTCCTCTTTCACGACTGCCACAAGTGCCTGATTATTGAAATTCGATGTCGAACGCCTTTAGATTACTTTCTTTGAGGGCTACGCTAAATCTTTGGTCAATGCCGATAAACCACCAACTATCGGCCCTCAGAAGCCCTAGTTACCAAGACCCCAATTGCTTGAAAAAATGGTCCGAAATTGAATTGACAGAATGCGCTTTTCCAGAAGTAGCCGCGGCGGACGTTTGTCCAAAATTCTTTTCAAACATACAGTGTGTCCAGGATATGGACTTACCACCCCCATAAAATTTTTATTTTTGGACCGATTTTCATAAACCTTCTTTTGTCGGATAGATCTCGGAAAACGGCATTAAGAAAGTGTATCACATGCTTTTTTTGCTAATATCATTTGCTCGAAAAAAAATCCTAATAGTACCTTTCAAAAATGGAACCCATAAAAGTTGACGCAGTTGGCCATGATCTAGCAAAACAAAAAACATGTGATACACTTTCTCAATATCGTTTTCCGAGATTTATCCAACAAAAGAAAGTTTATGAAAATCGGTCCAGAAATAAAAAATTTAAGGGGGTGGTAAGTCCTTATCCTGGACACACTGTATACGTTACAAAAAAATCACCCTATAGATATTGTCATAAATTGAAGTGATGGCGCACGTCATTGCATGGAACGATTTATTTACTTATCTTTTTTTTTAACAAGTCCCGTCTCTAATAATTATGCATTAATCCAATAATAACTAAGTTTTTTCGATATAGAGGGTATACAGCGTGCAACTGGATCCAGCTTACTGTCACGAGCCCCACTGGGGCATCCCGTCCCTTCCCGTTTACGATTACCGACTGCAGCAACGCCAGAGAATGTGGTGAACCAGTGGGGTGAGTGGCAAGTCGCACGTGCTCGTCTTTAACACAGTCGCACACTGTTTACCGCACCCGAATTTCGTTGTCTAAACCTGGAGCACTCCAAGTGACTAACCAGAATGTATATTTCAATTTTCTCATTATTCTAAACTAAACCAATTTGTTTTTAAATACTTTTAGGATCACTTAATACCCAACTCGTCCTGGAAAGATTATTCCGCTAATACAAATTACGCGTTCGATTCGTTTGAACGCGAAGAAGCCGGCAAGAAACATCAAAACCATCAGAACGGCAACTCGCGGGTGCCTCCACAAAGTAGGCCTCGGTCCAATCCGCCGAGGCCGCAAGGTCGACCGCCCAGCGTACCACCTCAAGGACCAGGGGGTGACTCTAGATCGTTGCAGAGGCCTAGGAGCGCCATAGTGCCTCCTCAGGACAGAAGCACATTCTCACTGCCTCGCACCCAATACGACAGGCACACCGTGGGCGCGGCAAAAGGCGGCCAGATGCCGGCCGACTTCTACTTCATGCCATCTCAGCGAAAATATTCCGGCGAGGTCGTCAGAGTCTACGTCGACTACAACGGGCAAAAGAGGGAGCATTAAGTCGTATATATTTTGTTAGCTTAGTTTTGATCTATTTCTAGTCGTACCATTACCATAATAATGCACAGAAGTTCTGTAAAGTACCTTAAGACACACACGTTTTTTACTATTGATTTTTTTTAGATTTTTCTAATGTACAGAAAAACTGTTATTTTTCTATTAGGTTGCTCAAAAAGTTATTGCGGTTTTTAACCATGAGTTCAAACAAAACTTTATGAATCGAAATAAAAACCATTATAGTAGAGGATCCGTATTAAAAACGACCTTCACCCATCCGTTTAATAGATGAAAAGTATTTTGTATCAAATTCAAGAAGTTGAAAAATATATCGCGAGTGGATTGGCTAACAAATTCCTGACCAGACTATGATTAAAAATTCAAAAATTGCTTTTTTTTAATCATTGCACTCATTTGTTTAAGAAACAAATTTTATACCAACCGAAAGTATGAAGCCTATAGAATATGCAAACGTCAGGTTGTCAATTTTTTTCCTGGCGTAACTATTGGGTTGGCAGACATAAACTGATAAGTCCATACTAGTAATTTACGCTCGTCTGTTTAATAAATAAATCTTATATCAAAATAAAGGTAATTTTATTGCGGACACGATGATATAAGGTTGTCTGCGAAAAATCTGGTATTAATTCCGGTTGGCGAGCTTTTAAAAGCGAAATATTGGTGTGATTAAAAATGTGCGGCAAAGAGGTCTGAGTAAACTATTCGGTGGGGTAGAAGAGGACGCAGCATTGCAGCTGCGCGCGGCTCTTCCATCAGAGAGTGCGCATATTAATGAGCTGACCATTAATTTGGAGCAGTTAACCTCAAAATATCGGATTAACGAAAAAAGATGATATTTCGCACTCTTTACAAAAAAGCAAAATTAAAAAAGGTAAAAAAAAGCCTGGATAGTATCATAAAAGCAATAAAAGAAACGATGGATCCATTTGATGACACAATAGATGAAGAATTGGTATTCAACATTTCGACGGGTAAAGTTTACGGTCAGGATCTGTTTCCTGCTTAACGTCAAGGCAGCCAGCAATCAATAAAAGTTAAATTTTATTTCAGCTTGCTCTTTAACTCCTGCAAGGTTCGACAAACCTATAAAACGGACCAAAATCGTAAATTTCGTTTCTGTACACCACTAAAGCTCTCATAACTAAGGATAAAGAGAAGAAGGTATTGCTGAAATTGGATCGAGACAATTTTGGGCGACTCCTGACAATTAGTATACACAAAAAATAAACCTAGAACATTGCTTGACTTTTCTACTAGCACCAATGCCACCTGTGATGGTGAAATCTTTAAAACTGCTAAATCAATGTTAGCGAAAACTTTGAAGCCACAAACCCAAATGGTTGGACCTGATCGGATGCTCCATGCCACAAACTTCTGAAAAAATTACAGTGTCGATACTCATACAAATTTGTTCAACAAAAGCTACCGAAATCAATTTAATTCTCGACCGCTATTTGTCACCGTCTATAAAAAAACACGCTTTTATAGCAGATCGAACTAAAAAATGAAAAATAAATTATGGTTTAAAAAAAACTAAAAAACACGATTTCATGGAAAACCGAACTAAAAAGTAAAAAATAATTTTTAGTATAAGAATAAACTGAACGAGAAAATGAATGTGTAATTGTAAAAAAGCGTGGGGTGCTTTGTACCATGTTTTCATACTAACTCTTCTTATAGAAACGGTAGACTTACCAAAAATTTGTGATTCACAACATTTATTCCCACACATAGAAGTAACCTGTGACATATCCCTGCATGCCTTTTTATGCAACTCCTCCAAAAAGAAGCCTTGGAGTTGGCCGTAATTCTATTTTATAATAAATTAAATGACGAGGGAAGTGTGGCTGTCAGAAGACAAGGCTAAACTAAACTTGTATTATTGAGGGAGAATATAGAATATAGGATGGGTACAGGCAGGAGGGATAGAAACAGACATTCAGTGAAATGTAAAATACAAAAATTCTCTGGAAAAAAAACTTATTATGATTCCTAAAACGAGTAGGGTCTGAGTTAGGAAGGTATTCTTGGAAAAGTCATTTCTTGGCCATGGTCTGCCTTTGTGAGTAACCAAAGTAAATACACAATCAATGTGAAACAGTCTATGACAATTCAACTTACCTTGCTATTTCCTGTGAATTACGTCCCTCTGAAATTGAATAACTTGACTTAACAAACAACACGCTTGATTTTGACTAGTCTGCCAAGTGTAGTTGACAACACAGGTTCATAGTGAAAAATAAGGAATTCGACTTTATTACGTTTGTTTTGTTTCTCGTTCATCACTTTATTCTTATATTAAAAATTATTTACTTTTTAGTTCGGTTTACCATTAAAGCGTGTTTTTTAATTCTTATTTTTCGTCACTACCTACCCGTGGTGGAAGGTAATTTGCGTGCCTACTGCCTTCCTTGAGCGTGGTAACCGTGTCTCAGGCTCCCTCTCCGAAAGCAAATCCTTGATCGACCTGACGATTCTGTTCAGGATAATGGGACGAATTTATTAAATTATTGTATTGTCATCGATCCTTGATAAGTATGTAAAGTTTCAATTGAATCTGACGTTTTGAAGTGGGTGAAAAGGACATTCAAAGATTGACTTATATAGATACAGGTCATACCTTACATAAATCCGCAATAACTTTCTTAACAACCTAATACCTGACATTATTAACTTATTTTTACACTTCATATACTCAAAACGAACAAAAATCACTCGAATATTATAATCTTTTTATTATGTACATAAAAACTTTCGTAGGATATTTTTTTAGATCGCGAGTAGAATGAATCTCTTCCGATATATATAGAATGCAATATTTTTGATTCCCAATATATTTTAATAGATATTAAGAATTTTTTACTGTTAACTAATTTAAAATATAAACAGAATAGTGTTAGTACAATTTAACAAAAGTAAACAATATTTTATTTTTACGTTTTCAAGTTTGAATTTTAATCCTGCTTAACCCAAACCTTCGAAGGCATCAATTCTTCTAAAGGGTCTTTCAAATTGATCGTTTTTTTTTTAAATTCTTGAATAAAACACAGAATTTTAGTTGTTTTCAAAAAACTTTTTATTGATAATTAAAGCATGGTGTATGACATTTACACAATATAAATACAACACGAAACACAATATCTGTCAAATGACCACCTCTTGCAGCTCCACAGACGTCCACTCTTTTGTCAACATTTTGGATAACATTTTGAAGAAGTACGCATGCGCCAAACGCCAGCGACCAACAGTTGTTTAGCGTAAAGCCTTCTCTTTGGAATGCAGTACCTCTCGCTTCTGTAAACAAATCCGTATAACTGTAGCCTTCCTTCGCATTAGAATTGTTTTTTTTTTGTTTCGCCGGACAAATGTTAAGTGTAACAATAGAGTAACGAAATGAAATTTCACTTGAAACTTGGAAAAACCGCTACTAAAACTTATAATTTATTGAAAGAAGTGTTTCTGTTTGACAATGACAAAGAATGCGTACGACAAATTTTAAGCAACAATTTTAACATGTAAAAAGTGTGTTCGAAAATGATGCCTGAACTGCCCACGTTGAACAACAAGAAGCTCGCAAAAATATTTGTACTGACACTTTGAATGTCATTGAAAATAACCCAAACCTATGGGAGGGTTAATAACTTGTGACGAACCGTGGTGTTTTACTTATGATCCTGAAACGCAACGCCAATCCATGCAGTGGAAGAGCCCAAATTCACCAAGAGCCAAAAAAGCTCAAATGAGCAAATCAAAATTCAAAGCAATGATGATTTTTTTTCGATATTCATGGGATTATGTACATTCACTGGGATCCTGAAGGTCAAACTATTAATCAACATTACTACATTCACGTTCTTGCAGAATTCCGTGAAATAATAAGGAAAAAACAACCCGAATTGTAGAAGGATAAGTCATGGGTTCTTCACCAAGAAAATGCGCCGGCTCATTCTGCATTCTCACTCAAGTACAGCGTCCTAGTGTTAGACCATCCGCCTTATTCACCGGACCGTGCGACTTCTACCTGTTTCCTAAGGTGAATTTTGCGTTAAAAGGAACAAGATTTAAGCCCGTTGTAGCTTTGAAAGAGAAAGCAGAATAGGGGTGCGGCATCATCAAGCTGCTATACCCACTCTCATGCGGAGCGAGCAAACTCGCTCCCAAAATCAAAGTCATGATCTACAAAATCCTCGTTAGATCAGTAGTTCTGTACGGTTTCCAAACGTACTATAGGTTTCTCGATCACACCTCGATCAAATCCAAACATTCCCGAACAAGGTATTGCGAGTGACCCTAGACGCACCTTGATTCGTAAGAAATAATCAAATCCATCGAGAGGCCGACGTGCCACCGATCACAAATTTCCATCAAACAACACTCGCAAAGCTGAAACTCACAGCCTCGCGAGGTAGCAATCCACTGCTACGAGAATTATCGAACCTCCTGCCCTAGCCACAAGGCAACACTCCGATACCATCGTCCCCAAAATTCTGGCATCGAGACCAGGGTTACGAAACCATCTCGTTTCCCGACTCGAGTAAATCTAACCTTCTTTTCCGCGACCGGTCAGAAAATCGGCGTTTCTGGCAATGTCGGTCCGGCGTCTGCATCTATGCGCAGCATCGGCCCGGCATCGCCAGAAATTAGCAAACAAATACCGATGACTTCATCGGTTTTCAAATTAACCTCCTGAAGTTCGCCTGGACTTCATTGAAAATCCGCACACAGAACAGTCGGACCTCCGTCCTCCGGGACCATACACTCCAACATTTCATGGGTCAACTAGAGACCCCCAAAAATCTTAGAAACCCCATCGTGGATCACAATGATACCAAATAAGTAAGGGCCAAAAGTCTAACTTAAAAACCAGGCGGACCAGAATAACCAGAATAGCGGAACAGAAGACCGCCAAACAGAAGGCTTCCAGCACTGTTTCGAACAATGGAAGATTTGCATGGAGCGTTGTAGAGATAGAGGGGGATGTATATTGATGGTGATAAGTAAATATGTATAAAATCAAAATAAAATGTTTTACAGCCAGTGGCTGATGGGGCCCTGCCAGTAAAAATCGTCACGTTGTAATTTAATATTAATAAATCACTTAAGTAATTAACTAACAGTATTACTAATATTGTGTGTATTTTAGTTAAATATCTAATAAATTTTATTTTCAAAAGCATAGGTATTATATAATTTTAATGAAATAACAATTTAATATTAACAAGAGATTTATTAATATAATTATTTTCTCCGAGCTTTCTGTTCTGCAAAAGTACCAATAACATCATCAAAGTTTAAAGATCGGGCCAATAGACAATAGCCAAGTTGAAATGTTTCAAAAAAATGTTGCATATCAATAACCTCTCTTACTCCATCTTAAGTACTAGATTTAAGTTATGAGCAGTACAGTGAATATATACCGCATTTGGCTCGATATCATTTTTGAACTCCACCATAAGTGCCTTTACTTGTATTAGCACCATCATATCTTTGTTCTCGACACTTATTTAGAGGTATATTTTTGTCAGTTATGGATTTAATAATTTAGTTGGACTTTGCTAAGGCAGTTTGGTCCTTAACTTCATGAAATCATAAAAATGACTCTTTAAAGACGAGCGCCTTTGAGATTCCATTTTCGTCTTTTAATCTGTCTTTTAAATATCTTGAGTCGTATAGAATATTATAGAGTAATATTTTGCTAGTAACTCAACTCAATTAGCGTATTCTGCTAATAACTCAACAATACTCAAAAAGTTTCCTTGGGAAATTGGATCATTGCTATCTGCCTTTTTTCTGTGGCCACGAAAGGCTAAATTACACGTTGAAAGTATCCGAGAAATATTAAGGTGTCTAGAGAGTGTACTTGGCGCCAAAAAGATTTTTCTTTCTTGATCATGGACTCTTGCTCTTCATCTAGTGTTCCATGTAGCCGCGATTGTTGATACGTAAGACAAGAATACAAGTGAATTTTCGATGTCTCGTGTCTTTCTATGGCGTCTACAATATGTTTCAGTCGTCATAGCCTTCCATCCAAACATTTTGTATTTTTTTAGATGCCCGATTTGTGAATAACCAACATGGTTCACAATACGCTTTCTGATGTATTAAGGAATATGATAGCCATGTATAAGTCCTGACTAATTTTAGGTAACGTTTTATTTTTTTCTCCAGACTCCTTCTTTCTCTTTCGTTTTTCGCTCCCACTTAAATATTTTCTAGAACTAGACATGTTGATATCTCACTTTCAAAATTAACTTTACTTTGCCTCTATTTGCAGATTCAATAAAACAAAAACTACGAAAAATCAAATATACAAGTGACGTATGAAGTACTTATGTAAAATTTATAATTTTTACTAAATCTTGTTAAAAATGTTAGGTTACTTCTGACCTCGCGGGTTCTCGGACTGGGGCCCCCGTCGGGTCGGGGGCCCGTGGCATTTTGCCAGCCCTGCCACCCTATAGTTACGCCACTGATGCCTTCAGAGCTAACTCCTTTCGTTAAATGCGTCCAAATCGTTGTGAAAGTCGACTAATGGAAACTTCTCGAGTGTTCAGCAACACTTTCCGGTACCAAATCAATATGCTCTTGTCGACCACCACTACGACTATATATTGCTCTTCTTTTATCTTCCACCGAACTAGTTTCTTGAAATTTTTGAACAATTCGATTGATAGTGCTTTCAGATGGACGATTGTGCAAGCCGTAAATATCACGTAATTTTCTAAAAACATTTTTCATTGAACGCCCATTTTCATAGAATAATTCAACAATTTTAACGCGCTGTTGTATTGTGCACGACCCCATTTTTATAAATGGCATGCACCACACTTCGGAAATGAGACTAGATCTAGACAAATTCACAATGCCATCTGTGTTCTATTCAAGAATTTAAATAAAAACCGCTCAATCTGAAACAGTAGTTATAGCATTGGTTATTGGAGATTAGATTGAGTGATCTCCTTGCTTACATAATTAGCCAAACATCCTTTGAAGGTAAGTTAAGTTTTATTCATGGTTTGTATGAAAGCTATCTACAGTGGTGGACAACAAAATAAGACTGGTAGAAAAAACTTTTAAAAACCAAGTTTTCTTTTCTAATTTATTTACCATAATTAATAATAAAATATGCTAATATCAATTGACCTTTAATTTTTTTTTTATAATTTAACCAGCACATTTTCTTGTCGCTTATATTCTTCAGGAATGTATTTCCTCCTAATGGTCCATACTGCAGTGATGAGAAATTTTATATTCTAAACACAACCATTAAAGTTGCAGCACAAATCATTCTAACAGACCGGGTCATTTCCGTACTGATCATATAAATACTGTTAGGATCATACTAGAATAGTCTTCTGAATGAAGATCGCCACTCTTCTTATTATTCATCGATTTTGAGATGGTATTCGACAGTTTAGCCCGCCTTATGGAATGTTTTATGACAAAAAGGAATACCGGAAAAAATAATACGCTTTATTCGGGAAATGTATACGAATGCACAGTGCGGTGTGCCCATGGTGGATATAGAAGCGAGAAATTTGAAATTTTTACTGGTATTGTCTTGTCTCCTCTTCTCTGAACGCAATACTCAACGCAAACAAAACTCCGTGTATTTACCACCAATGTTAGGACAGTCTTCCTCTACGGATGTGAAACGTAGAAAATAATGAAGACAATAACAAAAAAACTTCAGGGTTTCATAAATAAATACTTGCGAAAAATACTTCGCATATTCTGGCCGAACAAGATTGGAAACGAAGACTTGCTGCGTCTCACAAAACAAAATGAAATTGAACACGAGATAGCACCGCGTAAGTGGTGATGAATTGGGCACACACTCAGAAAACAAAGCAACTGTATAACCAAAATAGCATTGGACTGGAATCCGCAGGGTAAAAGAGGTATTGGAAGGCCTGCACAGACTTGAAGGAGAACTATCAATGATGAATTGAAAAGAGCAACATGTCCTGGTAGGAAGTCAAGGTTCTGGCGCAGAATAGAATAGCGCTTTTACTGAAGCCCTATGCTCCGCTTAGGAGTTGAAGGAGACCATAGTCAGTTTCCCACTATATTAAAGTAAAAATTATACATTATTTGGGATAGAGCCATTGGTGGGATATAGTCATGCTGCAAAATGTTGACAAAAAAGTGGGCGTCCATGGAGTTGCAAAAGGTCCTTATATTGTGAATCATTATTAATAATAAATATAAAATCATTTAAAAAAATAAGTCTTTATTTGCTTCCCTAAAATAACAAACAATAGTCTTACGAAATATTTTTGGTATAATCTGATGAATGTTAGTTCCAAAAATGCAATGATATGTCTTAAAATTATAATATCTGTATTAACATGGTAAAATATCTTAAACAACAGTTAACAAGCCAGCTTAAACCGAGTCCATAAATATAAACCTTACACTCTAACGTAAAAAGTTGACTATTTGCCCTAACCTACAGTTAATATCACTCTGTATACGACGGTAACGATTTTAAAGATACAGTGGGTCAAAAAAGTATTAGCACACACACTATATTTTTTTTCACTCAACTCTCAAAACATTCAACGTATCCTTCGATAATGAAATTTAGTTTTTACTATATTATTAGTAAATAAGATTAAAACTCAGGTTTATCAATCTGTGTATGCTTCCTTGCCTGCTCGGGTGTTTTAAAATAAGAAAACCTGGAGAACATTTTCTGTTCTTTCGTAACCCAGTGGTTAAATCATTTCACAAAGGATTGAACTATTATAAAATATGTGATATGAGAAATATGAGATGTAAAATTAGTTTTAGTTCGGTTAGGAACATAACTAAAAAAAAAATAAATTGGTTCAGTGTTAAACAAATCAATATTAGGACTACCTCAGTGGTTCACCAAAACGGAAAAAAAACCTTTTATTAGCTAGGTCAACATCAAAATCATGAGTTGACCCAATATGTTGTGCATTTGGTGGGATCAGAAGGGTGTCGTGTACCGTCAGCTTCTGAAACTAGGTGAAACAGTTAATACCGTTCGGTAGCGTCAACAAATGATTATTTTGGACCATGTATTCATCGAAAAGCGACCAGAATGGGCTACAAGACACGGAAAAGTGACTTTGCAGCATGACAACGCCCCATTACACACTTCTACACTTGGATGGGAACTCTTGCCCCACCTGCCGTACTCACCAAACTTGGCCCCTTCTGACTACCACTTGTTTTCATCGATGTCTCACGCACTTTCCATGAAATACTTCAACAATTCCAAAGATGTCGAAAAATGGCTCGATGACTGGACCACCTTAAAAGATGTACGATTTTTCTGTGAGGGTATCCACAAATTGCCAAAGAGATTAGCCATTTTTAAATCTTTCTCCAAATTAAAAGTGTTTTTTTTTTTAGAAAGAACCAAGAAATATAAACCGCCATACCTGCAAAACGAAACTTTTTTGGCATTATAAAAGTGTTTTTTACGTTTACTTAATCACACTTTTGGCAACATAAATTCCTTCGTTCATATTATTTATTACATTTAACGAGAGAAATATTAGATGTACCAATACTTGTTTGACCCACTGTATATAAATCACAATAAATATTTTGGAACTTAACGGAGAATGGTCTAATCATATACAATCTCAAATAAAAGAGATTATCAAATAAATGAATGTCTTTGCTACATAATTATTTAAACAAGAGAGACAGCAAACACGATTCTCACGATAATTGAGCAAAGGCATAAAATAAACAAGTCCAAATCAATATATTGACAGAACAGAATCCATTTGGCACTATCCTATTAAATGTGAGAACCTTTAGGCCATGCGAAATAAAGGTCTCCTTTATCACAGCACGGATGAGGGTCGAATCCCTCCCCTTAATTATATGGATTCCAATTAAAGTCTAAATATATCCACCCTGGATAAATTCACATCATGATAGCTCCTCTTACTATAGGCACTTGTTCTGGGTCTATCAAATCATCATCCCCTAAACAGAAATATAAAAATAATTCATAAGGTTGCCAGATAGGTACATACAGTTTTTTTCATAAATTTTTAACTACCCTAATTTAATTCTCACCCTCTTAAGTTTCATTGAGAGCAGAATCTACTTGCATCAGAAGAAAATCCTCATTGTATACCACCAGAGCGCAGATAGGGGAGAAGCCTTGATGACTTTATTACATCAAAACTACCCAGTTTCTTCAATCTGGGATTAAGTTACCAAACAGTTTTAAAAAAACAAAATAAATCAAGATTTGATTAGGACTTAGAGGCAACACTCATGCCACCAATAATTTTAGAGCATTAAAAAAAGTTGTATATGGTCATACAGCACTCTTCTGATGGATACAGTTCCACTACTGTTTCTATTGCAGAACATCCTTCCGTTTGGCGTTTGTCAATGGTACACATTGAAATTAAAGTTCAAAATATACTATCATAATCACATAAAACTTCATGCTGATAATGCTTGCTCTATTTTTAGTAGCCAGCTGGCAATTGTTTTAATAACTGAAGATTTTTGGATATGTTTTAAAGGCAAAAGATACAAGCTGATTCATTGTACAAGAGAAATGTTCTTCAGCTCATGTAATGTAACCAAACCTTTTTAGATAGTAAATATTCTCTGCATCCACAATGATTAGAGCAAAGTGCGTATTAAGCCATAAAATCACCATAATTGAAAGAAAATCCAAACTATACATACCTTTTTACTGCAGTTACTTAATACTGCTTTACCCTTAGCAGAAATAAAAAAAATATAAATAACTGTTACATTTCATTTAGATTTTCTACTTTTGACACAAACCAAAGAAACACAAAATATTTATATCAAATAACAATTCAAACACTACTCTACTTCAATTTGACATTTACAACTCACAGGAAAACCAACTATTAATGAAAACTGAAAGTGTCATAAAAGATATATACCTGAAAGTAAAACGTCACTTTCCGAGTCGCATTTTTTTTTCCTCATATTTCTGTATTTTACTTTAGCCTTCTCTAATAGGCTCACTTCAGAGCTATCCCTTCTTCTCTTGCTTGGATCTTTATACATCAGGAAATTATCAGTCACCCAAAACATTAGCATCTAAAAATATTTACTTACTTGCTGACAAATAATTAAAATCAAAGTTATATTTAATTACGTTAATAAAAAACGGAATAATCAGCATTACAAATGCAAGTTCCACTTTGGGGTTATTGAAGGGACTTAAAATGAAGTCTTTTACATTTTCCCAAAAATCCAGCTGCATAAATAAGGTGATGGAAACTTTTACTACCACCATCAGTCCCACGTATAAACAACACTGTGCCAACCATGCATTCACATTGGGAGGTTTTCCATATTCACCAAAATTTATAGCCTCCCAGCCCTTATGACGTGCCAAGTACTGACATGTTCTAATTCCTACAAAGATTATCAAAAGACCCATTGACGAATCTAAAATTAAAAGTTAGCAAGCCCAATAAAGTGTAAAATGAAATCAAATACCTAAGAGGAAATTTATCAAGTACCAAGTACAAGGATCTCCTTGATATTGTCCGGCAAGCCAAACATTAGCCAAATGTATAGCCATAGCACCCATGCCTTGCTTAGAAGTGTCGTAAAACCATATTTGCCAAGATCTTCGACGAATTCGAGGCTCGCAAAATCTAACATTAGTTGAAACAAAGAAACAATTCTAAAATGGCATTGAAAAGAACTTACCTTTTCGCAATGAGGCAAGTAAAGGCTAAAGCAGCTAACAGTACCTGCAGAAACCAACCAAACATGTCCGTTAGGGCATCTTTGTCGCAATGCAGGCCCTGCGTGTATTTCGGGGCCCTTACTAGGCTTAAAGACGAGGAATTCATCGCGAAATGTCGAGGTTACGTTACGTACAAAAATTTTGGATGCGACTTATCTTCGAATCACTATCTGTCTTTCATTGTTTGATTGCTGAAGATATTTTTTACGAAAATTCTTAAGCCACGATTACTTTAAATAAACTCAAAACTTGGAATTTTGACTGATGTATCGAAACTTTCAAATTGAAGTAATGACGAAACACTGCTGATTAGATAATACAACATACAATAATTATAGCACAAACAATTCACTTATATTCAAATATTAAATCTAACTGTAAACATTTAATAAAAAAATTAAAAAATGAAAAATAGGCCATTAATTTTTCTTTTTAATAAAAGTAATCGCAATTCTATGCAACCGTTCAAACAACAAAGTATTAATAGTTGCATATAAGTTAAAAAAGTATTTAATTTTAAGAAAAATATGGGGATTAAAAAAAATATTTAATAAAACAGTAAAGATAAAAAATAAATTACTAAATTTCTTTTTGATAAGTTACCTCCAATTTGATGCAACCACTCTAACATAATAGTATTAATAGTTGTATATAATGTAAAATGTATTTCATTCTAGAAGAACTTCAAACTTAGACCAGTAAAAGATAACCAGATAAAAGTAAATAGTTTCATGCAAAGGTGAGCATCATAACTTCATATAAAAGATGTTTGCAGAAATGATTGTTGTAATGTACGCCCTCCATCTATTTAATGCCCCCTAGTAGACTATAAACGAGGAATTCATGGCATAGTTACATTGCGTAAAAGAGTTCGATACAATTTATATTCAAAACACTATTTGTTTTTTAGTGTACTAAATCGGTATTATAACTTAGGTTACTAATCAAACATACATTGTATTAACAGTTGCATATATCATTATATGTATTGGCGTTTAGAATGTTTTTAATTCTTCGGCGACTTTGATACTCCCTGCAGAAATGAATCAGTACAATTAAACCAATGCTTTTTTAATTGTACTTTTTTTTTTTAATCGGAATTATATCTTATGCAATCAATTAAACATAAAATGTATTAACAGTTGCATATAACATAACTAAATGTATTGAAGTTTTACTTGCATTTTGGGAATTTAAATAAAAACATATATTTTAAACTTATTATTATTCTTATTATAAAAAAAATGTTTATTCGTCTGGGACTTCGATACTGCCATCATTTACTTCATCTATAACATCATGGGGTAATTTACCATCAATGGTACAACCAACTGATTGAGCAGTACCTAAAATAAAATTTAAAATCAAGTTATCTTCAATTTCACTAAACTATTATTTAAAACTCACCTAACACTTCTTTTACTGTGCCAGATAAATGCTTGGCCATTGAGCGCGGCCTCATTTGTCGGGCAATAGCCAAAATATCATCAAATGAAATGTTTCCACTGTGTTTAACTGAAAATAAACACAGTTATAACTTTATGGAAAGATAATACATTGTACTACAACACAAATAGTAACATATTAAGCAAATGTATATTCCCAGTAGTAACACACTTAGTATTTCGTAAGTGAGGGTTGCAAATAAGGAATAGTTGATCTAGCATCAATATATTTATGACAATAATGAAGTAATAATGTCACAATATATGTCATTGATGCGGCGTTCGAGAATTAAAGAAACACTTACTGTTTTTCTGCTTCTTTCTGTCTCTTGGTGGTTCTTTAAGTGCCCTAATGATCAATGAGGCAGCAGATGGTACAACAGAAATAGTGGCTTGACGATTCTGGATTTTAAGTTGCACGGTGATCTTTAAGCCTTTCCAGTCTGCTGTTCCTTTAGCGATATCGTCACCAACTTTTTTAGGAGACTGCAACATTCACACAAAAACGAGGCTAGTATTATAACCTCTAAATATGTTTAAAGAAAGATCACAACGTACTCACCAAACCCAATGGACCAATTTTCGGGGCCAATGATGAAGTAGCACCCACTTCACCTCCGACACATCTCAAGTAAACTAAAATAAGAAAACATTGTGTCGTCGATCATAACAGATACACTTCTACTTTACGAAGTAACTTGCTAGAACTATAACCTACCGTATTTGATTTCATTAGGATCGAATTTTGGGGGCATTTTGATATAGCTGTTATTGAAGTTAAACTAAAAAACGGCTATTTGAAGCCGATGATTACAGATTTCAGAAAAATCTAAACCTATCGTCAACAATGGACGATTTAAAAAGAGAGATGGCAGCTGTCAAATTGATGTGATGTCAGTTAAAGTCGGAATCTGTAACAGATTAAGTTCAAATGTATAAGATGAAAATTAGGACTACTCAAAGTTTTCGCTTTCCTAACATTTTGTCTAAATATAATTAATATATTAAATGAAATTTAGCTGAAAATAACAGTAGTGTATTAGATCGAATTATAGGTAACTTTTTCTAGTTTTCATTTTTGTTATTAGAGGGCATCATATGCATTACTTCAGGTCTTGAAAATGTATAATGCCTTTAGTAAAAGTTAAGTGTTAAATGTTCTTTATTAAGTTTTAAAGTATTAGTTTGTGTTAATTCTGTTATCACAAGAAATATTCTACTATTTGACAGATGGTGAGTAGTTTATCAATATTAGGTGTAAATAATCACTGTTGTATAAAACAGTATAGAGTTTCTTAATCACATATTTAAGGAAAGAGCATTAATACAAGTTTCCGTATTTTTTTTATTTGAATATTGTTATAAAATAATTTTCCTTTTTATTTATGGGTTTTTACTAGTACCTTAAAGTTAAAAAGCATCATGTTTCATGATAATATAATACGCTTACATGGTATTCTCATATCCTCCATGGTCTCCTATGCTACTGTTCTTTGTAAGCGGTTGTACATCTATCTTAAGTCTATAAACGCCTGCCATAAAGGGCTATGAAATTAATGAGCATTTCATTAGAACTTTCACAGCAGGTTTTCGAATTTCAGTTTTTCTCCTTTCTTATAACCGATCATATTTTTGCCCTCTGCCACCCTCCAGGCATCTTCTCGCTATCCCTAATGTTGACTATTAATTGATGAGTGACTTGATAGAGTCGTGGAGCAAAAATATTTACAAACAGGCAATTTTCACCCAAATAAATGCTCTGTTGTTTCTTTTAATCGCCAAGAATCAATACCGGTTTCTGGCGTTATAGCCTTCGTCAGTCGGGCTTTCAAACGTCCGAATGGAACCCAACTGACGAAGGCTGTAAGGCCAGAAACTAAATCTAAAAGGTTAACTTTCAAAAAAGAGTGGAGAAATATTTTTTATTTAACATTTAAAAATAATAAAAGTCAAAGAAATAACGTTTATAAATCAAGAATTTATTTAATTTAGTGTGGTTCTTGTCCAAAAGTCTATGTTAGTCAAGCAGAAAGATTAACCTCAACGAACATAAAAGTTATATTAATGAACATAGTAATTTCCAATATGTTAGCTATTTTATATTCAAATTTTACATAATGTAAGTAAATTTAATAAACTAAATCTCTTAGGCAGTTGGTGTTTGGGTATTCTGCTAAATGACCAGGTGGACTTAAATAGTTCTCACTTATTGAATTTATATTCCACGTCTAGACATTGAACATGGAATTTCCGACCATTCTTATTTATTGTTGTTATTAAATTGATGTACTTTTTAGTATGTATGCATGTATGCACTTGCGTGCGTGCGTGCGTGCGTGGGTGTGTGCGTGCGTGGGTGTGTGCGTGCGTGGGTGTGTGCGTGCGTGGGTGTGTGCGTGCGTGCGTGTGTGTGTGTGTGTGTGTGTGTGTGTGTGTGTGTGCGTGCGTGCGTGCGTGCGTGCGCGTGTTTGTGTGTGTGTGTGTGTGTGTGTGTGTGTGTGTGTGTGTGTGTGTTCCAGCATGAGCTCACACAGTTCACAGGTTCAGCTCACAGGTTCCAGCATGAGCTCAATTAATGGGTCCTTTCTTCGAAATAATCCTCTCACCGATTTTTTTCTCAATAAATCGATTGTTGCTTTGGCTGTACGACATATGGAATCGTCCTGTTGAAACCACATCTCCCCCAGATCAATACCATTCAAATTCGTAATTAAACTGATCACTGATCATCGCACTGGAACGATCCCCAGTAACGAATTGATAAATCTGAATTTTTGTCAACACTGCCAGCAACAGCGACGATATTTTCTTCGCAACGCAGTCTTTTGTTTTGTTTTAATATCGAGCATTCGGAATTTGTCGGTTGGACGAATATGTGCACCATAAAATTCATGAAGTGCTCTATGGCACACGGAACACTGATTTTGATAATGAATTTAGACGATTTGCAAAGGTTGCTCTAATGTTAAACGTTTCATGTGCGATAATATACAAAGTATTCTAATCGTGCAAGGGACGATGGAAAACGTGTCAAACGGTGGCTCCATGTCAAGTGTGTCCGAGCTATCAATTTAAATTTTTGGCGTGTTGTCTTAACAGTTTGGGGTCCAATCCTCACCATTGTTATATTTTTTTTTCAAAAATAGTATTAAAATTACTTTGTTTTAAATTTTTGATAATTATTAAGTTGCAAGTTATTTTTTTAGTCTCTAGTGTTACGTACGTGTTACTCTAGTGTTACGTACGTGTTATGTACGTTTTTGTATATCATATCTTATGATTAGAATTTTAACATTGTAATTTCATATATTTTTTTTCCTTTATTTGGGTTTTTCGCCACTATCTAAAACTCAAAAAATATCAAAAATACCTGTTCTTATTTAAAGAAAGAATCACTGGGTAAAAACAAAAAACCAAACGGAGACAAATTTCTCAGTGATTCTTTTTTGTAATAAATTTGCCTAACGAACAAAATTTTAAAGATAAAAAAATGTTATAAAAAATGTACAAACTTTTAACGTTAACGTTTCGGAGGGTACTCTCCCCCCGTTTTCAAAACTAAACTAAAAAATAAATTATATTAATTGGTAATATATATTTTGATATTTTATGAGTTTTAGATAGTGGCAAAAAACCCAAATAAAAGAAAAAAAATATACGCCACCATCATTCAGACATTATTGTAGTTTCATATCTGAAGAAGACACTGTGTGTAGAAACTATTGTCATTCGATTTTTTTAATATAGTGGAAATTTGGAGACAAGTCTAGTTCCTTTAAAGAAGTATTTTGTCTTTAGGTCGGGCAAAAAAAAACTATTTCACGTAGGACAAAAATAATACGATTTTTTTCTGGATGTATATTTATTATCAATAAATATTCTGATAAAGAAAATTTAAATCAATTAACAACAATACCATGTTGGTCAATATTTTACAAATGTTATATAATAATTGTAATACATAATAACAATCATCTTAGCACAATATGTATTTATAACAATACACTTATTGAATTACAACAAATCTCTCTTACAACAATACAACAAATGCTCCAATAAAAAAATGGGTGATTTATTGCTTTCGTTTTCACCAATTGCACTTTGAGCAAACGCATTTTTTTGCACATGTTTTCATCACAGCGATCATGTTTCACCACTTCGAAGGTAACACTTCCGATTTTTTTTCGGCTTTTTTTTCACGCGCGTTTTCTTCTGTTACTAGACCGTTTACCGGCCTTGCCCCCAATTCAAATAGGCAGCTCGATAACTGGCCTGGGGAATTCCTCCAAAGTGCATTCGTAGAAGTCCGCCAGAAGGTGCTCGTTCTCGGACATGGGAATGACCTCGTCCTCCAAAACGGGCAGGGTATCGTCTCTGGTGATGATGGCGCAATTACAATAAGCGCTCTGCTTCCCTTTACCGGACAATCCACAAAAATTGGCTAGTTTCTCGCCACAGTCCACCTGCAACACGGGGATGTAGTTCTCGTAGCAGAAGGCTTGCAGAAGGACGGCCTGGATGTGGGTGGCGGCATCTCCAGGCCGGACCGTGGGCAACACGCACAGGACAACGTCCTCGGGGTTCTTCTCCAGAAAGGCGATGGCCGGGAACAAACCGCATACCAGTCGACGTTCCACTTTGGCTTTGGTCAAAGCCGACCTGAGGTTTCGACTCAGTTTATTTCTGCAAGAAAGTAAAAATCACGTTAGTATTTTTTCTTAAGGTCTTTACAAAAATGAGGCGAGTTCTGACATGTACATTGCCCTTTTAACTAAAAAAAATCCGAACGAATGGGCCTTCGGTGTAACGGCCTTTCAGTCTAGACAACAACCCTTCCCTCTCCGTTCCTCGGCGGTAGGCGGCTGGGCAAACAAACACCCCCGTCGCCTAGGCGACGTGTTTCAACACGCTGCCGGTGCGGGGGCGTGCACGTGACGCCAGCCAATGACCTTCGAGACCCCCTCTGACCTTTCCAAGTTTTCGAAAATTGTTAATTGTTAAGATTGGATTTTTTTTCGGAATTTCCTCAACATCTGTTTGCTTTAGAGTTATTATAAAACAAATATGTGCATAAGTCTGGATGATGTTATCTAATATTGTCTTTACATGGAATTGTATTATCGGCACCTGTCAGAATTCGCTGATAAATAAACATTGCATAAATACGCGCCATTCTGATTAATATTGCGTAAAATAATTGTTTAAATTTTCTCTTTTTTTTTGACGCTTACCTATTTATGATGTGACACTTTTCCATTGCTTTCGCCACACACATATCCAATGTTGCGTAAGTAAAAGTTCTCACTGATTTATAATTCACTTTCGCACAAGAAATGTCCTTGATTTTGAAAATTTTCCGTCGGGTAATTATCCTTTTTATTAAATATTAATCACTTAAAAAAAAACTCGCGCCTAACGTTGCGAAATATTATCAAAAATCTTATCGCACTAGGTAGAGAATTTGACTCGAACCACGTTATGACAAAGTCGGTTGTTTTATGACGTCTCCGTGCACGCTGATTCGTTTTTAAACGGTATCGGCGGAGGCGGGAGTGGGGGCACGTAAATTCCACGGCTGGCGCGATGTCCTATCGACTACGATTTCGAAGAACCTCATCGGGGGTGTGTACCTTCTGCGCCAGCGATGGACTCAGGATTTCCCGCGGTTTTTTTTTACTTGTTGGGGACGAGTCTGAGCTTGTTAAACACCCTGATCTACTCCTACACCTATTAGCTTATACGTCCGGCTCGGACTTGCAAATTGCACTTGAAATATTTTAATTTGTGTAAGATTATGTAAAGTCTATGTTGCATAAGGTGTTACAACATACAACAACAACCACAATTATATTTTATTTAATACAGTTTTAATCTACAATATAATCTTTTTCGTTATTGACAATCTTCGTCCAAATCTTTGTCTCTCTGACAAAATTTCTATTCCCTTTTTATCAAATTAAGCTGATATTGAAACAGAATGTTTAAGTGCAGTTTTGATAGCTGTCGCAGTAGGATTTAAAAAGAAACACGTTAAATTTGCGAGAAAGATAAAAAATGGTTTATTATGTAGTAGTATGTAGCTGCACATTTTTCCCATCTTTCTGGTAATTTGTGTATGTCCACCTAGAAGCAGCATACAACTTTTGAGGTGGTCTAGTCGTCAAGCCATTTTTCGACATTTCCGTAGTTGTTGACGTGTTTCATGAAAAGTTGTTCGAAAAGTGTTCGATGAAAACAAGTGGTAGTCGGCAGGAGCCAAGTCTGGTGAGTATCTCACAATGCTTGGAATTCGGCATCTTTAATTGTTTTCGGTTGATCTGGACGTTCTTTGTCTTTCAAGTCGAAATCACCACTTTTGAATCGTCTAAATGAACGCCCACGAGCGCCTTGCATTAGAACATTGTCACCGTAAGTTTCCACGACTCTACGACTGCTTACGCTCGCGTTTTCCTTTTGATTGGACAAGAAAAGCAGTACGTGCCGCAATTGCCCTTTATTTGGCTTGAAACTCGATATGTTTACCACACAAAAAAAGTGACACTAACTCGAAACCGTTTAAACTCGAAACCGTTAAAAAGATTAGACTGTTAACCAACCCTTGTTTCCAGCGCCATCTCTTAAAAAAATTAAGAATTATTAACCTCCCTCCCCACCTGGTAAACCATGGAATTTGATGGAGAGATTCGAGTACTCGACTCGAAATTTTGGAGACGATATATATTTAGTGTCCAACAAAATCCAATATTTACAAGAAAATGTCAATAGTCAAGTCAACAAAAGTAGGACAAAAAATTAACATAGAAAACCCCAAAGTAATGTACTTAAACATGGAAATAAATCAGGGAGTGATACTGGAAGGAAGGATGATGGAGAAAATGAAGGAATTCAACGACTTGAATGTGTAATGGGTAGGAACTGACGGAGTATTGAAAGATGTGAACAAAAGAATAAATAAAGCTAAAGCTGCCTTTATGTCACTAAATAAAGTCGGGCGTTCAAATAATCTATCGATACAAACAAAAACTAAAATGTTTAACTCGATGATAAAGCCGGTCCTACTCTATGTCACACAATCCAGGACATCGACAAAAGCACTGGAACAAAAATTACGAGTATTTATAAACCGATGATTGAGAAATATTACAAGTTTGGTGGCCGGAGAGGATGAGTATTGAAGATTTATGGCAACGAATGGGAGAAGAACCAATATGAAAGCAGATGAGAAGAAGGACATTCAAATGGGTGCATCCCACACTAAGAAGGGAGAGACTAAATTTCCAAAAGAGTACTATATAGATATCGGCAGTGGAAAAGGAAGTCGGCCCGTCCTCGAAAAACGCGGATAAAGAGGATACTGCGGGAGGCTGGTACGTTAATGGCGGAATTGGGATTCCTGGCGAGAGATAGATGTAATTGGAAACAGTCCTATGTCTCCAAAGGGAATAATGGTTTTACTTCTATTAACGAGTGATTTTTTAGTGTCTCCAAAGTTCCGATAAGGGTCGTTGTCAAACGACCGTGAGTTTGCACGCCTCTAATACTCAAAATTATTCACTAGAGTCTGGCAAATCATCATGAAATGTTTAACACCAGAGCAAGGCTTGCAAATTGTCGAAATTTATTATCAAAATCAGTGTTCTGTGCGCCAGATTTATAGAGTCATTTATGCAGCACATAATCACCAAACCGAGCGTTGTATTCGCCGTAGTATCGACAAATTTCGAAAAGCATTTCGCGCTGCTATTTTCTTCGAAACTCAGTTGTTTGCTTAAACAACTGAGTTTCGAAGAAAATATATATCGAAAACAATATTCACCGGTACAAACTAATTTTTGATACTTTCGAATCTCTTTCTTATATCATGAATCATAATTAATGGTGGTAAAATTAAGTTTAATGGTCATAGTTCTCATTTCTTCATTGCAACTAGTGGTGCACCCCAACGCAGCATCCTTGCCCCTTTGATTTTTTCCATCTTCGTCAACGATATTACTTCTACGCTAACGTGCAACACTATTGCACTTATTTGCGGACGACCTTAAACTCTTTATGCCCGTTCTATCGTCAAATGACTGCTCTCTACTACAGGGTGATCTGCATCTCTTGTCCGATTGGTGTGCTTGTACTAGGTTTCCACTGAATATTATCTAATGCAAAAAAATACCTTTCTCTCGGAATAGTATGCAGATTGTGCTTTGGAAGAGTGAGCAGTTGTAAAGAACCTGGGAGTGTATATTGATAGAAAACTGTCATTCAACCATCACATTGATCAAATCATTCAGTCAGTCAGCAACTGCAACGCCTGACCTCCTAATTAGATCAACAAAAGATTTTGATATCAGCTGTTTTCCAACTCTTTATAATGCCTTAGAACGATCTAGACTTATGTAGGCTTCTACACAGATTTCTCGTCTTGAGCAGGTTCAGCAATGTTTTATAAAGTGTCTGTCTTTTAAGTTAGATGTTGGTGGCTACCTCTGCAAAGTTTATAGCCACACTCTGTTATTGCAGAGATTCTCCTGTCAGTCCCTGGAGGATAGTAAAGTGTGTGCTACTCAGCTTTTTCTGCTGAAGCTTTGCCGTGGCTTAATTGATTGTGATCAACTCCTAAGTGAGATTCGGTTTTATATTCGCCGAATTAACAGGCGAGTACGGGATAATTTCACCATACCTATCCCTAGCACCAACTTGGTCTCAAATGCACCGCTCTTTCTTGCATGTCGAGACCATAACAGATATATCATTAGTGGGAACGTTTCTGTTTCCTTGATGGATATTTTTCAGTCTCCATTTGCTCAGTATAAATTAGCTTTTGAGAGAGTGCTGAAAACTCGTGCGGTGCTTTGGAGATCATTTTTATAACGATCTTAGAATTTGTTTTTAATTTTTATATACCTATATATTTTTGTAACATTGTTAGGTTAAGTTCAATTATTTTTGTTATATCTACTTGTGTTTTGAATTGGGCCTGTTAAACAATACAGCATCATTCAAAATATCTTCGCTGTTCCTTCCAGTGTTGATGTAGATCAATTCGTCGTTGTTCGCAGGAAGTTGGGCTTTTTTATTTGACTACGTGGAAAATGTTGCGTAAGGACCTTGGTCTGGTGCCTTACAAGATCCAGATTGTCCGAGAACTAAAAAATCCGGACGAATTTCCAGAACTCATTATTAAGTAAGTTAAATTATTGTCGGCAGATGGCAGTGTTGTTAAAATTTGAAAAACCCGACATTACTTATAGGTAAATCTAATAATTTGTGTAAGATTATGTAAGGTATATGTTGCAACACCTCGATAAGGTTGTTGGGGTTTCCGCGAACGGAATTACCATGACGGGTCGAGACAGGCCGCTCGGAGGAGATCACGGACGTGAGTCAGTGAAGTGGGTCAACGAAATACCGGGGATGTTTTGTAATCCTAGCACAGAGAAGAAAAAAAATGAGATCGGAACAGAAATTCCGAGCCGTGGTATTCCCCAATGCGTCCAGCGGAAAACCAGACGGTGTTTTTTTTATTTTCAATAATTGTATTGCAAGGTAATTGAAACAATTACACGCCAATCGACACTTGCAATGTATTTTTGTCGATTTAATTAAATAATCATTACCGAGTCGCGTTTAATGTTGATAAAAGGCCAGGACTTTCCGAACAGCGTTATTCCTTTTATTGAATTTATTAAACTTTGTAGTTTACTGAAATTATTTTCCAAATGACTGTAATTTTTCCCCGGTCGTTTCCTTACGATTATGACCGTGGAAAAACCTGTCTACGAAAAAAAAACGGTTAATTATCAAATTAGACAAATATTTCCATATCTGACTTACAATCACTGGGTCATTTATTTGTTTAAAGTGCATTAACACTTATCTGCCGTTGTTTATTATTATTTTGTTCTCAGATGTATTATATATTACTATTATTTATCTTTTAAGTTGGTATGGCTGTCCTTGATATCTAACAGAAGTTTCACATCATTTCGCTTGTTAAGTTAGAAATCATAACATTTTTTTTAAACGAATACATTTATCGGGCAAAAAAATTGAATTTCATTTTGCGCTGATGTATTGAAACTATTAACAGAGTCTTTTGGAGGAGAGTCTTTGGTCTTTCAGGGCGAGATTTTCAAGATTTTTTCATCCAATGAAGAAATCATTATTAAGTATTAGAAACATTGTAGATATTACTGATATACCATTTGGATCAATTTTGATGAACAGTTTAGATTTGTCTCGTGTGCCTTCCCTTTTTGTTCCGAAAACATTGCCTCTTTTGAGTGTTGAAGTTGCTGAAGCGATGCTTTATTTGAATGATGGCATTCTGAAATGCATAATTGGAGTTTTGAATAAAAAATAATTATCGATATTTATATATATATATATATATACATATATATATATATATATATATATATATATATATATATATATATATATATATATATATATATATATATATATATATATATATATATATATATCTATATATATATATATATATATATATATATATATATATATATATATATATATATATATCTATATATATATATCTATATATATCTATATATATATATATATATATATATATATATATATATATATATATATATATATATATATATATATATATATATATATATATATATATATATATATATATATATATACATCTTTCCATTCCCCTCTGTGCCACCCGAAGTTTTTGAATTGATTGCGATGTGAGTGTCCAGGTTTCACTTCCGTATGTCATAAGGGGTAGAACGCACTGATCGAATACTTTTCTTTTCAGGCAAAGTGGGAGTCTGCTCTTAAACACTATGTTGAGCCTACCAAATGCCTGCCAGCCACATTTAACACGCCGTTCCACCTCCCGGGCGGTATTCCCCTCCATGGAAATCCTCTGCCCAAGATATATAAAGCTGCCCACAATCTCTAAATCCCTTCCTAGAACTGAAATTCTTCTGTCCTGAGCGAAGTTATTGAACATAACCTGACTCTTTTTCAGGTTTATTTTCAAGCCAAATGGTTCGCCAGCCCTTTGCAGTTCTTGTATGCGTCTCGTTCTATATTAATTCCCACTTCAAGATCATCAAGGTGAATTGTGGCTGTAGCTCCATCATATATCGATTCTAATAGGTTTACATAGGCTCTCTCTACACCTTGGCTAAGCAGTGCATCCATTATCGCATGCTTTGAGATGGAATCAAATGCTTTTTCGTAGTCGATAAAAGCCAAGCACAGTGGCATGGTGTATTCGTTGTGCCTTTCTATGACCTGCTGTACAACCTGGATGTGATCCATTGTACTGAATTCACTTCTGAATCCTGCTTGTTCTCTTGGTTGTGCGTCATTCAGTTTTTTTAATATTCTTTTAGAAATTATCTTAGTGAAAACTTTGTACATCACTGATAGGAGGCTTATTGGACGGTAGTTCTTTAAATCTTCCTGTGCTCCTTTTTTATGTAAAAGGATCACTTCTGCATTTTTCCATAAGTCCGGTACTTTTTGTTCTTTGAGGCATTTTGAGTATAATTTTGCCAGTGTTTTATGTAACGTCCGACCACCAGCTTTTAGCATTTCGACAGTTACACTATCCTTTCCTGGAGCCTTGCCGTTCTTCATCAATTCTATAGCATTTGTTACTTCCTCCACTAGGATATCTGGCATTATATATTGTTCTTCCGTGGGTATTATTGTCCCTGACCGGCTCTGATCTTCATATAACTGGGAATAAAACCTTCTGACAATCTCTAACATTTGGGTACGCGTCCTGCACACTGTGCCATCCTCACGCTTTAAAGCATATATTTGCGTTCTTTTGTTTCTCAGCTTCTGTTTAGCTTTGTTAATTCCTTTGTTTTCTTCCAGGGTTTTTTGCACTAGCTGCATATTGAATCGGCGCGTGTCCTCTCTGATACGTTTTCTTATAGTTTTGCAGAGCTCAGTGTACTCGACCCTGCCAAAAGGACTACCTGCATTTCTCATTGCTCGCCGTTTCTTCATTAAATCAATGGTCTCACTGGAGATTTTTGTTTGTTTGAGACATTTTTCCTCTGGTGCTATTGAAGCAGCCGTTTGAAGTACATTGTTGGCGATTTCTTCATATTGAACTGATATTTCCACGTCCTCTGGATCTTGTAACACAGCAAACCGGTTTGACAAAGCAATCTCAAAATCGCTTCCTCTCTCCAGCAGTTTTCCAGAATCCACCTTGCCCTTCTTTGATCTTACCATTCTTTCGCGCTCTTTTCGACAGTCAATCCGAACCCTTGCTCGTACCATTCGGTGGTCACCTCCAACATTAAAATTGTTAAGGACAGTACAATTGGTAAATATTGTTTTATCGTTGGTCATGATGTAGTCAATTTCGCTTGTGAGCCCAGATGGACTTTTCCATGTCCATTTTCTGCTGATATTTTTCTTATAGAATGAATTCATAATATATAGTTCTTGTCCTTCAGCAAGATCAACTAATCTGTCACCTCTATTGTCTCTCTCACCAGTTCCATATGGGACAGTTGCATTTTCGTCTGTTCTTGTTGTTCCAATTCTGGCATTAAAATCACCCATCAGGATTTTGTACCTACATTTCTCCTTGTATAAAAGCTGGGCCACATCATCATAAAATTCCTCAATTTCCTCATCTTTATGGCTTATAGCTTATATATATATATATATATATATATATATATATATATATATATATATATATATATATATATATATATATATATATATATATATAGATATATATATATATATATATATATATATATATATATATATATATATATATATATATATATATATATATATCATGAATAATACCGATAATTCATGCGAAATAAACTTTTAAAAAATTCTATATAATTTAGAATAAAATCACGTGACTACGAAAGCGTCACCATTGGCTGCCATGTTTGTGGCGTCATTATGTTAAAGTGTTTTCACGTAAGTACTGTCAGGGGCTTCTACCTACGTATATACTCTCAAAATTGTTGAAGTTTAGTGCAAAAAAATAATTTTGGTTACAAATTTAAATCAGTAATGTGTGACAAAGGGTTCATAAACGCTAATTCTGATGCTATATGTGATGTGGATATTTTTATGGTCACAGATTTTCTCAAAAATGACTTTCGGTTTAATTCAGCTGAAGTTCGAGGTGACGAAGCATCATTTTGAGTTTTTTAAAAAATAATGTAAATGTAAATAAGAAACAAAATATTTCTATTATTATAAAATCCCAATTACTGGTGATGCGATATGGATCTATGCTTATACTCAGTAACAATTCACCAAGCGAGTTTTGTGCTAAAAATGAACCAAAGTCGAGAAAACCACATCAAAGCCGGTCATAAATCACTCATGTTTGTTTCTGTTTTCTTCAATTACCGTGGTATTGTCTATAAAAAGTTCCTTCCAGCTGATTCAACAGTTAATAATTCAAGCATTATGCTTCATTTGCTTGAATGAAATAATTGGTATATCCATGAGTTTCGTAGACACCGTTTTGAGTATATAGAATCCATTCAATTCATACGTCCGTTCAAAGAAATTACTTTGAAGAACTAAACTCAAAGAGATTTAACAATAAACACCAAATCACTTTTTTAAACGTCTCGACGCACGTTTCGCTAACCGTGTTAACTTCATCGGGAGATGAATTAACCTGACTGCAACATTTCAGCTTGAAACATTTCTTTTGCATGATGCTTCGTCGCCTAACGCCGATTGAAGATTGTCAGATTAAAAAGTGATATTAAATAATCTCCTGATGATGCTAACATAGTGAATGAAACGTGCGTCGAGAAGTTTAAGAAAGTGATTTGGTGTTTAGTGATGAATCTCTACGAGTTTAGTGTTCCACGCCGAAGGTTCCAATAGAAGAATAGATTTACTTTGAAGAAGACAAAATAAATTTGGATTAACAAATGAATAATTTGATTTCACAAATGAAAAATTTGTGCCTTATTTCAAATGCAATCGCAATGTAATTCTGTTTCTGTTCCAAAATTATTATTCTGTTCTGCAAGTCACGACACACATCATCAATTGCCATTGTATCATTGCTTTTTAATAATCTTTTAAGTTTCGGAAATATATAATAATGAGACGGGACTAAATCAGGGAAATATAAAGCGTGATCGACAATTTCAAAGTCGATTTTGTTGACGTTATGCCGGACAGGAGATTATTCGATGCGATGTTTATGGGCGGGTGCATTGTCCTGTAAAACTAACGCTATGAATTTTTCTTCGTCGTGTTTTCGTGAATTGGACCCCCAAGATTGATTAATAAAAATGGACAGTATGTACGAGGGTTGCTATTTTTGTATCCGGATTAATAAATAGAAACAAATATTGATCATTCAAAATGATTTTATTGTTTTTCAAAATAATCTCCGCGATAATCGATACAGTTTTTCATACGTTTGAACCAATTTTCATGGCATTTTTTCCATTCCGATTGAGGTATCTCCAAAACATGCATTTTGAACGCATCAACCCCTTCTTCCGACGACGATAATCGTTGACCATGTAGTTTCTTCACGAACGGGAACAAAAAGAAATCACTGAGTGCCAAATCGAACTGTACGGCGGATGCGAGAATCCATCCCCTTGTCTCACTCCAGTTTTAATTTCGAAGGGCTCTGAGATGTCACCCATGAATTTAACTTTTGATCTTGTGTTAGTTAATGTTGCTTTAATAATTGCCAGCGTTTTCAGATCTAGTCCTTGTTATTTCAAGATTTGGAATAAAGATTCGCGGTCAATAGAATTATATGCTTTTTTGAAATCCACAAATGTACAGACGAGATTTTTATTGTACAGTTTTTGATGTCTTAAGATCAACTTTAGATTCAGGATCTGTTCAGGGCAGGATCTGTCAATATCGAAAACCAATCGAAAAAAATTTTGATTCTAATTGTCCCTGTGCTCTGTCTAATAGACATTGGGATAAAATCTTGTAACAAACTGGGAGAAGAGATATCTCTCTGTAGTTGTTTACATCCGTTCTATCTCCTTTCTTATGTAGTGGATGGATTAAAGCATCTTTCCAATCTTCCGGAATCCGTTCGGTTCGCCAAACTTCTTGTAGAATTTTGGTTATTTCCTTGATTGTACCTGGACCAGCGGACTTATTTTTAACTTGATTTAACTAATTATTTCATCTTCATTCAGTGGTAATGAATCTGGGTTTGTTTGTTTAGGGTTTAGTGTTGGTAATCTGTTTAAGGGCTCAGGACAGTTTAGTAGTTGTTCAAAATATTTCGCAAGTTCTTTGCAATTGTCTTAGTTATTTAAAGCTTATTGTCCGTTTTCCTTTTGGAGGCAAGGACTTTGGGGTTGACAGCTTGTTAATTTAGTTTTAAAAGTTTCGTAAAAATTTCGAGTGTGTTTTTTTTTGGAAATCTTTTTCTATTTCATTAAGTTGATTGTTTTCATATTTTCTTTTAGTTTGTCTAATTAGGTCCGATGTTTCCTTTCTTACTTCCAAAAAGATGTTATAGTTTATTGCTGTTGTTTGCCTGTTCCACTCTTTAAATGCTTTATTTCGGCTTAATACTGCTTGCTCGCAAACTTCATCCCACCACGGAGTTTTTCTACGTTTTTGTAAAGGGACCAACTTTAAGGCTGTTTCAATTCTTGCCAGTTCTGTGCTGGTTGTTTATCAAGCTCTTCTGTTAAGGTTGGTTTTATTTTCGTAGGGTCAAACTTTGGTATTAGCAGTTTCTTTTTAATAAGTTTTCGAGGTTTTAAGCTAAGTTTGATTCTAGTCAAGTAGTGATCCGTGTCTATGTTAGCTCCTTTCCTGACTTGAACGTTCAAAATCGCTTTAAAATTGGGGTACGAAATGGCAACATGGTCAATTTGAAATTTGTGTGGGGCACCTCCAGGTCTTTTGTTTTGTTATTTTCTTCTTAAAATGGGTTGACATTATTTTTAGATTAAACTGCGAACATAGTTCAACCAATCTTCTACCATTTATGAGCGGGAAAATTGCCGACTGTTTTCCTGCACTTTCTTTCTTTCCCTAGTTGGGCGTTGAAATTACCCAATAGGATTTTACATGGTTAGAGGTAATTTTAGAGATAGTTTTTTCCAGAATTTCCCAGGACTTATTTGCTTTTGCAGGATTAGATTTATTTTCTTCGTTAACTGGGAGGTGTGCATTGATTAATGTATAGTTTTTGTTAGCACCATTGAGGGATAGTGTCATAAGTCGATTATTTACTGGCTATCTATATTTACTCTATATATATATATATATATATATATATATATATATATATATATATATATATATATATATATATATATATATATATATATATATATATATACTAGTTCAAGAAGCTTCAAAGGGTTCAATTTCTTAGGCTTTAACCTTTTTAATTATAATCGTTCTTTGATCGGTTAATTCTTTTGTTTGCAGTTATAACAAGAGTTTAACAGTTACTGCAAATATACGTATACTACTGCAAACATTTTTATCATTTGTAGTTTCTGGGTTAGGGTGGTTTTTTCCCACAACTTCGTTATTTTCCATTTTATCCAATATTTATATACATGCATAGCAGAGTAAAAAAATGTTTCCTTGTGACTATAATAAATTACAAACAATGTAGCACTAATTTCATTTCTATTTTTCGTATTATTATCAATATTTACTGACACTACAATAAAATGAACTATACTACATTTATTAGCATTGTTTGTAGGCAAAAATAAGCAAAAACAAATCGAATATTTTTTCATGCGTGTTCCAGGTTGATGGAGCTCAGGAAATTACCTCAAGATATGTTTTTAGAATAGATTTGTCATGTTAATATTAACACTGTCTTGTAGAACAATTGAAATAGTTGAGCAGACATTTCCATAAATAGAAAAAAGAAGAATTCTGTTTACAGTTTTTTCTCAGCATATCAAATTACACCACAAACCCCTAAAAATTGCAATGTCACGAATACTGCGTTTATTAATGTTATTATTAAGCGTGTAAACTTGGCAACACCTACAAGAGACGCTAATTTGTTGAAAAACTCTGCCGGGTAAACAAACATCGCAAATGCGTAAGAGTGTTAATTTAATGGCGTTAATTTCGATGATTTGGCCTCAACAATTCTCTTTAACAACGTCTCAGTTAATTAAAACGAACGTGATATTAATTTTTCAAATTCCACCGAACCTTCCAGAAAAATTAGCGCGCGTTCACTTTTTGTGTTAACTCTTAGAGATGATAGAAATCTCGTTAGTGCAAAACTGTTATTCATAAATGCTGTTAATGACCTAAATTACAAGTCACATTTTTAAGCAACAAATTTATGGGGCTGTCCGGAGTTCGTAGGGAGATTTTTTTTTAAGAGGAGAAACTGAAATAATTTATGTACAGGTTTGTCTATTATGTACATATAAGATCTACCAGAAAGTTCCGTCGGACATCACACACCCAACGGTTGGGTGGGTGATGACACTCAGCTACTGCTGTCTCATTGGACGCAGTCCAAGAAAATCTATATATATATATATATATATATATATATATATATATATATATATATATATATATATATATATATATATATATATATATATATATATATATATATCCTCGATGATCTTGAAGTGGGAATTAATGTAGAATGAGGTGTACGGCAGGGTGACGCAATATCGCGTATTCTTTTCTCGGCTAGCCTTGAAGAAATATTCCGTAAACTGGATTGGGAACAGGATGGTGTAAAGATCAATGGTGCAAACTTAAACCATCTTAGATTTGCAGATAATATCGTTCTTCTTTCACAAGACCCAGAGGAGTTGCAAAGACGCATACAAGAACTGCAAAGGGCTGGCGAACCATTTGGCTTAAAAATAAACCTGAAAAAGGGCCAGGTTATGTTCAATAACTTCGCTCAGGTCAGAAGAATTTCAGTTTTAGGAAGGGATTTGGAAATTGTAGACAGCTTTATATATCTTGGGCAGAGGATTTCAATGGAGGGGAATACCACCCGGGAGGTGGAACGGCGTGTTAAATGTGGCTGGCAGGCTCAACATTGTGTTTAAGAGCAGATTCCCTCTTTGCCTGAAAAGAAAAGTTTTCAATAAGTGCGTTCTACCCGTTATGACATACGGAAGTGAAGCTTGGACATTCACATCGCAATCAATTCAAAAACTTCGGGTAGCACAGAGGGGAATGGAAAGATGTATGCTTGCATCACAAGATGAGACAGAAAGTCCTGCGCATGGATCAGGGAACAAAGGAAAGTCTGTAACATCATTGGAAGAGTAAAGCAATTGAAATGGAGATGGGCAGGTCAAATAGCAAGGCGATGGGATGACAGATGAACCAAGGCAATCCTGGTGTAGATACCGTTTGATCGCAAACGTCCGCGAAGATGACCTAAAGCACGATGGATTGATGACATCGTTAAGTATATTGGACCAGAGTGGCAGAGGAAAGCCCAGGACCATGAAAGTTGGAAACATGCTGAAGAGGTCTTCATCCTGCAATGGATCGACACGGGCTGATGATGATGATGATGCTGATGATGCTGATGATTAATTATTAATAAATTTTTCCCTATTAGTGAAATGTAGCACAAATTGTAAGCACTTTAAATATTAGGCAGATCATATACAATAAGACACGCGTATTATTTTAAAATACTACACTGATTACATGCAAAACGTGGCTGATGAGGACTGGAGCCGAGTATACACGATTCAGTGCGTCACCTACCCGAACGTGACGATTCACTTACATTCACTTCTCAGCAAAATTTTTCACTTCAAAGATAATTTTTGGTATAAGAATAAAGTGATGAACGAGAAAATTAATGTGTCATTGTGAAAAAGCGTGGGGTGCTCGATGTCCGTTGTTATAAATATTCCATCAGTACCGTTTCTATAAGTAGAGTTAGTATGAAAACATGGTACAAAGCACCCCACGCTTTTTTACAGTGACACATTAAGTTTCTCGTTCATCACTTTATTCTTATACTAAAAATTATTTTACTTTTTAGTTCGGTTTACCATTAAAGCGGATCTTTGAGTTTTTTAAACTATAATTTATTTTTCATTTTTTAGTTCGATCTCTTACAAAAGCGTGTTTTTTAGTTTTTTAAACTATTATTCATTTTTCGTCACTACCTACCCGTGGCGGGAGTGGGTAATTTGCGCTCCTAATGCCTTCCTAGGGCGTTGTAACCGTGTCTCAGAAGTGGGTGAAAAGGACATTTCAAAGATTCCGTTACGTGGATAGATATAGGTGAAGCTAATAAAAGCGCGTTAAAAATTGAAGCAGTGTTTGTCTGATCTTCTTCGTGTTTGTCTGTCTTTGAATTTTTTGCCGTTCAAAAACTTTTTAAGGACAGAAACAAGTGATAATCGGATGCCGCTAGGTCTGGGGAGTATGATGGATGCGACAGAATTTCCCAGCCTAGCTCTGAGAGTTTCTGACAAGTCCCCAAAACAGTACGTGGCCTAGCATTATCATAAAACAGTCGTTCTTGTTGAACATCGCCGGCCTCTTTTCTTTGTGTTGTGTTTAAGTGTTTTTAAATTATCCAGTTGTTGACAGTACCTCTCCGAATTTAGCTCTTCGATCGATTTCAACAGCTCAAAATGTATTGGTTTTCAAATGTCTCACCAACATCCTCTTTCTCAGGCCCAACTTCGATTTAGAGATGAAGGGGGAAGGTTTTCCGGATTCACAATATGCCCTTTTTCTTACGATGTTTTCATAGGTAACACATTTTTCATCCAAGTCCAAGAAAGGTACGATTTTGTTCCATGCAAACAGAGATGTGCATATGATGACTCGTTCGTTCAAATTCTTCTCACTTAACTTATGTGGCACCCATCTCGAATATTGCCACACTAATCCTAGTGTCCGAATATGGCCTGAAATGATTTATTGAGCTGAATCAAGCCTTTCCCTAATCTTCAATATTGTTAAAAAGAGGATTTTGCTCTAACATAAATTTGACAGCATCGTCGTCGATCAAATGTGGTCACCAAGAGCGTGGCTTATCAGAATGGTCGAAATCACCTATTTGAAATCTTTCGAACAATCTTCTGCATGTTCTATCAGAAACTGTACCTTCACCAAACTCTTTCAATAAATTTCTACACGCTTCTGTAGCATTTCTTCCTTGTTGGAATTCGTACAAAATACAGTGGCGTAAATGAACTTTATCAGCAGCCATGGGTACACGATCGCGTGTAACTTAATACTAACATGAGTCATTTTCGTTTTAGTTCATTTGCTAGATCAGTATGTATACTTACAGTGATAAAAAGAGAGAGCCAAATAAATATCGCATACTTGTTGAAACGTGTTGTAACTGGAACGGACAGAACCTTCCGATTCCTAATCTCCATTCTTCTCGGTCTTTCCATAGATCTGTCAGTCATCTATTCTGTCTCTCCAACCTTTCCTTCTTAATATATTTACAGGTCAAAATGTTCAATCCTTCCTCGAGAATTGTGTTTTTATATGTATATACAGAGTATGTATATACATATAAAAATAAACCTCACCTATATATATATATATATATATATATATATATATATATATATATATATATATATATATATATATATATATATATATATATATATATATATATATATATATATATATTTTAATATTTATTAAAAACCAAAATATATTACCGAACAATAAGCTGAGGATTTTGAGAATTATTAAGGGAAAAAACGGAATGTGGCAATACTTTTTGACACACTGTATCTAAAATGAGCCTCATATTGTTCTCGGATATGGGATAAAGCATTCAAATCAACCTGATTGAGATTAAGAAATATCACCGGGCACGTGGCTACCGTTGGCGCAAACACCGCGCCTCCAAACTCGTCGAAGCACGTTTAGTAGAGTATTCCGAACGGCCCTCGCTTAGTCATTTTTAGGAACTCGCGCACTGTTGCCAGCTCGGGCGAAACTACTTTGCCCCTTAACGAAAACATTTCAATCAAGTCCAAACTCTATCTCAAACAAACAAAGGACACAGATCAATCTACGATGTAAACAAATAACACTCGAACTGTACACAAAAATAATACGAATGCAAAGGGAAATGTTTTAAAATATTTTCGTGATAAGAGCGCTTAAAAACCCGATTAGTCGAATTGGCGGGACGCTCGACATTTTTCGGAATTGAAAATCGAAACTTCGGAGGCTGTTATTTTAAAATACGGGGAATTGTTCGGATACTACTACGGTGAACAACCGGATTTTTGGAATTTTTTTTCTAAATCGTGTTTCTAATAATTGTGATTTTGACCGTGTGTCATGTGAACTAAAACAATATTTACCGTGTAATAATAGGTATTTCTACCAGACATTTCTTTTAATGTGGTACTTTTTGATCATCTTAATATTTTATTCAATAGCTCTAGAAATTATTTAGGCCTTTACAATACCAGGTGTGGCGGATAATAATTCTTAATATTTTCTTAAAAAAAACACGTTTATTGGGAGAAAGGTAAAAGATGGTTTATTCATATTATGCGTCACCGCCAACTGTACATTTTCCCCATCTCTCTGGCAATTTGTGGATGCCCTCCTAGAAAAACCGTACATCTTTTGAGGTGATCCAGTCATCAAGCCATCTTTCGACATCTCTGTAATTGTTGAAGTAGTAGTCGGAAGGGGCCAAGTCTGGTGAGTACGGCGGGTGGGGCAAGAGTTCCCAGCCAAGTGCAGAGATGGTGTCTCCCATCAGTTTCAGAATCCCATGGTACACGGTACATCCTTCTGAGTCCACCAAATGTACAGTATTGCCTTCTTTCCAAAACGATTCGGTCTTGAGGTCGATATTGATGGTTGTCTTGGGTCAACCCATAACTTTCTGCGTTTTGGGTTCTCGAAAGGTACCCATTTTTCGTCTCCAGTCAGGATCCGATGCAAAAAAACTATTTTTTTCATCCCGAGAAAGCAAAATTTTACATACCGTTTTTCGTTTTTCAATCTGTTCATAGTTCAGCTGATCTGGTAACCATTTTCCTGCCTTCTGGGTCTTTTCCGTAGCATGCAAATGGTCAGAAATAGTTCGGCGACCAACATTTAATCCCTCTGTCTTCCTTTTAACTTCTTTTAACATAACTTCGTCTCTGAATTATCACCTTTTAAAACATATTAAAATATTTCAATCGATTACCACTGGAAGCATCCGGTTTCATACGGCCTAGTTACCGGCGCGACAATGGGTCGAATATTGTTTAACTGCATTTAATGTCACAAATGAATCTGAAATACACAGGAAATAATAGAATTTCAAAAGTCGACAATAAATTTCTTTGAAATAAACTGGGAATCTACAGACGGGATACCGAAATACTACTTCACTGACTCGCGCCACTACTTTCTCTCGATAAAACCCGTCCAAACAAAATAAAAATATTAAGATGTTTGAAGATGCACGTGGATATAAAACGACGAGCGACTCTCACCCCATTTCACACAATGCGTACACCATGAGAAACGAGACAAACTAACCTCCTTGCCGTTTGTTGTCGTGTTTGTAACAATCTTCAAATAATGCTTGCAATTCGGCATCTTTAAATTTTTTCTGTTGACCTAGACGTCCTTTCTCTTTCAAATCGAAATCATCATTTTTCAAACCGTCTAAGCCAATACGCACAAGCGTCTTTCATTGGGACATTGTTACCGTAAGTTTCCAAAAGTGTTTGACCGTTTTCACTCGCGTTTTTCTAATGAGACCGTTGGGGTAGCGCTCGATCTGGCAACATTGTTCTTGACTTTTTGGGGTCAATTGTTGCTGCTCATTCTCAGGACGCGCTAGAAAATCCAGTTCACGAAAGGAACTATGGACCACAAAATCATAGGAAGTCCAAACAGGTACGTAAGGCGCATCAGATGTTCCCTCCAGGGCGGAAGCCAACAGTGTTGCCAAATCGAACGATTTGCCACCGGTCTCATTTTATTTATACACCTTCTTCCTATAAATGAATTCTAGCTCTACATGCTGTTGAATAAACAGATAAGTGTTTAATACCAGTTTCAATACCTGCTACCGTATACTCGCAAGCAAGCCGAAGCGAAAGATGAATTCAGTTACTTTCTGAAGTTGTGGTTAAGATATGTGGATGAGATTTTTACAATTTCCGATACAAAAAAATGAAAACTTCGATGCTTTAGTCAGTAGAAACAATAAAAATATGTTAGATTTTGATATTTTTAGAAAAACACTAACATTTCGAGATACATTTCTAACGATTCGAATCATAGCTTTCAAAATAAGATGGCTAGTTTAAATTTTATGGTAAAGAGATTAATCAATTTTCCTTTAAACAAAGATAATTTAAAAAAAAATTAAAATTAATCAGGGAGGTATCCGAAGTGAACGGTTATAATAAGAACATTGTAGATAAATTAATTGGAAAACAAATGTTGAGGAAATTATTGAAAGAATCTTCGACTTTTCAATGATTAGAACAAAAATAAATTCATGGTAATACCGTTTGACGCCCAATTAACACGAGGGCTAGACAAAATTTTGAAAAAGGTGGACATTAAGATTGTGTATAAACCATATAATAAATTAAGAGAAGTCCTTGGTAATCCAAAGGATGAAGTAGATCAGCATGAAAAGTCGGGGATTTACGAAATTAGCTGTCAAGATTGTGATCGAAGGTATATTGGGTAAACAAAAAGATCCACGCTTCATTGGGTAGGCAGCACGCTTCCTAGGTAGTAAGTTAGAAATTAGGGTTCTCATATAAATAGAAGATAGTTTAGTTTTAGAATTAGATTAAATCATGTCCTGATGATGCTAACATGGTTAGCGAAACGTTCGAGGAGTAGCGAGAAGTTCGTTTCGTTTTCGAAAAAATTGATTTGGTGTTTAGTGGTAAATCTCTTGACTTGTTTTCCGAGTTGTCTTCCCTACAAAAGAACAATTAAATCTTTAATATCGAATTCAAGTGTTTTATTTAAAAGTCCATTTCCTAACACAGGCCAAGTTCGCCCATGGTTGGGTTTGAATTACCTAGCTATGAATTAAACTAATTAAAAGTAACGTAAATTAAAATGTTGATCTGTGCTGCAATTATAAACAGAGCATTGCCGTAGGTTTTTGTTATCCGCTTGTGTTTATGTTATATATAGACAGATTCTCATTAGATATAATCAATTTCACACCGAAAACGATCTGATTCTACAAAAGGTCGAATAACAATAGTTACAGGGGCCTTCGCATGGTAACTTCTACTTAAATAATAAACAACACCATTAGCTTTAATAACTAAAGACGACGTAATTAAATGGAATTTTAAGTAAACTTTGTTTTTAAAAACTTTATTTTTAAACTAACAATTAACTGTTACAAAACTCCTTATGACTCTAATAACTAAGTATTCGCAATCGATACAGTAAGACCGAAGTCAAACCGTCTACGACTAGTTACAGAATGTCCTCTCTGGTTCCTGTGGTCACTTATATACTTATCTTAATCTAAAAACATCTCAAAAGGGTAACATTCAGGGTGATGAGAGATTTATGTTTTAAATCTAGGAATATCTTATGTAACAACGTCATTTGATTAACTAGAGCCTGAACAGTGCAATTAAATACAAGGGCGGACAGAAAAAACCACTTATTTCGCCTAAAACTGGATCCAAACCAATACAATTTTGCGTATGTGTGGAATTTACTGGAACAATTTGTTTGAATTATCTGGTGGATAACAGATGTTCGTGTGTGCGCTGAGCGGCGACAATATTTATGCGTGTCAGAGCATCTACACTACTGCGCAGGCACGCCACATACAACACATACAGCCCGCACAACGCAAATTATTATTGATGTGAACTCAGCTTTAAACTCAAACTTTACTCCTACTTAATTTGAATGAAATAGCTTTCCGAAACGGGGTTTGGATTTTATTTTGCTTGTGGCCTCTTGCTGGTCCAGTCTAATGTCGTCGCATGGTGTGGGTTTCTTTTCGTCAGTCATTTTTCGTCTACAGTCACGATCCGCTGCAAAAAAGTCTTTCTTTCATTAAACCGAAGCTGTTCCACATCGAAGGTTCCAATAGAAGAGTTGATCTTTCTTCCATGCCGAGAAAGCAAATCTTCGCACACCGTTTTTCGCTTTTCAATCTGTCTGTCGTTCAGCTGATGTAGCATGCGGACGATCACAAATGGTTCTCTCTATCTCCGCCATATGTTGTCGAGTGTGCGTATCGTCTTCCAATAATGCTTGCAATTCGGCATCTTTATATTTTTTCGGCCGACCTGGTCGTTCTTTGTCGTTCAAGTCGAAATCACCACTTTTGAATAATGACTCTAATTAGTTGGCGTTTTGAAAGGTACTGTTGTAGCAACAAAATGACATAAGAGATTATAGGCTGTCAAGCCACTCTTGTTTCTGGCGCCATCTCGTAAAAAAAATAATAATTAGTAAGCACCTGGTATCTGGTAAATATGAGACTGATTTTTGATCCTATTAAAAAACTTTAAAAAATTTGATCCTATAAAAAAAAAGTATGAACGTATATCGATTGTACCTGGTCTTTATCACGTGTATATATTTTATTTATTTAGAAACCTAGATATTTTTTATAGGACGTTATTATTTAGCCATCGCATCGAGACATTGACGTATTACAGACCACGCGTTTCTTTAGAAAAAAGTGGTACTGCATTGGACTACGCGATTACGCTCAAGTACTTTTTTTCTTATATGGGAATTCCTTGGCAGCGTTAGCTTCCATGGCTTCGTACATCGTTGTCAGTTCTCAAACACGTATACCACGATTGTCCAGCTTATGCCAACAAGCGATTAAATATAGTCCACGACACGGCAACATTGTCATTCTTAAAATTCTTCCGACGGCAACCAAGTAATTCGAAAGCAGACGCGTTTTTTTAGACGGTTTCAAGGAGGTTTCAAAATCGGGAAGCCTTGTACTGAAATATCGGCCGATTTCTAGAAAATGGTTTCCAAAAAATCCGTTCCAACTAAACTAATGTATGTAACTGGCAATTTAATTATATTTTCTGTTTTCGGAAATGTCTACTAAAAGTTTCATAGAAAGCAATCTTTTCAGTAAAATGTAATTTATCAGAAGTGGCCTGGCTTTTACCCTTTGAATAGCTATTAAATCTACTAGGAACTCTGATCAAAAATTAATAGGTCCAAGAAATGTCTATAAGGGTCAAATTTTAATATTCATACAATATTCGTATATTAGGCAGCCTCAAAAACATTAGAACGCGCAATCGTCAACGGCGATCCTTATAGTCACGCAACCAACGATACATTGATGGAAAACAATCTGATTTTGTGACGGACGTCAAATCAAAGTTTTCAAACAAATACCTCCTGAGTGTATCTGCAAAGTAAGCTCTGGTGATAATGAATGATTTAAACACTTTGCATTCAGATAACGAATGCACGTGCTAAATAAGGTCGTCGGTTGCTAATGAATTAATTTCACCTGTAGACCATTCAAGGCGAGTTTGTTTAACCTGAACGTGATTGTTATTGATTCGATTTGTTCTTTTGGTAATAACGGTGTATTATTTTTAGATTTGCCAGTGAAAATTTGGTTGTTTCACTGTATTGTTTTTGGAGAAATCGACGTAAGTGCATTTGTTTGTCATATGAATGTGCCAGATATTGAAAATACATTACAACATACAATATTTTAAATCTAAAATGTTTAATTTTTGAATCTGTATGATCGACGTTTGTTTATATTAATTTTAGATTAAATCACGAAAGCAATTTCTTATAATGTATCTGTGATAGATCCGCTAGAAACGGTGTGTTGTAAAGATGGGTGTGAACAGTAGTAAAAAATTAGCAGCAAAGTGTTCCTTTCTCTCCAAAGATGAACAGCTGATTGTCAGTAATTCATTCAAGTTAGCAAGCAAAAATTCCGAAAGGATAAAAGAAGATGAGCTTACGGTATGTTTGTTGTGTAAAATGTATAAGGATTAATAGAATTTTGTTTAGAAATTATGGGGCTCCCAAATGGATGCACGTTTGCTCCAGTATATTAATAACTATTTATTTGGAAGAGCAGAACAAAAAGTGACCACCGTAGACTTGGAGAGGTTTGCAGAGTTGTTTGTATTTTGCACCAGAGGTACTGTTGATGAGAAAGTGAAAGTTTTATTAACCTCTTTAGGAAAGTCTGAACATGACTGCAATGATATACCATATAATTTAGTAAAAGAGGTTAGTTCTATTTTGTATTATTCTGGTAAGTTATAAAAAAACTTATTGTTTTAGTATGTGGAAAGTATAGTAAGTTCATACATGAAGATACAAAAGTTGAGTAATTCTAAACAGTACAAGAGTTGGGCAGGAAAGGGATGTAGTATTCACACTCAAAATTCACAAAGATTGGCCGAGAGTTTGACAAGGGATTTGGCCAGTAAGTTAAAAACAAATTAATTTACACCATTTTTTTTTGTTTAAAAAATGATTTAAATAATTGTTGCATCAATTAAAAAAATGTTAATCTGATTGTACCAAATTTGGAGAGAAGGTTAGGTATTGATGAATTTGCTATTCAAGTTTAAACAGTGCTCTATTATTAGGTTTTTGCAGCTTGTTATAAAGTGTGAAGGTTTTGTTTGTGTCTCAGAGCTCATTTAGCTTAAACAATTGTGTTGATTTTACTAAATTCATAAAGTTGTGATAAAATTTGTAAATATTCATCTTTATTGTCATTGTGATCAAAAAGAATGTATGAATAAATAATGGACATTTTTTTGTATGTTTAGGTGATAATTTAATTTCAAGAAGGTTGTTGGAGACATGGCTGCAGGGCAGTACAGTTCTCGGACAACTATTACTCTTTGTCTTTATGCACCTGTATAACATTTCTCATAAAGTAAGTCACTTTTTAAGTTTTACTTTTAAAAGAATCATATAATATTCCACTAGGATAAATCGACAGCGATTTTAAGCGAGAAACAACAACCCTCCTCAGTAGAACTAGACCAACAATCGGGAGAAAGTGATGGTACCAGAGAACGTTCTTTAGTTCCGTATTGTAGAGGTTTGGATCTGATCCCGTCATATCCCAGTATTCTAGACTTAAACCAGATCGTGTTTGTTAACGCCCACCTGCCCCAACACTATCAAGTCGAGTGGAGGTTCTTGTTCAGTTCGGAAATTCACGGGGAGTCTTTTTCCACTCTGATAGGTGATAAATTGTAGAATGTCAGTTAAAATGTTTTTTACCGTCTACGAACTTTTCTAGGTCGTATAGTTAATCAAGGCCCGTCCGTGATCATTCTGGAGGATCGCAGCGGTTACGTTTTTGGAAGCTTCGCCCCCGCAAACTGGTCACTGGGGCCCAACTTTTTCGGCGACGACAGTTGTTTCCTGTTCACGCTGTCGCCGCGTATGAGGATTTTCCCTTCCACCGGATACAATCAGCACTTTCAGTATCTGAACTTGCATCAGCAAACTATGCCGAATGGATTGGTATGTTCAAACATATAAATCATCTTAATAAAGGCGACATTGTTAAAGAGAATGTTCCGATAGGCGATGGGAGGACAGCACAACTTCTGTGGATTGTGGTTGGACGCGGAGTACGGCAAGGGCAACTCCAGCGAGTCCTGCACGACTTTTTCGGGATACCAACAGATGTCCCACACTAAGGAGTTCCAATTCAGGCATCTGGAGGTGTGGGGTCTGGGTCAACCACCTCCCACACCACAAGAAAGGGGTGAAAGGATTGCTGCAAAGGTTTGGCTTTTAATTATTCCATCGATCGGGTTGATACAAATGTTCGTCCCATTTTTTTGAGTAAAATTTATATTATTAAGAGGACCGAAAAGTAATCAAAATTTCTTTAATGAGCTCATTCACTGTCAGTATGTGTCGAGACATGACCCCGCGAACACGGAGGTTTTGTTGTTACGTTCAAGCTAGGTTGTAAATTATATTTTTCGGCTGAAAGGTTATTCTTTTACCAAGAAGGAAAGATGTCAAGGCCAACAATAGAATACGCACACTTACGCCATTGTATGCTATTTTTGTTCCGACGAAAGCAAACGAAGTAGTGAAAAAAATGACTGATAATTATGGGGATGTTCTGAAACTAAACAAGTGTCATAGATGGTTTAAAAATGGATATTGGAATCTCAAAGATGCCGTACGAAAAGGACGACCCCAAAAATTAAATGATATCCTGAAGGCGATGGTGGATTTAGATCCTTGTCAAACAATTGAGGAATTATCACTGAAGATTGACTGTTCATGGTCTAAAGTTCAGGATCATCTTCGTCGCATAGGAAAATTGTATTAGCAAGGAATTTGGGCTCCTCATGAATTGACGGAGACCGCGATCGATCAACAGCGTACCATCTGCGCGTCTATTTTGTCTCGGTATGAAGCAGATCCATTTTTGCGACGAATTGTAACTGGAGATGAGAAATGGATGCTATACAATAACCCTGTACGAAAAAGACAACGGCTTTTTTCCGGAGAAGCACCTGTTCCGACACCTCGACCATCACTAACAATAAAGAAGGTCCTTGTCTGTGTGTGGTGGGATTTTTCTGGGATCGTACACTATGAATTACTTGAACTTGGTCAGACCGTTAAAAGACCAAAAAAGGATCCTTCAACACTATAACGCGAGGCCTCACGCTGCAAAAATAACACAGAAAAAATAAGAGACCTTAGATTGGGACTTTTACCTCATCCACCCTATTCACCAGATCTCGCGCCGTCGAACTACAACTTTTTCAGATCGTTAGAGCATACATTAAGAGGTAAAACATTTATCAATGTTGGAGAAGTAAAAACGCACTTGGAAAAGTTTGTCAATGAAAAATCGAAAGACTTTTTTTAAAAAGGGAATCGAACAACTGCCTTTACGCTGGTAAAAAGTGTTAGATGATGGAAATTAATTTGTCGAGTAGTATTTAAGATTTCTTTATTAAATAAATGTTTTTCGCCAACAAAAAAAATTTGATTATTTTTCAGTCTCCCGAATATTTAATAAATTTTATTTATTTTATCTGCTTTATCTATTTTATTTAATTTATTTTTCTTCTCACTTTGCTTCGTTCTTCTAATTTTACCTCCTCATTTTGCTTTCTTCATCTTCTCATTTTACTTTCTTCTCATTTTACTTCCTTTTTCTCATTTTACTTCTTTCTCTCCATTTTACCTCCTTCTCATTTTGCTTCCTTCTCATTTTACTTCCTTCTTCTTCTCATTTTCCTTCCTTCCCATTTTACTTCCTTCTCATTTTGATTTCTCATTTTACTTCTTTCTTTTCATTTTACTTCTTTCTTTTCATTTTTCTTCCTTCTTTTTCTCATTTTACTTCTTTTTCTCATTTTACTTCTTTCGTCTCATTTTGCTTCCTTCTCATTTTACTTCCTTAATTTCATTTTCCTTCCTTCCCATTTTACTTCCTTCTTCTCATTTTACTTCCTTCTTTTTCTCATTTTACTTCCTTCTTTTCATTTTACTTCCTTCGTCTCATTTTGCTTCCTTCTCATTTTACTTCCTTCTTCGCATTTTCCTTTCTTCCCATTTTACTTCCTTCTCATTTTATTTCCTTTTTTTTTATTTTGCTTTCTTCTCATTTTACTTCTTTTCATTTTACTTCCTTCTCATTTTACTTTCTTTTTCTTCTTATTTTCCTTCCTTTTCATTTTACTTCTTTTTTTGCTTTCATTGCTCATTTTACTTCCTTCTTAAAAGAAGGTAAAATTAAAATTTTACTTTCTTCTCATTTTGCTTCCTTCTTGTTTTATTTCCTTCTTCTTCTCATTGTCCTTCCTTCTCATTTTACTTCCTTTCATTCTACTTCTCATAAGTTCATGAGACGAAGGAAGTAAAATGAGAAGAAGGAAGCTTCTTATTTTACTTTCTTCTGCTCATTTTACTTCGTTCTTCTCATTTTACTTCCTTCTTCTTCTCATTTTACTTCCTTCGTCTTCTCATTTTACTTCCTTCTTCTTCTCATTTTACTTCCTTCTTCTCATTTTACTTCCTTCTTCTTCTCATTTTACTTCCTTCTTCTTCTCATTTTACTTCCTTCCTCTTCTCATTTTACTTCCTTCTTCTTCTCATTTTACTTCCTTCTTCTTCTCATTTTACTGCCTTCTTCTTCTCATTTTACTTCCTTCTTCTTCTCATTTTACTTCCTCCTTCTTCTCATTTTACTTCCTCCTTCTTCTCATTTTACTTCCTCCTTCTTCTCATTTACTTCCTTCTTCTTCTCACTTTACTTCCTTCTTCTTCTCATTTTACTTCCTCTTTCTTCTCATTTTACTTCCTCCTTCTTCTCATTTACTTCCTTCTTTTCTCATTTTACTTCCTTCTTCTTCTCATTTTACTTCCTTCTTCTCATTTTACTGCCTTCTTCTTCTCATTTTACTTCCTTCTTCTTCTCATTTTATTTCCTTCTTCTTCTCAGTTACTTCCTTCTTCTTCTCATTTTACTTCCTCGTCTTCTCATTTTACTTCCTTCTTCTTCTCATTTTACTTCCTTTTTCTTCTCATTTACTTCTTATCATTTTACTTCCTTCTTCTCATTTACTTCCTTCTTTTTCTCATTTTACTCCTTCTTATTTTACTCCTTCTTTTTATGCCATTTTTTATGATTAACAAAATTTTGCTAGCATTGCCATCTAAAAACGGGACGAACTTTACATCAACCAAATAATACATAAAAAAAATGGATTGTTTCTATAGGGAGGCAGCATACTGGATGGTAACGTCGAGAACAAAGCCATGTTAAAAATGGCTGGAAAAACTATTCACAGTGAAGGTCTTCGAGAACCACCCAATACGTAATTTTATTATGTGCAGTTTTTTTGACTATTTTCTCTCTGTTTTAACTACCTCTTAAAAAAGTCACTTATCATCACTAGAGCTGCCAACAAGGAAAAAAAAATCTTAATTATTTCATTAAAGATCGAGACACTTGGCAGCCCGGCACACATTATTAATTTATTTTAGGTCGTTCAAAAAAGAAAAAAATACTTTGCGGACGGTGACCTCACCCCAGACAAAGAACACCAAAATCAAAATGTAACCTTTCGGACCAAAGCTAGTCTTATTCGGACGTTTCTAACTTTTAAGCACCGCGCGAAACAGATTTAGGTCGCATTGAAAGCACTTCTTCCCATTTCACATCTCGATGTCGTCTCGTGGATCTAAATTGATGAAAGAGAACAATGCCTTAACCTTCGCCAGCCAACGTTTTGGGTTAACCGTTTTCGTTACTGACGGGCACACGGCGACGTAAGACGTGCCAAACTACCGAACTAACTCCCACCATTATTTGTTTCTTAGCTGTTTCAGTGTTATTTATTATTGCAAAGCACCAGTGTGATTTTTTATTGTTAGTTGACGAATTTAAATATATATTATGCTATTATTCACTTTGCGTGTTTTTGTACCACTGCTTATCAATCTATAGCCTATTTATTGAAGAAAGAAACTATTGCACATGTTCGTTACAGGACTGTACTAAAAACTGTCCTCTTTTTGGGCGAGGTATAGCTAATATCGATAACTTTATTAGCTTTGCGCGTATCAGACATTTTATGTAAACAAAATACAATTAGGCTTTTGAATAAAAAATAATTATCGATTTTTTTACTTTATCATAAATAATATTGATAATCGATGCGAAAAACTTTTTAAAAACTTCTTACAATCAATTATAATTGAATTAAAATGTGTAAAATTTAAATAAAAATCACATGACTACGAACGCGCCACGATTGGCTGCTATGTTTGTGACGTCGTCAACGGCTTTTATTCATTTATATACTGTCAAAATTATTGTTGGTTAAGTGACGAAGGGTTCATAAAGGCTATCTTTTTCTTCTCATTTTCCTTCCTTTTCATTTTACTTATCTTTTTGCTTTCTTCTCATTTTACTTCCTTCTTAAAAGAAGGTAAAATTAAAATTTTACTTCCTTCTTGTTTTACTTCCTTCTCATTTTACTTCTCATAAGTTCCTTCATGTTCTTCCTTCTTCTTCTCATAGAAGGAGGAAGTAAAATGAGAAGGAAGCAAAATGAGACGGAGGAAGTAAAATGAGAAGAAGGAAGCTTCTTATTTTACTTCCTTCTCATTTTACTTCCTTCTGCTCATTTTACTTCCTTCTTCTCATTTACTTCCTTCTTCTCATTATACTTCCTTCTCATTATACTTCCTTCTTCTTCTCAATTTATTTCCTTCTCATTTTACTTCCTTCTTCTCATTTTACTTCCTCTTCTCATTTTACTTCCTTCTTTTCATTTTACTTCCTTCTCATTTTACTTCTTTCTTCTCATTTTACTTCCTTCTTCTTCTCATTTTACTTCCTTCTTCTTCTCATTTACTTCCTTCTTCTTCTCATTTACTTCCTTCTTCTTCTCATTTTACTTCCTTCTTCTTCTCATTTTACTTCCTTCTTCTTCTCATTTACTTCCTTCTTCTCATTTACTTCCTTCTTCTTGTCATTTTACTTCCTCTTCTCATTTTATTTCCTTCTTCTCATTTACTTCCTTCTTCTCATTCTACTTCCTTCTTCTTCTCATTTTACTTCCTTCTTCTTCTCATTTTACTTCCTTCTTCTTCTCATTTTACTTCCTCTTCTTCTCATTTTACTTCCTTCTTCTCATTTTACTTCCTTCTTCTTCTCATTTTACTTCCTTCTTCTCATGTTATTTCTTCTTCTTCTCATTTACTTCCTTCTCATTTTACTTCCTTCTTCATCTCATTTCACTTCCTTCTTATTTTCCTTCCTTCAGCAGAAGGCTAATTCTAATAATATACCTGCAGTGGATATTTTTATGGTCACAGATTTTATGAAAAATGACATTTGGTTCAATTCAGCTGAAGTTCGAGGTGCTAAAGCATCGATGTAAGTTTTAAAAAAATAATAATGTGGATGTAAATATGAAACAAAATATTTCTATTAAACTTAATTGCACTATTTGTGGGGTGTCACGAGAGAGTTAGGGTGACAAGGCTATAGGTTTTGTTCAACTTAAAAGTACGTGTATGGCCAGCACATAAAGTTCGAAGTAAAGCTTATATAGTTACCTAGACTATTCATGAAAAATTAAGAAAAGTTCAAGACACTCAATGTCACGATTGTGCAGCTTCAGCAGATAATAAATACTCTAATAAAAAAAATGATATGCTATATATTTGTAATATTGGTTTTCAAAAATAATGAAAAATGTTAAATATTGAATAACCAAAAGATATTTTCTAGTTTTGTAATTATTTTTTGAGCGAAAAAAACAATATAAAGCATAATTAGAAAAACAAAACACATACATACTGTTTAAATCTCTAATTTTATTTCAATAAAGAATACGCTGTTAAATATACATAATAAAACTTCCCCCAACTAGGATAATATATTACAGTAGATTATAATATTTGAACTGCTCGACGCACGTTTCGCTAACCATGTTAGCCTCATCAGGAGATGATTTAATCTAATTCTAAAATTAAACTATGTTCTGTTTATATGAAAACCATACCTAACGAAGCGTGTAAAAATCATGAACCGTGAAGTGTACTAAGCCTTACATTAATAATTGAAAAAGTTAACTGAAAGGAATTGGTCCTTTATCTCGGTTCATGATTTTCTTACATTTTTCTATTTGAATGCTTTCATATGCAACCAAAGCCCTATTATTATTAACACTTTTAATTAGACTTAAATTACTAATATCTATACTGTTGTCGTGTTCGATTGCATGTTGAGCAACACAAGATTTTTCATTTCTCCCATATCTAATGTGGGCAATATGTTCTTTATATCTTGTCAATATGGATCTTTTTGTTTGCCCAATATACCTTCGATTACAGTCTTGACAGCTAATTTCGAAAATCTCCGACTTTTCATGTTGCTCTACTTTATCCTTTGGATTACCCAGAACTTCTCTTAATTTATTATATGGTTTGTACACAACCTTAATGTCCACTTTCTCAAAATTTTGTCTAGTCCTCTTGTTAATTGGGCATCAAATGGTATTACCATGAATTTCTTTGTGTTCTGATCCTTTTGAAAAGTCGAAGATTCTTTCAATAATTTTCTGAACTTCTAATTAGTTTATCTACAATGTTCTTATTATAACCATTCACTTCAGATACCTCCCTAATTAATTTTAATTATTTGTTATAATTATCTTTATTTAAAGGAAAATTAATTAATCTATATACCATAAAATTTAAACTAGCCATCTTATTTTGGAAGCTGTGATTTGAATCATTAGGAATGTATCTCGAAGTGGTGGTGGTTTTTCTGAAAATATCAAAATCTAACCTATTTTTATTATTTCTACTGACTAACACATCCAGCAATGGTAAACTATCGTTGTTTTCGAGTTCATGCGTGAATATTATATTTTGGGATTTACTATTTAGGATCTTAATAAAATCATCTAAATTGTCATTTTTCGAATCGAAAATGGCAAAAATGTCGTCCACATATATAAACATTATAAAGAAAAAAGTTATTCAGTTTCAAAGTATTTTGAATGGAACCTATTGAAACGTTTGTTAATTGAGGTACTTTTGGAATTGATTTAGAGGATCCATAGCGAAATGACCTAATATTTTAATTTGCGTAACTTCATCTAGAACCCTTATTGCTTGTTTACTGTGTTGGTATACGGAGCCGGCTTCTTTAAACTTTTTTACCAGCTCTATCACATACCTGTGGCCTACGTTTCTGTTAGTTACAACGATTGTCAGCACGATACATGAAAATTATTTCTGTCCTTTCTTTGAGACTATACACCATTTTTAATTGAATATTAAGCCAATTTTTTGTTAAACAATAATTACTTGTCATTGTTATGTAAAAAGTCACTTTTATAAATAAACTTGACTGGTTCGTTTCTATGACGGTTTAGTCTGCATAAGAATGTCAAAGTCTGTTACCTTTTTGAATGAAAAAAAAAACAAAAAATAAGTGAGGCGATACCTCGAGAACATTCTTCGCTCGATTCTACGGTGATTCTGTAGGCAAATTAACCGACAAACTTTTGGAAATGTTCGCGAAGAGTTCGAAAACAGGTTCTATTATTGTCTAGCCAATAACGGAGCACATTTTGAAAACTTAATAAAGTGAATGTTGAACATGGATTCCTTTTTTTTAATTTATCTAGTAAACTGTTAATATGCGTCGATATTTTAGAAACGGTTAGATTTGGCTATAGGATATGTAAGAGAAAAAGTATTTATTATTTCAAGAGGAATCCAGAAATAAAAAATTAGAGCCATTCAAAAAATGTAATATGACATATGTTCAGCTTTTCTGAGACATTCTGTATAACAAAATATAATTAAATAATTAAAATGTTTTGCCCCTTAAAACAAACATTTACGTATTTCCACGTTTCGTATGAAAATAATAAGTTCTAACTGGGTTGGCTACTTTGAAATGAAAGTACGATGTATATATATATATATATATATATATATATATATATATATATATATATATATATATATATATATATATATATATACATCGCATCATATAAATACCCGCTGCACAAGAAGGGAGACATAACAGATGTGAACAACTACAGAGGAATCTCCTTTCTACAAGTCTACAAGTCACATACAAAATGCTCTCAGCATAGCTTCTCCAGAGAACACAACAATTAGAACACAAAATTGGCGAGTACCAGGCAGACTTTCGTCCTGGTCGCTCATGCACTGAACAAATATTTAACTTAAAAACTCTGTTCAACATCCTAGAAGAACAAGGACACGACCCTAAAACACCAGGATTGATCAAGCAAATACTGACAGACACAACCTCTAAAGTGAAATTTATGGGAGAAATTTCCGAACCCTTCCTGATAAAAACTGGAGTATGCCAAGGAGATGGGTTATTTCCACTCCTCTTCAACCTGGTCTTGGACAAAGTCATAAGGGAATGGGAAAAAGAACTGAAAAATCAAGGACACTGGAAACCAATACGACTCGGACAATCCAAAAACAACATAGATATATCATGCCTGGCCTTCGCAGACGACCTAGCCATACTCGGAGACAATGAAAAAAGGACCAAACCAAACAGATCGAAGTTCTCAACGAATGTGCAGAGAAAGTCGACTTACAAATTTCCTTTCAAAAAACCGAATTCGTCTGCTCAAAATTAGATGTCCAAAATTTGAACATCAAATACGGCAAAATAACACAGGAGGAGAGAAGATAGCATAGAAGACTCGATTACAGAAGATGAATAGGGCATACGGCAAGACACACAATATCTACAAAAATAAATGCCTATCCACAAACGCAAAAATAAGACACTACAACACAGTAATCAAACCAGAGGTACTATACCGAAGCGAGACACTTACACTCCATACAAAAAGCGGCATAGAAAACATACTAAAAGAAGAACGCAAAATTATGAGAAAAATTCTCGACCTAAAACTAACTGAGGAAGGATACATACTACATTCTTGAAAGACCACAGAGAGAATGTTCAACGTAGCGGCGGGCGTAAGAAGAAAAAGAAGGTTGAAATTTTATAGACATATCAGTAGACTCCCACCGACAAAACTCACCAACAGAATTCTTACATACATACGAGGAGTTAAGTCAACAGTACCATGGATCGCACAAGTCACAGCTGATCTGGGAAAGGCACAAATCGGTCTGACAGAGATTGAGGATAGAAGAACGTACAGAAACAAAATACATATGTAGAACGATGCATCAGAGAGCGAAGTTAGGAGAAGGATGAGAGAGGTGTGGGGGATCAGAAAGAACACTCGAAAATGAGTCAGAATGCTTTGCGTAATCCAACCGGATCTATACGCACCTAATATAAATATTCTTTTTGTTTGAGGTGTAGTTGTTATATGGAATTCAATAGAATTCACCTGATTGACGGAATGGTTTCTTTGGAGTTTTATTTTCATATTGAAGTAAATTATAATAAATGTAGTATTTTGTATAGAAAATTTACTGTTCTTTTTGATTTTGATTTTTTTTTAAATAATTTCGACCATTTTAATTTTTTTTTCACTGCAAAATAAAGCTTAACATTTATAAATTTTACCATAAAAATTACAACACAGGGTCTAAATTAGTTTAGGAGATAAATCAGTTAGCCTTAAAGCCGTTTGGTGATGTAAAAACACATTGAAACGTTGGTTATATTTCACTAATATAGATTATGTAATATTAGGTTTGTTCTAGCAAAGGTTTCAAACGGTTTCAAATCGTCCGGAGTTTGCGCAGACGAATGTACGCGTTTTAGCAAATTAAAACCGGAATTCCGACTACCAGTAAGATGTTCTAGCAACAACCAATATCCAGTTTGCAAACTAGTTTCAAACCGTTCAATTTAGTTTGTGACAAGCGCAATAGCTGGAAATATTCGTTGATTTGTTTTGACTTTGGATTGTTTGGTTACAGATTGTTGGTTACAGGCCTCCATAAAACTGGTTCGGAATAATAAATAAATTGTAAACTCATTTCGAAATAATAAAATAAAATTTAAAATGTAAGTACACTATAAAAATAAAATACTTCCAAATAATTAAAAAAATAAATTTAAAGGAAAATAATCAATATGGTAGGCCAGTGTGGACGATTTTAATGCCCCCACAGTATCATTTTTATGATACATTTTTTTTTCCCTCTACTATTTTCAAATGAAAATATAAACAAACGCAATTTGACGACGCAGAGAAATGTCAATCAAAATAAGCGTTCTAGCAGAAAAAAAATCTCAAACCGTTTGCAACCAAGTTTAGGGACGAACATGCGCAGTTAATTAATCCATCAAACTGGTTTCAAACCGTTTGAAACCTTTGCTAGAACAAACCTATTGTCTTACGCATTTGTGTCATTATAAGGTTATTTAATACCTAAATTTAAAATAAAATGTATTATTTTGAATAAAAATATTTGTAAAAACAACTTCAAAATACAACATTATTTTACATAGTTTTTTCTCATATTGAGACGCATTTGCAAAAACGAATAATAACGCCATCTCTTAGTTGCGGAAAGAATCACTTCATCAAAACGAATCAGTTATATAATAGAAAGAGATAGAAGTGTGACGTCCAGTCAGGCTTGTTTTCTGTTATTTTTTTTTAGTTGTTATTTTAACCTCTTAGTGAGTTACATTCGTTAATAAGTTTTATTAATTTTATTGATTTATTATGACTCCATACGGTGATCGGTGCTTCAATCCATTTAAATTACCAGCTCACCGAAAGTTTAAAGGTATAAGAAAAATTTCTAAAAATTTAGCTGAAAAATGGAATTGTTCCTCAAAAGTGTATGTGTGTGCATCCTGCAGGAAACGAATGTCGGTTGAAACACCTCCAACAGTGGTAGAAAATCTCGTGCAGAGTAGTCAATAATCAGTTAAAACGCCCAAGATGTACCATACGTTAACGAAGATAACTATAAACATAATTCGACCCAAACTGACCAAGATCGAGTCATTTTGAAGCAATGATTAAATGATCCGTCTACTAATACTAAATCTTGGAGTGAAAACCAAACTTGCAGAAGAATTTAAAACTTCCAGACGACAAGCGAGAAAAGCAAAGCATTTAGTAGATCAGTTTGGCATTTTATCATCTCCTACACCATGAGGTAAATTATCATTTTCACGCAACCTCTCACGATAAGGGACCATGGCCTTGGAAGATACCTGAAACGTTTAGCGACACATGCAAGCTTGCAGTTACCTCGAACTAGAGCACGCCAATGCAATTGCATGAATAGGCGAATTCAAACAGCGATTTACTACTGTTCCAAAGATATTGAACGCCAAAGAAAAATTCGCCAACCACGATTTTAATCATCAGTAACTATTCTAGGGACAAAAACATATCAATGTTTTGTTCCAACTACTGAAGGCATGGATATAAAACGAGCCAGTGTGCTTCTGTATAGGGTTTTAATAGCATGAAAAGTAAAAAGGAGGAAGGGGAAAGCAAAAAAAAATCTTCATCAGCACTATTTCCTTCTACGCCCTCCTACTTTAAAAACCCACGAGCAGGCACTGAAGGTGAACTACAATAACTCGTAGTTATATATTTATATAATTGAAGGTCTTTAAACAATAAAACTACTGAAAACATTAAAAAAAGTATTAAAAGAACAAAGTTTTAAAAAATCAACCATTTTATAATCATTAATAAAAACAAAAAAAATATATGTAGTGGTAAAAAGTGGGAGTACTGCAGTCTCAAACTGAAGACATATTAAAAAAAAAATCTACAAAAACAGAAATGCATATATATACGATGTGGAATTGAATTAGGCATATTTCATTCTATAGGCTATCAGTCCGGCCACTCCCAAAACGATGGTGGCACCCAGGCTGGTCCACATCTGAAACTATACAAGAGTAAATGCACCTATTATTAAAATGTTACATTTCTATCAAGTGTAATCTATAAGTAATGTCGTTTTTTTATACTGTATATTTCAGTTTATTTAATAAATCAATTCACCTTTCATTTACAATATAATCTCCTTTTTTTCCCTTTATTTGGGTTTTTCGCCAGTATCTAAAACTCAAAAAATATCAAAAACAAATGAACCCGCCACAATCATTCAGACAATACTTAGATTACAGGTATGGGCCTGAGATATGTTTTTTATTTGGATATTTAGAAATAAATATATTAAACTACAACATTCTGAAAACAGCTTAACATTTGTTTACAAATGTAAAGATTGTGAAATAATACCAAAAGGTTTACGTTTACATATACCTTATAACACAAATAGAAGCATATATATTTTACATAGGGCTAGTTTAGCACTTTTAAGAGATTGCATCCAACATCACAAAAACACTAAACAACAAAATTAAAGACTGACATTGATAATACATTACAACAAATATACGAAAAAGTAACTGAAGTAGATTTTAATAACATTTATAATAGCGTCTATTCCAGTTACATATATCACTTCAATATCCAAAAAAATATTCACATTAAGAAATTTAAAAATTTAATTATTGAAAAACATGGAACAAATACAAAACACATTAATACACATACAGACAAAAATTTCATTAATAAAACTGTAGTTAACCTTTCAAATAAAATATCTGATTCTGAAAAGTATGTACTTTCTAAAGGACTAAATTTTAGTGTTACATCGAAAGATGTTTCTAAATTAGACCTTATTTCGGCAGTAGAGTCTGTTGCTCAAAAATTACCTTTGGAAAGTGCAAATGAATACAGAATTAGGTAAAAACTTATCTTAGAAAAACAATTTAAAATCAAATCAAATATACATGGTGTTAGGTAAACATGCGGCAAAAATGCAAGGGGTTATTCCTTGTTCTGTTCTAAGAATATTTTGTCCTATGATGATTTTTGAAAAAACCCCTTTGTTTCGAAGATACAGGGCGAACAAAATTTGCGACAACCATATATGATATTTGTTGAAATCATTAATGTAAATAAAAGTAGGGTGTACGCCAATGAGTTTATCAAGTACAAAAAAGTTTTTTTTTCGATCTCGATCACTTGGAACGGCTGTTTTATCTAGTAAGTGGATTTCATCGGTTGCATTTGTTTACGTTGATTGAGTGACGTTTGGCTATTTGACGTGTCTTAAATAGTGAGTGAAGTCCTCTATCATAATGTATACAAACGCCGAGATGACTGACATGCACTTCATGTATGGACTTGCTGATGGCAATGCATTACAAGCTAGGTGATTTTACAGTAAACAATTTCCAGCCCGTAATGTCGCCGACCGAAAAATCTTCGAAAACATTCATCGACGTCTTCGTGAAACAGGCACATTAAAACGAACTGAAGGGTCAGGAAGATCACTGACTGTAAGAACGGTACAATTGGAACAGAATGTGCTGGACATGATAGCGGAAGAGCCTGGTAGTTCTACGTAAAAAATTGCAAATACTTTGAATGTAAGTCACTGGACAGTTTGGAAAATTCTTAAGGACAATTTGTTGTATCCATACCCACGGGCGTAGCCAGGATTTAGTTTTGGGGGGGGTTTAGTTTGAAGTAAATAAAACAACAAAAATATACTTACATGAAAGTTAATATCTATATATTCATCGGAAAAATTACGACATATTTATAAAGTTCTTAACTTTAAATGAAATGGTTAAATTAATTTCGTTCCTCTGCGCTAAATCTAAAACCATTAAAGAAGAAATCTTCGGCTTTTTCTTTTAAATATATCCACTACTTCATCTGCATGTATTTTTTCGATATAATATTCGGTAATATTTGGCTTATTTCGGGGGGGGGGGGGGGGGTGAACACCCCAACCCCCCCACCCTTGGCTACGCCCGTGTCCATACCACATTCAACGCGTTCAGGCACTACTACCTGTTGATTTTCCTCCACGTATTGCATTATGTCAATGAATATTGCAAACTCCATTCCTGACACAAATTCTTTTCACCGATGAAGCCACTTTTGCAAGAAACGCAATAAGGAATTTTCATAATAACCATGTGTGAGCAGATGAAAATCCGCATGAGATATGCGAAGATAATTTTCAACATCAGTTCTCGATGAATGTTTGGGTTGAAATTGTAGGTGACTATCTAATTGGACCGGTATTTTTATCTCAAAGACTTACTGGCGAGGTGTATCGCAACTTCTTGGAAGCAACTCTGCCTGAGTTTCTGGAAGATGTACCATTGGCAACAAGGCATGAAATGTGGTTTATGCACGATGGTGCATCACCAAATTTCAGTTTGGTTGCTCGTGATTTTTTTAACAGCAACATACGGATATCGCTGGATTGGTCGAAGTGGGCCACACGCATGGCCTGCTCGATCCCCGGACTTAAACCCCCTGGATTATTTCTTCTGGGGATATCTGAAGTCCTTAGTTTATGCTACTCCATTGAAGAATTTGGATGATTTGCAAAATCGAATAATTGCTGAGTGTAACTCAATTAGAAACGACACTGGTGTGTTTGAAAGAGTTCGGCAGTCAATGACGAGAAGATTGAATGCTTGTATCAAGACTGGAGGAAGTCATTTCGAACATTTATTGTAGATTGAGCAACTTTACATGCACTTTTTGATAATAAAATGTTGTTAATGTCGTAAATCGGGGTGAACAACCCCCGTATCTTCGAAACAAAGGGGTTTTTCAAAAATCATCATACAACAAATATTCTTAGAATAAGTCAAGGAATAACCCCTTTAATTTTTGCCGCATGTTTACCTAATACCCTGTATATATATGAACACGCCACAATGATTCAGACATTATTCATAATCTCCATTGTTATTGGCAATCTTCGTCCATCGCTCTGTCAAATTTTTTATTGGTGTTTTTTAACAACGAAGGTCATTTTGAAGCACAATATTCTGAGAGTGGAGTTGTGATAGCTGTTGCAGTAACGTATTTATTCCACAAAGAAAACATTCCATACGTCTGAAAAGATGGTAATATGATGGCGCAGCATCAGAACCATATGGTGGATGAAGAAGTATACTTCCCAGGAGGAGTGTTCCTTGTTTTTTGAATGTATAATTTGTCATGTAAACAATAGGATGTGATATACCGCATTTCTCACGGTAGACATTCGTTAGAAGTTTTAGTGGTTAGGAAAAACTTAGAATCCTAAATTTTTGGACTACAGGTTCTTATTTAAGATCTTTCATTTAAAAATATTTTCAAGGTCATAGCACTTCCGGTTATCCCGGAAGCCGCCTGTAACTACGTTATTTTAAATGGAATACCCGGTATATTGTTTCATTTTTGGTTTCCTGAGGAAATTTCATGATGAGTTCCATCAGGTTTCCCTATAGCTATTTTAAACTGTTTCTTAAACATCTTGGTTCTTTTGAAAATTTTGAAAGATGCAACTTATTTTCAACACTGCACCTTTTACCCATTTTCGACTGGTGCTAAGCATTTCTGGGGTAGACGGAAATACAAGAATGGTACTTTCGAAATCCACATTGATAATTAATTTATCGCATATAGGGTATCTAAAAGTTGATCAATTACATTGTTTTTACAGCTAAAAAAAAATCATTCCTTCAAATGTGACACTCTGGATATGCTTGGATGGTCGGATGCAGAATTTGATCTTGCATCGATTCGCTATAACTTTCCCTATACCAATCGCCAACGGTTTTCTTGTTATCCATATGTATTTTTATCATAAGCTGATGAAACTCCAAAAGTCCTATCTAGTAAGCCTTGATTTTGACAGGAATTGAAACAATGCTGATATTATTGATTGATTCATGACTTTTATTGTGATAGTTATTTATAAAAGTGATAGATAACAAAGTAAAACATTGTTTTATTCCTTTTTAAATGTTGATATTATGTCAAAGCAGTATCAGCTCACAAATTCGTGAGGTATCTACTTACAGTTTTACTGATTTTGTTAATTTTTTCAAGTACAGTTTATAATGGAGAATGAATCGACATGGTGGATGTCGACGAATTGTCGGACGAACATGCAGATAATTTAACAAACGATATCCGGATCTACCAACAATGACTCCCGGAAAATTCTCAAGAATCGAAGCTCGGTTTTTGGCAACTGGGAGTGTAAGGGCAACACGAAATCACCTACAGCCCGTAACAGATAATGAAGATAACGAGGTGAACGTGTTGGCTTATTTTCAAGCTTATCCAAGGACTAAATTGAAGAGATTTACCACTAAACACCAAAACGCTTTTTTGAACTGCTCGACGCACGTTTCGTAACCATGTTAGCATCATAAGAGATGATTTAACTCCAACAGCAGCGCTGGATTTAAGTATCTCAAGAGCACCAATCCACAGAATATTAAGAAAACATAAAATGCATTCCTTTTCTGAGATAATTGTGCACGGATTACGTCGTGGTAATGAGGCAAAACGAGTAACAGTCCACGTGACAGAGCAAACAGTTGGTATCAGCTGGATGGTGCTCCAGCACATTCCACTATAGCTGTACACCAGCAGTTGACCTTGATGTTCGAAGATTGGTGGATTGGTCCACAGGGACACTGGAACAGGCCACCCAGATCACTCCATTTGAGGTCCTTGGATTTTCACCTTTGGGACCATATAAAATAACTAGTGTACTCTAGGCCTGTACAAAGTAGAGAGGAATTATTGAACCGTGTTCACGATGTGTTCCCTAATCTAAGTCCAGGCGAAATACAGAGGTCTGTTTCGCGATGAGTATATGACGGAGTTATCCAGTGTTTGAACCAAAATGGCGGTCATATAAAACAATTATTGTAATTTTACATTCATTTATTATTTCTTGTAATTTTGTTTAATTTTTTATATATTCTTCATTTGTTATTACGTTCTAAATTTTGTTATACTCCTGTTTTGTTTGCATGTTCTATGTAAACTGAATTTCTGCCGTTTTAATCATGTTCACTTTGTTTTGAAAAACAAACGATTGCGATCGGTTTCTGCCAAAAATCATATTAAAATAGAAAATATGGATTAACAAGAAAACCGTTGGAATCAAATTCTCCATCCGACCATCCAATAATAACATAATGCCACATTTGAAAGAATGAACTTTTTCAACTTTTAAAAAATAATGTAATTGGTCATCAAATTTTGGACACCCTGTATGCGATAAATTAATTGTCAATGTGGATTTCGAAAGTACCATTCTTGTGCTTCCGTTTACCCCACACGCGCTTATCACCTTATAAATTTTCTCAGATATCCAAAAATGCATTAATATACCGGGTGTTCCATTTAAAATAAAGAAGTTACTGGCGACTTCCGGAATAACCGGAAGTGCTATGACCTTGAAAGTATTTTAAAATAAAAGGGAGTCTTTTAGAATCGTTACAGAATCTTGAGAAAAATTCAGAATTACAACTTTTTTCTAACCACAAAAACTTCTAACGAACGGTTACCGTGAGATTCCCGGTATATTAAGTTAAAATTATTGTCACTAGATGATAATGTTTTCAAAATTTGAAAAAAACAACATTAATTACGATTACCCCTATTTTAATTATCTCTTTACCTTATTTTGGTTTTTCTTATCGGTCTTCTCGGTAGGTTTCCTCTGAGGCGGGGGTATATTAGGTCCCCCAAACATTCTTCTGGCGTATTCCCTCTCTGAATTTTTCTGCTTCTGAATTAGCACGCTTACGTTGATAATTTCTTTGGCAATTGTGCCGTCTCCTGGCTCTATACTTTTAGCTTTTTCCAGTAGTTGTAGTGCTTGAGACAGCTCATTCTTCCCAACATGAATCTGGAAAAAAAAAGAAAGAAAATATCTCAAAATAAAGAACAAATAATAACTGTTATTTACCTTAGCTTTTCTATATAGTGCTTTAACATTTTGGGGCTGGCATCTCAATACAGTCTGCAGGGAAGTGAGGGCTTGGTCATACAATTCCATTTTAATTTGTGCTGAGGCCATATTGTTAAGGACTTTCAAGCGATCCTCCAACAGTTCCTGCAGTTCCCCATCAGTTGGTTTGTATGTTTCTCTTTCACTTTCCACCTACCATTAATAAATAAACAAATTTCAAGTTAACACAATCGATTTACATACCTCATCCAAGAAATCTAATGCCCTTCTATAACACTGCACTGCCAATGTGTTTTCACCCCTTTGGTACCACCAGTTTCCCCGTTCTCGTTTTTTATTTCTACAAAATCTTGTAATTAAAAAAAAAAATACATAATGATGAGTACAAAAACATACCCAACTTTGCGCCTGTCCTGAATGGTAAGTGTATCAAAGTCTTCTTCATCTTTAACATCAACCAACTGGATGTCATATACTACTGTTGCTTTACTTGGAATAAGAGGGGGCAGACCCTTGTCGCCAAAAGCTAATCTAGACTGTATTTTCAAAATAGAGTGCTCTGTTTTGTTCATCAAACCCACAGCAACATCCAAACCTTGTACAACCTTAAAATATTGAATTAGAAGTGCATACAATTTAATTAATCTGACATGTACTAACATCAGCTTCACCCAGACACATCTCAAAATTCTCTGCCTTATCAACAATGATACCTCCATCACTCTCATCTAATTTGCAAGTGTAGTTTATAAAGCATCGATCTGATCTTTTAGGGCGAGTGTCAGGCTCACCTTCATCCAAGACTTTCTTTAAAATAACACCAGAACCTTTAAATAGGACATTTATTTAAAATTATTATGACACAAACTCAAAAAACTAAGTTTACCTAAGAGATCAGACCATTCAGGTGTCTCTATAGGTTCACTGGTGCTGTCTTTTTTATCACTTTCAAACTCAAATTCCTTACTACTTATAACATTAATGTTTGATAAATTACCCTCCAGTACTGGGTCATTTGTTTTTAAATCTTCAGCAGTTACATTGTAAAAATCTCCATTCTTTATGTCTTCTACATTATCATCACTGTCAACTTCACTATTAATAGACTTTAATAAAGACGAATTAATCATATTTTCATCAATAATTTCATTAGTTTTTTCTGTGGATATTTCTTCCAAGATTAGCTTTTCACTTTCGCTCTTGGTATCTTCTTTAACCTCTTGAATTTTTACTGAATTTTCGATAAATTTCTCTGTCGCTAGTTTATCTTTCTCCACAGACGCCATTTCGTTACTTTCTAAATTATCCTTATCCATTAAGATCGTGAAGTTTATAGGACGAAAACGTTCTACTTCGAAGTATTACTGAACAACCTGAATACTTTATGAATGAAAACAGAATAAAAAGCGGACTTTAACCTAAGTTTCTTTGCAATGACGTGAAGGGTTACGGCGAATTTTCTAGACTTTTTAGGTAGTTTACCACAATTTTGTTTTGGATTTGAATTCCTACCAATATGACAGAAATTTTGACCTTTACAATTATTGTGACAGACAATCCATCTAATAAACGAAATAAATTTCTAAATAAAAACAATCTTTATTTCCAAATCTATAGAGAAGAATCTCATCAAATTCCGTAATTATTTTGGACAATAACAAATTCAATTGTCAATCTTCAAAAATTAAAAAAGTATTTAAATGATACTTTAAATTTCCCGCGTAATTAATATCTCTTCTTCTCTTATAACTATGCCATATGCGGCCTATTTCTTCTTTATGTAATTATGGTCTTATATCGAATTGTTAGTTTATTTTTACACTATATTCATATGATCCAATTCTATTGACAAAATTAGATAGTTAACTTCAAATTATAAATAACTTGATATTTTAAAAGATAGTTTAAATTAAAATTTCAATCACTTTTCTTTTGTACATATATCATATGTAGCCTGTTTCTTCTTTATGTTATAGTAGTCTTACAACATAAAGTTGGGTTTTCTCCATCATATTTAGACGAATCAATTCAATTGACAAGATTAGATAGCCAACTTCAACCCGAAAGTTATTGATTTTGTAAACAAACTCACCAAGTTCGGCATGGTGAGAAGTTTTTAGAATTTCTGTAGAGAATAAAGAGATAAATTTATCCTAATGGATGGTGATAGTAGAGCTACGTCTTCTGAGACGGTAGAATCCCTACAGAAGGAGGCAGAAATATTGAAGAAGCGTCTGGAGGAGGAGAGGCAGAAATTGAACGATGTGTCATGTATGATGAATATTTTTTAGCCGTATGTGGATGATTGAATTGTTATTTTAGTGGAAGCTGTCGCCGAGAGATTGGACTGTGTCAGTTGCCCGAATATTAAGCCTAGACGAACGCTTAAAGGGCATCAAGCTAAAGTTCTGTGCTCAGATTGGTCCCCAGATAAAAAACATATTGTTTCATCATCTCAGGTAGGAGAAAATAACTGATATGTTGGTAGTTTTAGTACGGGATAAGATTGATAAGGAGTCGGTGATTTTAGGATGGTAAAATGATTATTTGGGATGCACATACAACAAACAAGGAGCATGCCCTTACAATGCCAACTACTTGGGTAATGGCCTGCGCTTATGCTCCATCCGGGAATTTTGTTGCTTGCGGGTAGGGCTAAGAGTTACTGTTTATTATTTCATTCATTCATTCATAAAAGTATTCAAAGTTTATTATTTTTTCTTACATTGAATGTGATCTATTTGATTTCTAGTGGTCTTGACAATAAAGTAACTGTATATCCATTAGTTCTGGATGAAGATGTTTCACAGCGCAAAAAAACAGTTGGAACTCATACTAGTTATATGAGTTGCTGTATTTTTCCCAACTCTGACCAGCAGGTATGTTTTTACATGATCAATTTAATTTTATTTAAGATAATTTCACTACTAGATCCTTACTGGTAGTGGAGATTCTACTTGTGCTCTGTGGGATGTTGAATCAGGTCAGTTACTCCAAAGTTTTCATGGACATTCAGCTGATGTAATGTCTATTGATTTGGCCCCTTCAGAGACAGGCAATACCTTTGTGTCTGGGGTTAGGTTGTCTATAGTAAATAGGAATAATTTTAATCATGGAATTCTTTTTAGAGCGTAGACAAAATGGTGTTGATTTGGGATATGCGCACAGGGCAGTGTGTTCAGTCATTCGAAGGGCATGAGTCAGATGTAAATAGTGTTAAATTCCATCCAAGCGGCGATGCTGTGGCTACAGGGGGTGATGATGCCACTGTAAAAAATTCGTAGGTAGCTAGCATACCTATTAATAACATAAATATTATTTTAGTGTCGATTATTTGACTTGAGGGCCGATAAAGAAATAGCAGTTTACAGCAAAGAAAGTATTATTTTTGGTGCTAATTCAGTTGATTTCTCTCATTCAGGTAAGTAACAGGTTTGTTTTTTAACAATGATGAGATTTCTTTTATTATTAGGACGTCTTTTGTTTGCTGGCTACAATGATTATACTGTGAATGTGTGGGATACCTTGAAGTGTGTCAGAGTGTGGTTGTTGTACGGCCATGAAAATAGGGTTAGTTGCTTACAAGTATCTCCAGATGGTACTGCATTATCAACTGGATCTTGGGATTGTACCCTGAGAGTAGGTAAAAAATCAAACGAGTATGTCATAACACTTTCCATCTAATTTTTTAGGTGTGGGCTTAAATCTTTCCAGTAAATGTGAAGTAGAATAGTATTACTTTTGTTCCTTATTGCATATAATTGTAACTTTTCAGTTACAATTGATGTCTGATATCATTGAATCAAAAACATTTCATTTATATTATTAAAAGGAAGTATTTATGTTTTGTTAAAAGTAGATTAAAGTGTTGAATAGTATTATTTTGTTTATAAGGCATAACAATAAATGTTACATCAAAGGTTTTTTATTTTATTTAAAACAAACCAAATTCATTTCCAGAGAACTGTTATATTACATTTGTAACTCACAAAATAGTACATTTTAAGAATTACTGTTGCTATAATCACTTACTTGTTCTTTTAGAAGGTCTATATATGATATTCCAATAGAAAATATGATTCAAAACTGTTAATAGTACATTCCAAAGTATAAACACAAGTCTGTGACATTTGAAACAGCTTTAATGGAGGTCCAATTAGTATGTTTTCCTCTTCTAAACTATTTTGTATATTTAGTTTGGGATAGTGCCTCGATGAGAAGGGTCACAGGTTTTTCCGACATTTAAAAGAGGTTTGTTTTTAAGTGGATCTAAAACAAAATGTATATGATCATTAATCGGTATTTTAAGTAAAGCTAACCTATTCGATTGTAATTCTTTCCCACTGAGGGTCCAGTTTATCTATATTTATATTCTTAAATCGGCAAACAAAAGGATGTTGAGAAAACTTTGATATCCATAAGTTTTAAAATAACGAACCCAATCATCTAGTCGTGTAGCTAGAATGCCATTGGCTTATAATTAATACATTCTGTAATTTTATTGGTGAAAGTTTATTATGCCGTGTCTTGTGCTAATGCCAACCAAATTTGAAGAAGAGATTAACACTTATGACAGAGATATTCAACCAATGGAAGTAAAAAAAAGGATAGTCGAATATCTAAATTTGTCACTTTGTTTTATTTGTTTGTTTAGTTTAAGTTTTAAATTTTCAATGTTTTTAAAGCGTTATAGTAACTTGTTTACGTATTGTAGTGTTTGGTTTTAAAACATGTCGGGCGACATTAGACAATTTTTAGAGGAACAACGACTATTGATATTGGAGGATAAAAAGAGGTTGGGTTTAATTGAGGAAAAAGGCGATCAAAACAAAAATTTTCAATCTGATGTTCTCGTGAGTAAAAAAGGATACATTTTTAAACCTTAAAGACTGTTTTTGTGACAACCCGAATAGTTTCCATTCTATTTATTTGGCCTATGTATAATTTCATGACAATGTTACGCTTCGACGATTTAATAGTACTGTACAATAGATAAACTCGTTATAGTTAATTGTTTTTGACATTTTTAAATCAAAACAAAGTCAAATATTTTAAAATCAACCAATAAAAGTTAGGAATTTATTCAGAACGTGTTTTTTTGCCTGATAGATGGCGCTGTTAACACAATTAACGTAAGTTTTATAAATTAGTTATCTATTTTTCCGATGTATGGCGCCACCTTGAAATATAAAAACAACCCTAACTTAATTTTTAGTCTTTTCGTCAAGTTTTAAGCATCCTACGCAACCTTTCGAGACGCTTATTAATATTGTAAATATACAAAAAAGGTATTGTTTATTCCCTTATTCTCTACAGCCTATCCCGATAACCTTGTCCTGGTTATTGATTTGAAGGGTTGTAGCGACGGCTGTACCTGCACTGTTGCCACATTTTTCGCAATTTCTTTAAATAAAATAGTTATTATTTCTAAACTGTATTATAATATGTTTATTTTGATTTAATTTAATAATGGAGTTTTATTAATGATATTGAAATAATTTGTCTGTCTTTCAAATATATCATTATTTAGTGTCGGCGTGAACATAATAAAGTAATAGATAAGTAATGCCGATATATTGAGTATGTATTGAATAGATTCTTTTTTAACTTGTGTTTAATTACGATTAGTTCATTAAAGATCTATTGTTTAAATGTTTCATGAAGAAATCTCCGAAATGATAATATGTGGCAACAGTGTCAGGTCGCGACCTCCCCGAGAAAACAAGTTTCTCAGTTCCGTTTTCTCCGCTCAATGGTGGATGTGGATCCTTCCATATATTTTTTGCTGTTTGCTTTTTGTTTAGAACGTTTCTTCCGCCAGTCTTCCATCGCCGCTTCAATTACCGCATAAAGAAATTCCAAAACGTGCCCAGAGTAACATCCGTGTTCAGAAGGTGAATTGTGTGGAAAGCGACAAGGAAAATCAGTTAGAGAATCGGGCTACGAGCCCCAGGTGCACCAAAAGAGATATTCTTGTAGAACAGGTAAGGAATTTAGTGCATCTTATCGTTAAAGTCTTAAGAAAAAAATTCCTTTTGTTGAATTTTGATTGTGAAAAAATTAAGGGATTCTGATAATAGTATCGAAAGAAAACGATCAAGCGTATCGAAACAACGGCTTCTCCAACTGATTTCGGAAGTGATTAATGATGAAATACCGTCACAAAGCCTCAAAAATCGATAGTGAAGGGCCCGCTTAGCGGAGATGTTTTGGCACTATGACAGCTCCGCGAGGGTTGCAAGAGAAACGAACTGGTGGGGGATGTTTGTATAAGTGGGAGGGGGGGATGATGACGTTTGACGAACTGAAAAGACCAAAAAAAAACTTAAATTTCTCAGTTTACTCTGCTTTTTTGTAGAAGGTGCCGTCCATCGTCGAGCCTCTGGATTGGACAAGGGGCTATGTCAGCCCCCGCGACCAGGAGAAACGGGCCTTAGTCGACTCCCTTTCCAATTCTGACTTCTATCTTTCATCTAGATCGGTAAGGATAACATTATTTTCTCTTTAACTCATATAAAAATAAATAACACTTTATAAAACTGTAATGTATCGGAACGGATGCCAGATCGGGTGAATAGGATGGATTTTTTTGATGAGTGATGGAAATCTTGTGGGAGTATGTTGCAGCATACATTTTCATTTTATTTTTTTGAGGAACCATTGGAAATTCAAAATATTTAATTCTATCCGGCATAACTGTATGTTTTTACCATACAACCCGGTTGGGAGCTCCATATTCTCCGGATTTGACGCCTGCGATTATCACTTATTCCGCTCGATGCACAATTCTTCCTATGATGCTACAACGTCAGTGAGTCCTGATCGCGTTCGACCATGACCTCTATACGCATCGATCTCCAGCCCTCTCTTCAACATTTCTTCTTGCATTATCCGACGCATCCTCTTAGGTATTAGTTTTTCTGGCATTTTCGCCAGGTGTTTCGCAAATCTGTGTAGTTGAACTCTCACATAGTCTAGAATATCCAGGTCTTTGTATATTTGCTGGAGTTTAATACACAATTCGCTGAAGGAAAGATAATAACGTTATAATACAATTAGGCTTTTGAATAAAAAATAATTATCGATTTTTTTACTTTATTTCAAAACTTTATCATAAATAATATTGATAATCGATGCGAAAAACTTTTTAAAAACTTGTTACAATTAATTATAATTGAATTAAAATGTATAAAATTTAAATAAAAATCACGAGACTACGAACGCGCCACGATTGGATGCTATGTTTGTGACGTCATCAACGGCTTTTATTCGTATGTAACTGTCAAAATTATTGTTGGTTAAGTGACAAAGTATTCATAAAGGCTAATTCTATTAATGTACCTGCGGTGGATATTTTTATGGTCACAGGTTTTCTGAAAAATGACATTTGGTTCAATTCAGCTGAAGTTCGAGGTGCTAAAGCATCGATGTAAGTTTTTTAAAAAATAATAATGTAAATAAGAAACAAAATATTTCTATTAGATATAATTACACTATTTGTAGAGTGTTACGAGAGAGTTACGGTGACAAGGCTATAGGTTTTGTTCAACTTGACCGCAAAAATGGTATTTGCATTGTAAAAGTACATGTATGTCCAGCACATAAAGTTCAAAGTAAAGTTTATATAGTTACCTTGACTATTAATGAAAAATTAAGAAAAGTTCAAGACACGATTGTGCAGCTTCAGCAGATAATAAATACTCAAGCAAAAAAAATTGTTATATATTTGTAATATTGGTTTTCAAAAATAATGAAAAATGTTAAATATTGAATAACCAAAAGATATTTTCTAGTTTTGTAATTATTTTTTGAGCGAAAACAACAATATAAAGCATAATTAGAAAAACAAAACACATACATACTGTTTAAATCTCTAATTTTATTTCAATAAAGAATACACTGTTAAATATACATAATAAAACTTCCCCCAACTAGGATAGTATATTACAATAGATTATAATATGTAAACTACATTAATAATCAATTCAGAATAAAGACAATCACTATCCAAAATTCTATACATTTTGTTTGATTGCTTTCATTGAAGTTTGCAATCCTTTTAAAACCACACCGATTCTTCAAACCACCACACTAAACTCTATTAACAATATTTTCAAAAAAAATCCACCCATACTACATTATTGTTTTAATTAAAGTTTTCAGTATTTTTAAAACGATAGCGATTTTTTCGCCTTACATGTTTTACAAACTACCACATTAGACTATTGTTTTAATAATAATTGCAAATATAAATAAATGTGGCTGCTAACTAACTCTAATGCATAACTAGCTAGAGATTTCCTTAATAAGAGAAGGCATCTAAACCTTTTTGTTTTTGAGTGGAAAACTTATAGTCGAAGTGTGGAACTCTCTTGTTTAGGTCTACCCACTAGTAAACCACTATGTACCACAACATATCCTGGAACCACTGAATAATTTTCTAATCCATGTTTAAACACGCCCTATCAAATGAATATGTTCAATAAATAGATGAAATGTACCAAAATCGTGAAAAACACAAAATACTTTAACTGTTTTGTTTTTATTTAGAATATACATATACCATTTTCTTTACTTTTTGTTTGGATAGTAGGTTTGCTTTTCTATTTTTTTTTTTGCATACTCCTTCAGATGTTTGTTTTGATTCCATGGAAAACTGCTTTGCCAGTCCTTAATTTAACTAGTTTTTGTTCATCCAGCTAATCACACAAATTTCTGTACTCTTCGACCATCTACAAATTAGATTATCCTGTAAAACTCTCATAAGTATAAGACTTTTCATATACGATTACCTTCCAAATCAGTAGTCGAATTTTGTTCTTGTCTAATTCTTGTATATTATTATTCCTATCCTACAAAATTGACGATCCTGTAAGGCTTTTTTATTGTTACTACCCTTGGTTGTGTTGCTACATGTAGATTATTTGCGGACACATAGGAATATTCCTTCTTATAAATTTGGCACGTTAATTTGTTATCCCTACATGAATTAAATAATATAAATAAAAGTTATAAAAACGAATGCAAAAAACAAAAGGAACCCTAATCTGATTTCATTCTGAACTTACCTTTGAGCCTCCATATATATGAAAATAACGTCGAAAACAGCACCGAAAGCCTAAATAACAATTAAAAGCGAGTATATTTTCAAATCGATCGCAAACCAACAAAAGCAGTCAAAGATATATGTTGAACCTATAGAACAATCACTAAAGATCGATAAATTGTTATATTTGCCCGAAACTCCGATTCTTTCGGAACGTCTGTTCAGAAACAGGACGAAAGAAAATTTCGGGTTTAAGTAACCGAATTGCCCCGAGCCGAAGCGATTGGCGATACATTCTGTGAGGTCACATATTGATCCGATTGTTTTCGGGAATTGTCGGCGTGTCATCGGTACTAAGTTTAAAAATTTATTTTCAATTTGATGTAACTTTTTAATTATAAGGAAAAAAATAAAAATAGTTTTGTTATAAAGCTTATATATGATCTTTCCATTTATGACAACACAAAATTCAATGTTCAAAAGCTCAATTAGATTAATTTTTCGACTGTAAGCCTTTTAACATTTTTTTTCCACGGCAGTATAAAGAAGTTGACATAAATAATTTATTCTAAAACCGAATATTTTCCTAGTCTATATTCAGAGAGAGTCTTAATATTACAGCAGTCCGGTGTCTAGTTATTATAATAGGAGATTTTTTTTTAATTTTGATATTCAAAGATAACTATTAAACAAGATTCAAAGATAACTATTAAACATTTTTTCAGGATGGGGCGTTGGAGAGTGTCGATAGGGTGGCGGGAACCCCGTTCGGCCCGCCGGTGCTGCGCCGGGGAGAGTACGCCCCGTCCAGCAACGCCCGCCTGAGGGCAGTGCCGCACGCGGGCCTGGGCGAGTATGAGCTCGCGCGCGCCTTCTACCGCGATCGCCGCAAAGAAGACTATCTACGTCACTTGGCTGAGGTGAGTTAAGGATTGGGCGGCGATGCGTCGCGTACACACCCCTGACGCTTAACCACCGGCATTTCTAGAGTAAGAAAGGGGCGGAGTCTAAGGAGGGGGAGGAGCAACGGGTAGGTGGGGCGGAGGACCGAAGTTTTGCCACGAAATTAGTTCAGACCGACATTGAAAACATTAATTGCGAATTAGTAAGTGGTTTTATATGACATTAATCGTCACGAAAAGAGAAGAAAAGTATCACCTCGCATTCACTTGTACATACACTAACACTACAAAACGGCATTGGGTACTAATAGTGGGCTTCGTACGAAATGAGTTTTTTGAGCATGACTTTTATCTTAATTTTTCCTTTTGTCACGATTGATTTATAACTTTTCTTTGTGCTGAATAGTTTTATGATGTAGGTACAGTATGAGCCGGGAAGTGTGAGTGATCACCGTACAGTTACTGACGATCTGGTGGACGCAGCTCTGCGCAAGGGACCATTGCACGTGGACCAGCGTCTCACCACCGAACAGAATGACATACTGCTGAGAGCAATGGACAAACCCAAGAGCATCCTGTCCAATCGCCGAACTGGCAGTCCGAGAGGTACCCCGCCCACCAAAAACTAACAACAACCCCACTTTAGATGGTTACATTTCAGACTTGTCCCATTCATCGTATGTACCGACCACGTTCATGGATGGTTTCAGTTATTCGGACCGAAACGAGGACCTGGAGCGGGAGCGGGTGAAACGGGACGCGTATCAGCGCGAGTTGCGCCTCCAGATCGAGGAGAAACGTCGATTGCAGATGATGCGGGAGGAGCAGGAGCGCAGAGAACGGGAACTGGAAAACAGGAGGCTGGAACAACAGCTGCTGCGGATGCAGGAGGAGCAAGTGGTGGAGGAGCAGAGGCGCGCGCACCGATCTGAACTGGTAAGGAATTTGTTTTTTTTGCAATAGTTTGGGTTTCTTACGTGTTTTTCAGTTGCGACGTCACAGCGATGATCTCTTGCGGCGTAAAACGGAACTACACGAATTACAGCGACCGTGGCGTCGGCACGCGGACTCCGAGAGCTGTCCGTTGGACGGACCAAGTGTGGCTCACTATTCACCGCCGGTCGCCAGGCGCGGTCTTCCCTATTCCTCCTACTCTTTCTCCGACTCCAATAGGTCAGTTGAAGCTTTAACATAAAAAGTAAAATTGACAGTGTTGATACATTTCCCAGATACAACAGTCCGTCGTACAGCAACGTTCTGCGCAAAGAACCCGCAGCATACGACACGGTTCCCCTGCGGAGCCATCGTCGTTTCGACCGATTCGACTCGCTCAGCAGGATCGACTCGTTGAGTCATCGCCTGGAGACGATGAGCGTGCGCGACGGTACCGTATGCGATTTGGGCGACGTGCAGCGACGTCACAGCGCCACGCAACAGGATCTCAGTCTGTTGAGGAAAAGTCCGCGACTGCACAGGCGCAACTCGGCGTCGCGTTTCGAAGAGACGCTGCCGACGCCTGTGCTGAAAGCGCGATCCCCGGTCGCTAAAGAGTTACGGAACGCGGTGCCGTTTAGTTCGCAGCGTCGCAGCGGTGGTGGGGGCGTCTTGACGCAGCTGGGCTCCATCAGGGCGCAGCTGCAGCGCGAACAGATGCGAATGGACGAGAGCCTACGCCGACGAGGACTAGTCAGAACGCGCACGACGGAGGATTACTGACCTTACGAGTAAGAAAACAAAATTTCATTTTCACAACCACACTATTGCCCAAAAGAACTTTACAGTCTTCTATATTTACAACTAGCGAGTAATAATATTGATAAATACTATTTTATGCACCTGCAGTCACCCTTAGACCTATAGCTGTCCTCATGTGCCGTCAAAACCCCAGGTCTCGTTCCACTTGAACTTACTATTTGATATGTCCCATGATGTAGCCATTGCCAGTAATTGTAACGCTAGGCCGCCCCAAGTAGTAAAAAAATATGCTGCGAAAGCTCAAGACAAAATAATATTTTTCATACATATATTTTGTATTTATAAATAAACTAAATATACGTCGATAAACTGAAGAGTATGCTCTAGAGAGCATACTCTTCAGTTTATCAACCTTCAGTTTAGATACAACCTTCAGCATACTCTTCAGTTTAGAAACCAGAAGAAATCAATGTTACTGATTCTTTTAATACTGCTCATTGTTACCTCAAATATTAGATCCGGCTTGAAGGACCAAACTGTCTCGAGAATGAATTAATGTGGACGCCTCCCTTACATTTATGTTATAGAAAATGAAAGTACCTAGCGCTTATATTAAATAAGATTTATTCGTATATATTCTTGTATACTTATGTCATCAATTTTTTTGCAGGAAAAATCGTAGGTCAGATAATGTGCGTCAATTTACCACACATCGAGTACCCGCGAAACTATACCAAAAACCACCACCTGAGCATAGCTATTTTATATTGTATTACGAAGTTGTTAGAGTTTGTCTTTATATTTATATATTAATTGAATTTTACGACAAAAAGTTGCTAGAAAATAGATAATGTTGCCAGTTGAATTTCGTTGTTTTCTTTACCCCTTTCTCAAACCCTTCAGTTTTTTACAATACTTACGCTCAGTGTAAACACCCCATAGAAATTTCAAAAAATTTAAATATAATTAATTTTTTCTTTAACACTAAGCGGGGCTGATTAAATAACAACAAAACAAAGCAATTGAATTATTTATTTTCCAAACCATACAACTGTATATATGAAAGTATAACCAAAAAAACTATAATTCATTAAAAACAAAGATTTAACTTAAGGGAAATGAACCCTTTACCTCCAACAAAAGGTTTGTTACGTTTATCGGTGCACCATCGAGTCAAAAGCGCTCCAAAATCTTCGGACTAGCTCCAATCACCATACAAATATGTTTTAAAATGTCTGAATATCTCGGATGAAAATAAAACGTCTCCTTAATTGCCCATCCATAATAATATATTAACAATGAAGTTCGCCACATGACCATAAACATCAGCATTTATTTGGATCTTTAAATATAAAATTTCAATAGAATTTTTCTTTTCACTTTTTGGGCGCATTTCAAAGATTTCATCTGTCAAACAGGACACATTACTTTCATTAAAGCATTATTTGTTAATAAAATCCTTTAAATAATAACAGAACATAAAACTGAATTATTTATTTTCCAAACCATACAATAGCATATATGTAAATATATATAAAAAATCTATAACTCATCTAAAAAAAATAAAAGTAACATGGTAAAAAAAATAAAGTATATACCGAAATGAGAACGGCATAATTGATTTAACTTAAGGAAAATGAACCCTCTATTCCCAACAAAGGGTTTTTTATGTTTATCGGTGCACCATCGAGTCAAAAGCGCTCCAAAATCTTCTGACTAGTTCCAATCACCATACAAATATGTCTTAAAACGTTGGGATGTCAAATGAAAATAAAAGGTCTCCCTAATTCCTTTTCTGTAATAATTTATTAACGATGAAGCTGGCCATGATTGGCCACACGATCATAAACACCAGCATTTCTTTCGATAGAATTCTTCTTTTCACTTTTTGAGCGCATTCCAAAGATTTCACCTGTCAAACAAGATATTAGACATTACATTCACAGGACAATTTTTTGATAAAATCGTACCTGATGTGTAAGTCGATCAATATCGACTTTCAAACACTGCACTGTTCTTGATATTTCTTGTGACACATCCGGAAAAGTAACTTGGAGTGGCGGGTGCTTACTATTACGAACAGAGCCGTTAGCTAAAACCTGTGGTTCTTGAGGAGCTTTTTTGGTCTCCGGAATCTAAAAAAAGTCAATGTCAAATCAAATCTTCCAATAAACTTTAACTAAGTTAATTTGCCTCTACTGTATCTATATATTCTTCATCTGATTCATCTGCTTGTTCTACAGGGGAAACGGAACGCGACGACGACAAGCTAGAAATAAACTTTATTGGAGAACCTTCTCTTGAAGCTAGAGGAGAGTTTGGCTGTGATTTGACCCTTTCTAACACATCTCCAGCTACCAATTCTAAATCATCAAAATTGATGGAGTCTAATTCATTAGTGGGTGCTTCCAGAAAGTTTGCTACTTTATCTGAATAACTCATAGTCTCGACAATACTGTAAATAAACAATCAAGAGGAAACTTTACAAGATATGGGGTATATCTTACGAGTGTAATTCATCAACATATTTTGCCATAGCTTCATTTTTGGACATATCACCTAATTTTTTCCAAGCATCATACTTTGCTCTACCAACCACATCCCAAAATGCCGGCCTAGCCCCAGAACAGGGCCCCTGAGTTGCTTGTTTGAAATATCCATAAAAACGAAGCATGAGCTCATTACTAGGCTGATAAGAACCTAAAGCATAGTAAAATATTTAATATGTATTACTTATGCAATATTTTTATACTTTTCCTTATGTTTATTAAACATTGTTTACAACTTTAAATTATCAAAGTGGCTTCAACTGATATAATAAATTTAAATTTTTATGTTGTTAACAGCCATTAAAATACAACCTGACTCAGTGCTAAACCAAATTTGGAATTAGAGTGACAAATTGTAAAACATGCAATTTAAAACTTCAAATGACAAAGTCCATAATGTTTAATTTAAAAACATACCATTTTTTGGTAAACTCCTTATAACGTTAACAGCGGCGTTAAACTTTTCCTCGGTTGTCATCTTCGTTCTATTCAAACTAAAAATGACTCAACAATTATGTTAGCATTATTTGGTGTAATTAAACTAGATCGTTTGAGCCATTTTAATGAACAAACAAGTATGATGACCTACCACCTTTCCCAATATTTTGGTGAAAGTGACACTTGACGTCAATCATTTAACATAAAAACATTTTAATGAAGTAAAGTTGGGCATTTAATAGCAGTAGGACTTCGAGAAGAAGAAATGAGTCTTCTTCTTACAAAAAATATTGTTATTATGTTCATGCCTCCGAAAAATGAAGGACAAAATAAAGTAACCTAAATTGATATAACTTTTTACAAATTGTAGTTTGAGTAGTCAAGAGTGCATTTCAGGACGAAATAGAAATTGAGGATTTCGAATTCAACGAAAAAACAAATTTTGTGTCCGTACGACTTTTCAAATATTTTGGTGAAAGTAAGACTTGTCAGTCATCTATTATAAAAAAAATATATTTTAATGAAGTAGAGTTGGGTATTTAATAGGCGTAAGGCTTTGAGAAGAAGAACTGAGTCTTCTTCTTACAAAAAAATATTGTTATTATGTCTATACCTTCTAAAAACGAAAACAAATTTAATAACACCTGAATTTTTATAAGTTTTTACAAATATTGTTATTGTTTAAATAGTTATGAGTGTATTTCAGGACGAAATATAAGATTTCGAATACGACGAAAAAAACACGTTTAGCGACCCACCATCCTTTTCAATATTTGGGTGAAAGTAACACTTGACGTTAATTCTTTATCCTAAAAATATTTTAGGTTCGACTTTTGATAGAATTAGGACATCGAGAAGTTAAACTGAGTCTGCTTCTTCTCAAAAATGTTTTGGATTATGTTCAAGTCTCAAAAAAAAGAAGAAAATTACTAACCAAAATTATGTTATATCGTTTTCTAAATATTTCGTTCGTTTTTAAGTAGTTATGAGTATATTTCACGATGAAATAGAAATCGAGGATTTCGAATACGACGAGGACGACGAAATATATTATTTTCCTTGCCCGTGCGGCGATAGATTTCAGATTTCTAAGGTTTGATATTGTACGTGAAATGTGATGTATCTGATACTTATTAAACACTTTTAAGGAGGAATTACTAGCTGGTGAGGAAATCGCTACTTGTCCCAGTTGTTCCTTGATTGTTAAAGTAATATACGATAAAGTAAGTTTGATTTTAGCAAGTTTGGAATAAATAATAACAGTTTATAAAATAGGGGGCTTTCGAGAAACAACAGTCTGAAGTTCAAGCTTTGTCAGACGACTTGAAGAAATTGCAGGTTGCAAATTAGTAGTTATAGATTGAAAATGAGCAGGGGGCGAGGTGGAAGAGGAGGTAGAGGTACATGTTTTAGTATATAATATAGATTTTTGTGGATAAAACAAGAGCTTTTTTAGGTGGGGCCACTAAAACTTTTACCCGGGATCAACTGAATGATTTAGGTGTAGGAGCAAAAGATGGCCTTCCAGCATTAGTAACGCAGCCCCCACCCTTATACCCTCTGATGGAAAGAAAACCATTACAATCCACAGTAAGTTAATGACAATTATTTTTAAGTTATCCCCAATAGTAACTATCTGTTAAGTCTTCCATGGAAACAGATTACCTGCTAATTTTACGGCAAGATTTCATAGATCACATGCAACTTTCACCATCATTTTTAAAAATACCCATCAGTAAAACAAATCAGCCTGAACAAGAAATAGAAAAACTTGTAGCTCAGATTCCCAGCACAAAAGAAAAGTATGACTGGAGTCTTTTCCCCTCCGAGTTAAGGCCTAAAATTTTAGCCAAGAGGATGAAGAAAGCTCCCAGACAAAGAACTGATATCAACATACAGGAAAAGTAATTTTTTAATATAAAGATGATTTAACCTAATATTTCTTTTTAGGTTATCTGTTTTAGAAAAAATTGAAGAGTCTAAAGGCGTGAAAGTGAAAGAGGAGGAATTGGATGGTGAAGAAGAGGAGGTCGAAATAGATGAGGATGAGCAAGATGAGGAAATGGACGAGGGCACTGACTATGCTAATAACTATTTTGACAATGGAGAGGCGTATGAAGACGAAGATGATAATTTAGATGAGGGGCCTATTTATTAATAATGACTTGTGATATTATACAGTGTTTTTTTATTAAAGAATAAATTGTTGGATTAACTTGATTGACTTTCACTATTAGAGGATAATACTGATAAGATAATACTTATGAACTTGTTAATTCATTTTCGGTTTCTATAGTTGAAATATATCTATTTGTGGTCACCAATTATAGATAAGGCGTGAAAAAAATTAACCGATGTCCTTTCGTTTAACGTCTCTGATATCATTGTCCGATAAAAATAGTAGTAGGTATCCTGTATTACAGGAAACGTATATAAGAAAATTATAATTAATGTTTGTGTACTAAGAATACCATTACAGTGCTTCTATTTCTGCGTTTAAACAAATTAGGAAGTACGCTGAATCACAATCAGCTGTCAAACGTCGCCGTCTAAAAAAAGTAATTTTAAGGTTATATTTTTGTTCTGTTATCTTTTTTTATTAGTACTCTTAAATGTAAATTAATCTTGTGAGAGTTTGGATGCAGAATTAAAGTCTTTTCACGAACGAATATGTGTAGTGGGTGTGAGTCACGTTCGGTTCATTCAGGGAACTGACACGCTGTTAATCATCAGATATTAATTTTTTTCGGAAGACTGAAACTCGATCAAATGCCTTATATTGGAGAAAAGCGTTCAAATGACGGTGCTGCACCAGAAAAAGATGTGCAATGACCCGGAACGGGACGAAATTGATCGTCTGCCGTCAAAGGACCGAGCCACAAATTGGGATATAGCTGGGTTTGTCATATCAATCATTAGCCACCTTGTTGATGTTTTCTTTGACTGTAACTTGGCATACAGATATTATATTAATGGAACTCTCGGTTATTTTTTCACTACACTAGCCTTCATTCTTATCCCTGCCATCATCAACACTTTCTTCAGCCTGCGTATGTACATGCTTGACCAAGACAACAACTACAGAAAAACTCTAACAAAGAAGCTGACAAAGAGGAGTTTATGTTGTATTTTGGTGTTGGTGTTTCAACTTGCCCCTGTTCTGAGGTATTTTGACGCATTACAGTATGCAATCAAGTCAAAAAAAGCAGAGAAAAGAGGTGATCATGAAAACCAAAGAAAGTATTATGAATTAATGGTAAAGGAGGACTCTGATGTTGCTCTGTTGAGAGTTTTGGAATGCTTTCTGGAAGCGGCACCTCAGCAGATCTTACAACTGACGATTATTTTCTATACTCATGGGAATGAAATCATTGGAACATTTACATGTAAGTAAAAAAATCAATTACTATTGTTAACTATGTTTGATGAATATTTATGGAGAGGTTAATATAGAGCTAAATGATTATCATTATTGTTTTATAGTGGTTCATCAACTGTTATCTATTGGAAGTTCTTTTGTTAGTATGGCCTGGTCTATGGCCTCTTATCAGAGACTTTTACGTGTGGCTTTGAAAACCAAACACAATATATCATGGCCTGCCACAATAGTTCAGTTTATGTGGCATTTTTTAGTAACTGGTAAGTTTTAACAGTATATTTTTGAATAAAATTATTAGGTGAAGTGTTACAGTGTCAAGGATATTGTGTATAAGTGTCATAGCTTCCATATATCCTATCCATACCATTTTGGTGCTAGTCTTTCACTGGTTTGTTATGACAATAGGTCTGTCTGCGACAAGTTCAGATAATAATTTCTGTGATCACAATAAATTCTATGATTTTTTATTTTATTCAATATTTGGAGCTGTTTATATTTTCACACAGGTGAGTTAGTCTCTCACAGATTAGTGTTTTGATAAAAATAGAGTCTTTTTACAGGTTGTGTTAGTGGAGGGTCCTACATTCTTTAAATATTTAGTGTTTTATAGCATCCTGTTTGGGGAAAACACCATTGCCAATATAGTGTGGATCTACAATGCTGATGAGGTTCTGCAGAACACTATCTACTATAAACCAATTATTTATTTAAATATCATACCTTTTATAGTTGGTATAATCTTTATGTTGTTATATTATAAGGTATTTCATCCCAGTACAGGTTACAACAGACAACAAATATCCCCATCCAATAGTTAATAATTAATGTTGTTTAGAATCTCAAATGCACTCTTCCAATTTTTCTAAGCTCAAAGTTGATTTATGAAACAGGGTATAAAGATAATCTCGTAAGAAAAGCCTTAAAACCCGTAAAAAAAATAGAAATAATTCTTGATTTTTGTTGTGTACAGGGCTGATACAAGAAAAAGCCCTTCTATAAAAAATTGTTTTTTTAAATTAATTTATTTATTGAATTTTAGAATAATTTAGTTTGAATTTAGCGCGAGTTTTAGGTTACTTTACATTTTTACCATATTGGTCTCATTTATTATTTTTCTTTCTAGTTTTTGTAAGATCGAGTCACAAACTGTCTTTGTATATTTCTCGATGTGATATTTTCTTTTACTGTCGATTTTCCGCGACTCTGTACTATTGTACATCCAACAATCATCGTCAAGGAGAGATTTAATTATATTTACTCGTGAAACGTATATTTTTTAGGAAAATATTTGCCAATTATATATTTAAAAATCGTTAATAAAAAATAATAAATTAAACTGAGTTTTTTTCTGTGTTTTATATAGAACTAATCATCAGACTAGTAAAATGGCAGGTTCTCTGTATAGGGTATTTCTCCATCTCTCTATTTTTAATCTAATTAATTAATATGATTTAATTTCTTCCTTAATTTCCTTGCTAATTTCTTATTTCTTTTTTCCTTATAATTTTTAATATCAAATCTTTTTTTTTTTTAAATTCTCGGTGCCCGTTTCGCGCTCTATCGGTCAGTTATTCTCTCTATAAAGCATTTTTCTATCTCTTAATAAATTAAATTAATTTAATTTTTTTATCTCCCTCGCTTTCTATTCTGTTTTCAATTTTCACTAATTAATGGCGCTAATTGTTTTTCTAGGTATGTATACATATCAATTCTTCTATTGGAACCTTCGGGGTGAAACACTAAACTCACAGAGATTTACCACTTAACACCCAATCACTTTTTTTAAAGATCTCGACGCACGTTTCGCTAACCATGTAAGCATCATCAGGAAGTTGGAAATTATTCACAAGAGAAAGAAGTTATCATGAGATTAAATCATCTCATGATGATGCTAACATGGTTAGCGAAACGTGCGTCGAGAACTTAAAAAAAAGTGATTTCGGTGTTTAGTGGCAAATCTCTGAGTTTTTATGTATACATGTGCCAATTGTCAAAACAGTTTTATAGTTTTACAGATAATTGTCATTCTGGACAAATTTTGTGTTCGTTTGGAGGGGTTACATTTTTATGTAACATTTTTATGTACATTTATGATTTTTATCATAAAATACATCGAGATTTTTCGGTGTTTTGTATATAATTTACGTAGTTATTAAACAGCAGGTTCTCTGTATAGAGAAAAGTATTTTCGTTTTTCACCAAACGATGACGTTAGTTGAATTTCTATTGTCTAATTGTCATCGTTTTGATCGATCGGTGTTTTCAAAATTACTGTTTTTATCATGTTTTATTTTTATATTTAAGTAATAGACATGCTCATAAACAGTGGCGGCTCGTTAGGGAGGGCTTTGGCATTCCAGCTCCAGCATTTATCACAGTAAACAATTTTGCAAAGCCTAACACCATATTTTACTTCCGTTCAGTTTCTTTCCTTTAACAGTTTAAGAAGTTAAGAACTTCTGTCGACCCATCACATCAAATAATGCGGATAAAAATTCCACAATCTTTTTTATTTTTACATCGTTGGTCGGACGTTTATCTCCAGCGACCGTACGGTACGTTAATTTATTCGCGGTTGGCGTTACATGTTTTGTTGGTTGCCAGAATTCGGGGGTTTAACTGCTTTCTCTTTTCTGTGTTGTATCAAATTCAACACAGAAGTCAAGTTTTAAGCGAAAATTTGACTGTAAACTATACAATAATATTTTGTGGCTGTGTGGTTGTGAAGACACTAATTGTCCGTTTTGTTTCGTGTGTTTATTGTTTGGTGGTGAGCAGCAATTGACTCGCGAAGGAGCGAGGGATCTAAATAAAACATTAAATCATCATAATCATGCATCAATCGTTTCAGGGCTTCTAAGTAGTACTGCCCAGTGATAGGTTGACCAGTTGGAATGAACTCTTTGTGGATGAGGCCTTTGTTATCGAAGAAAACAAAAATGAACATTGTCCTGATATTTGAAGGAATTTTTCGTGTTTTTTTCGACGTCGGTTCCACACTTACTTACTGGATCGTATTGAAATCACAATATTTCATCCCCCCTAACAATTGATTTCAGGAAGTTTTGATCATTTCTGGCAGCTGGGGCGGCCTCTCTGGAATGGTTGGCACGAAGTGATTTATGCTCCTCCGTGAACGTGTGTGGAACAAACTTTGCACATACTTTTGTTAAATCTTTGTAAATAATGAGTCGCATCGTTTCTTTGTCGATTTTCAAAGCCATCTTCCATCATTTTTAGTGAAGCTTTGCGGTCATTTGCTCAAAATCGTGAACATTTTTTAGAGTGCGAGCTGAAATTGGTCTCCCTTCACGTCTTTCATCATCTAGTGACACTCTGCCATCCAAAAAACGTTTATGCCACAGAAAAATATTTGTTCTGCTTAAAACAATCATCGCCCTACCCTTGCTGCATCAACCGGAATGTTTTTGACACAGTTTTACCGAGTTTTGCGTTAAATTTAATGACAGATCTTTGTTCAATGATTATTTGTACATCAATTTTTTTGACTTGTAAACAAGACGTCATAAAATCAACAAATGTCAACCGATTGTGGTAAAGTAGGTTTCGTTAGGTCCAGGAAGATTTGAAACGACGTCGTCAATAGATGCCGTGACTGATTGTTGAGATATATCTTATGTACTGATACTTAATGGACGCACTGTGTATAACGAACCGGTTTTAGTTTTTGTCTCTGTTTTTATTTTGTATTGTCTTTAACTGAATTCTTGACCTTTTTTGAGTACTTTTGACGTTTATTTATCAAAAAATTTGTTCAAACTTAATTTAAAAAATAATCTCCTTTACTTTCTATACACTTTCGCCGGTCAAAACCCAAATTAATGTCCTTTCATTTTTTCAGGTTATATTCCCAGTAAGCTCCAATGGCGGCTCGTGAGGGAGGACGTTGGGGTGCCGCCCCTCCAGCATTTATCACAGTAAACAAATTTTCAGAGCAAAACACCATATTTTATTTTCGTTTAGTTTCTTTCCTTTAACTCATTTTAAGATATTAGAAATTAAAAATGTCCAAATGTAGAACGTCTGCCGACTCATCTCTCCAAATAAAGTGGATAAAAATTCCATCCCCTCGCCACAATTTTTACATCGTTGGTCGGACGTTTACCTCCAGCGACCGTACGCCACTTCATATTATCTCGTCGTTATATGTTTTGTTGGTTGCCAGAATTCGGGGGGGTTTAATTGCTTTCTAAAATATGCGATTTGGAGGCAGATTCGCTGCGACCAAGCGTATCGGTAATTAGTTTTAAACGCTGATTTGACGGGTACGGAGCGTTTGATATGTCTCGCGTCACGTATTAATCAACGATGTAAAAATTGTGGCGACAATATGGAATTTTTATCAGCATTATTTAGTGTCCGTTCTTCTACATTTGGAGATTTTAATTTAGAATTATATCTTAAACTGAGTTACAAGGAAATAAACTGAACGGAAATAAAATATAGTGTTTTGCTCTGAAAAATTGTTTACTGTGATAAATGCTAGAGGGGCGGCGCCACAAAGCCTACTCTAAACTGCCCCTGAATGAAAATTAAACAATCATTATCCTGAAAAGCAGTTTGTATTACCGTATAATATATTTTACACGTTATCGTCGAATTAGAAAGCAAAACTCCCATGAAACTGAGGCGTTTTGTCTCAAATCGACGGTTTGAACTAATTTATTAGAGATACTGTATAACATTCTACTATTTAAATATTTACAAAGAGGTTCTGGGGGCTCGATAACAATTAGTATTGCCATTTTACCTTCCCCCTCCGCCGAAGCCCGACACTGAAGGGAACTTTAAAAATAACTTCTTTAAACAACCTTTTCAACGGATTTGATACAGTCCAAGATGGTGCGCGCTCTGGCTTCCTTCGATACACTACGATTTCTCTGAGCCTTTATCGGCCATGATGGCCTTGATGTCTTCCGCGTCCAGCGTTTCGTATTTCATCAAAGCCTCGGCGAGCGCTTTGTGTTCTTTCGCGTGCGATCTCAATATGTGTCTCGCCCTGTCGTAACTTTCAGTAAGAATCCTTTTGATTTCGTTATCAACCTGAAACACATGCAACAAATTAAAAACACGTTTCTATAACAGAGAAACCATTTACCACTTCGCTTGTGCTGGGGCCCAACTGTTCTGAGTGAAAACCTTTGGTGTTATCAGGTATTGTGCGCACTCCAACTTTTTCCGACATTCCCCACTCCTTCACCATCTTCGTGGCCACTCTGGTTGCTTGTGAAAGGTCCGAGCTCGCACCTGAAGTAATCTTATCTGGTCCGAAGATCAGTTCTTCAGCGGCCCGACCACCCATCATCGTATCCAGCGACGCCATCAACTGAGACTTGGTAATGTGATACTGTTCTTTCTCGGGAATGTAGGCGGTGTGCCCCAAACTAGGACCTCGGGGGATGATCGTGACTTTATGCAAGGGATGACTGTCTTTTGTGTAATAGGCAACCACGGCGTGGCCTCCTTCATGATAAGCTGTGATGAGGTTAGCTTCTTCATCAGGAATACGTCCTTTTCTCTCTGGCCCCATCAGGACTTTGTCCCGGGCAAACTCAAGGTGTTTCATGCTAACAGAATCAGCTCCATCAATTGCAGCTCTAAAAAAATCGCTTTAACTAAATACTGCATATTAAATAGAGTGAACATCTTACCTCAAAGCTGCTTGATTTACCATATTTTCTAAATCAGCTCCTGTAAAGCCAGTGGTTCCTCTTGCCAACAACTCCAAGTCCACATCCTTGGCAAGAATCTTACTCAAGTACAATCCTAAAATTTCCTTCCTACCTGTATAATCTGGTGTAGGAACTGTAACCTAAAATTTACTTCTTAGAATCAACCTAAGAAAAGAACCAACCTAAACTATCTCCACCTACCTCTACATCAAATCTTCCTGGTCTCAAAAGGGCTTGATCCAGATCATCTCTCCTGTTTGTTGCCCCTAACACAATGACACCTTCATTTTGATGGAAACCATCCATTTCACTCAGGAGTTGATTGATGGTTTGATTGGCATATGGATGGAGCACACTGTTGGTTCTTTTTGATCCCACAGAATCAATTTCATCAATGAAAATAACACAGGGAGCTCTTTCTTTTGCTGCCTCTACATTCAGTTCATTCTTGTTAAGATAATTTTTAAAAATATGAATATTAAACTCACTAAATAAGTCTCTAACTCTCCTTGCACCCTGTCCTACTAAAACTTCATCAAATTCTGGTCCTGCAGCATGGAAAAAAGGAACACTGGCCTCTCCTGCCACGGCTCTAGCTAACAGTGTTTTACCAGTTCCTGTAACCAAATTGCTAGTATGATATTAATTCATAAAGCTACATAAACTATTACCAGGTGGCCCCACCAGCAAAACACCTTTTGGAAGTTTTCCACCTAGGTTAGAAAATTTATCCGGGTTCTTCAGAAACTCGACAACATCTTTCAGTTCTTGTTTAGCTTCATCAACACCTTTAACATCATCAAATGTTACATGAATATCCTCTGGATCAACCTCAACTTGATTCCCCAGTTGAATCCTGAGATAAACTTTTGCAATTATTCACTACATTAATAAAAACTATGTGGAACTTACCTGAACATTGATCCACTAGAGCTGGACATAACACTAAGCAATATAGCCAAAACAATAGCAATTGTTAGGACCTGTTGAACAATTTTAAAGTATTTTGTTGCTTTGCCTCCCTTAGTGGCATTGGTATTTCCCAATAAATAACCTTCAGCAAATGCCAGTTTAATTCTTTGCTTTTCACTTTCACTTAAGGTGGAGTCCTCAGAGCTGAGAAGTTTTTTCAGTTGTTCAGTTTCTGTCACCGAGCTACCTAAAGCTACCTTGTTGCCCAGTTCATTAGAAGACCCCAGATTGTTTTTTAACCTATTCATGATTGGCGGATTTCTTTCCAGTTCGGCCTGAATACTTCTTTCAGTTTTAAAACCCCTAGTTTGTATATTAAAAATAAATTTATTTTCATTCAATAACCCACTAACTAATTTTTGATAAAACTGATGTGGTACATGGACATTTTCTGCTGAATTTTTAACTATCAATGTTGGAACACTTGTGTTAAGTTGTGCTTCTGATACTCCGTGCTTATTTTCAAAAAAACTAGCATTAGATACATAAGATAAGTTAAAGTTGTTTAAGAAAGGTTTGCTAAACAATGAGTTGACATTAAGATGTTTGGTAAAGGAATAATCGCAATTTTTAACAGCCTCTAAAAAACTATCTGAACATAACAATTGCTTGACTTGTTTGGCTTTATTCTGTGCCTTCTTATGAAAGAAGGATCCAGGGGTTGTCGTAATTTTAGCACTGATTTGAGTTAAAGTCGCGAATGCCTGCGAATATTGGACAAACATAAATGTTACTTTATCAACGTTTTTTACATATAAATATATTACCTGGTTCTGATTCTGCAGCGAAAACATGTTTTCTTACATAAATATGCACTAGTTTTACAATGAAAGGAAAGAAACTAGAAATTTTAGGATAAAAATGAATGAAAATAGTTATTTTTTGTGAAGATAACCTTTACGGCAATGAAAAAGTGACATTCACTGTGACCAACGCAAAGAAAAACTTAACGCTTGTATCACGTAATTAATATTTTTAATGCAATATTTATTATGTGTGGCTATTGCGAAAGCAATTGATATGTTATGTTAAACAGGCTGTAAAATAGCTAATAAAAAATAGCAGTTAAAAATATATATCAGAAATAAGGGCTGTGCCAACCGAAAAAAATCCCTATGTTTATTTTCGTGCGGGCGGCCATATTGTGGTCCGCAATAAGTGTATTTGAGGCATATTCTGGCATTTGAGGCATTTCTTTAAAAATAACATTATAAGATCATTATTTTTAAGGTAAAATTAAAAAAGCGACCAGTTAATATGTCTGATTCAGAAGACGGTGTTGCAGGTAAATCATTGGCAGATACATGGTGTAGTTTATCCTCAGTTTGTTTGATTCTATCGTGTTTTGCCTTTCTTGTAGTTAGAAAAACGAGGTCAGGAAGGTCAGTTAAAACTCCGGCAAAGACGAGATCATCAACAAAATCAGCCGGACGTAAAACACGAAAGAAGGTGGTTATGATGGAAGTAGAAGTAACTGATGATGAAGAAACCGAACAAGCCGATGATGCTCCTTTGGTAAAAAAGGTATTTCTGTCTAGTTTTAAAGTTTCCCTTGCTCAAACTAGCTTTTTATGTTTTAAGGCAAAATTGGAAGAAGAAAATGCTTCCCAAGAAAATATTGATGGTGTAGAAAGTATGGAGGAACTAGTAAGTATCTATAATTTGTTTTTCTTTTCCAGTCATAAATACTGTTCTAGGTTTTAAATGATATTGAAATGGTAGAAGATGTAGTACAATTTGACAATGAATCAAAAGAAAATGGTGTTACCAGAGGAACCGAGGAAAGAAATGACTCTGAAGATTCACATAAAGTAGGCAAACAAGATAATAGTCATATACAGAATGACTCTGAAGAACTAAACAATATTCAGACACAAAATAATGGACACTCAGAGCCTGAAGAAGTTGAAAAAGCCGAAAGTGAGAAAGAAATTGTTGACAATAAACCAGAGAAAGATGTTGACCGTAAACCAGAGCAAGATATTGTTGACCATAAATCTGAGAAAGATATTGTTGACAATAATCCAGATAAAGATATTGTTGACAATAAACCAGAGAAAGATATTGTTGACAATAAACCAGAGACAGATATTGTTGACAATAAACCAGAGAAAGATATTGTTAACAATAAACCAGGGAAAGAGATTGTTGTCAATAAACCAGAGAAAGAGATTGTTGACAATAAACAACAGAAAGATATTGTTGGCAATAAACCAGAGAAAGATATTGTTGACAATAAACCAGAGAAAGATATTGTTTTCAATAAACCAGAGAAAGAACCAGAACTTAAAGGTGATCCTGAAGCAGAAAATATATCTGATGAAGAATTACCTGGAGTTCCTGTAGCCAAAGTGCCAGAAACAGAAGAGGTATCTGATGAAGAGCTTCCTGGTCCTAAAAGGGCTGAATTACCAGCAGATACAGAGGTATTATTTGATACAAATTCACTTGGTTTTCTGTTAAATGTAAAAGTTTTTAGGTTGTGTCCGAGGATGAACTGCCAACATCAAAAAAAGAAGCAGATGATGAGGAAACACTTGCTGGAGAAACTAAAGATGGTGGTAAGAGAAAAAGTTCAGAAGGTGATTATGATCCCACCTCACCTACATCAGAGAATGAATCAGCTCCAAAGAAAATTAAAGAGGAAAAGGAGGAAAAAGATAAAGAAGGTATTTGCCATATATTTTATGTTGTATAGTGTTTATTTGTTGGGGTGATACAGGTAGTGACCATGCCAAACCATCCAAGCCTAAGAAGTTGCCTGAACTAGACAAATACTGGAAAGCTGTGAATGATGATCCCACTGATTTTACCGGTTGGACTTATTTGTTGCAGTATGTCGATCAGGAGGTATTTTGATTTAATATACATATATTGCGTAAATTGAATTATTGCTCATAATTAGTATTAGTCTCTTCCTTTACATATAAAGTACTGTGTTAAGTTTTATACTTTATCTTAAATATTTTGAGGTTAAACACTTACCTATGTGTAAAGTACTTGTCAAAATTGGAAATATTTTGAGGTTAAACACTTACCTGTGTCAAGTACTTGTCAAAATTGGAAATATTTTGAGGTTAAGCACTTGTTAAATGCAAAGATTTGTCAGTGTCAAGCACTTGTTAAAATTAAAAATATTTTGAGGTTAAACACTCGTCAAAGTTAATCACTTGTTATTGCCAATCACTTGTCAACATTTGAATAATTAGGGTTAAGAACTTGTCAAAAGTAAAAACGTATCAGTGTCAAGTACTTCTCAGGAAATATTTTGGGGTTTAGAACATGTCAAAGGTAAACACTTGTCAGTGTCAAGCACTTGTCAAAATTGGAAATATTTTGAGGTTAAGTACTTCTCAAAATTAACAAACCTGCCAATATCAAGCACTTGTCAAAATTAGAAATATTCATTTAAGCACTTGGTCTCTTTATTTATATATATATATATATATATATATATATATATATATATATATATATATATATATATATATATATATATATATATACATACATATATATATAAAGTACTGTTTTAAGTTTTATATTTTGTTTTGATATTTTGGGGTTAAGCGCTAGTCAAAGGTAAAAACTTGTCAGCGTCAAGCACTTGTCAAAAACGGAAATATGCTGGTGTTAATCACTTCTCAAAGTCAATCACTTGTCATTGACAAGCAGTTGTCAACATTATAAATATCTGGTGGTTAAGTACTTGGCTAAGGTAAAAACTTGTCACTGCCAAACTTTTGTCAAAATTGGAAATATTTTTACATTAAGCACTTGTCAAAGTGATAATCTGTTAGTGTCAAGCACTTGCCAAGATTAGACTTATCTGGGCATTAACCACTTGTCAGTGCCAAGCACTTGTCAAAATTAGAACTTGTTTCTATAGCGACGTGATTTATTTTTATCTGCTAGAAATATTCAAAGCCAACTATTTGCCAATACTGCCTCATATAAGAGAATTTCTTGTATTTCTTTCATTTAAAGGCAAATGTTTGTTTCCTTTTTTGACACTTGTAGTTGTGGTTTAAGAAGTTGTTTTGTTATTATATAGAATGACATGGAGGCTGCTCGCGAAGCCTATGACGCCTTTCTGTCTCATTATCCGTACTGTTATGGTTATTGGCGCAAGTATGCCGACTACGAAAAAAGGAAAGGAAACAAGAAAAAATGCGAAGAGGTATGTACAGTTCCACATTGGGTTTTTTTCAGCACATCCAAATATTTAAAAAATACCATTTTTCTTTTAGTCTCTTCTTGTTTGGCTTGGGTCTTTTGGTAGCGTCCCGGATTTAACCTAAAACGTTTGTTTAACCAAAGATGATTTTTCTTTTTTGTTCTTAACTATCTGAGACCAACTGAAAGACCTGCCTCACTTATAACCTACTTAAGAACTGATTATTTTTGGTACCCCACAGCTCGTCGTCGGGCGACCTGGTTACCTACACTCTAACCATCCTGTTTATATTACTTCTGACATATTTATTGTATTTACTATCTTTTATTATTGTACTAGGCTTAAGTTATATTCTGTTACATTATTATGATATTGTATGTTGTTTATTTCCTATTGTTTTGGCCATGTATAATATTTTTTACCAAGAAAAAATAAAGGCATCCAGAACACAGTGCCCGCATCCGTCGGAGGAAGAAAACGAAGAAGAAAAACGGAAGAATACTCGACCAGAGACCGGACCTAGCCGAATAGAATTTGGTTTTCGGAGCCGGATCTGTGTAAACTTTGGGCTTGCAAAATGTAAGAATTCTTTAAAGCTAAGCCAAAATATTTAAAATATTTGTTACTTTACGATATGATATTGTGTTTTTAGGATTAGGTTATGCGCTAATATGTGAAATATTGTAAGGAGGTTATATTATACGTTCAAAAAGGGGAGTGCGACAGGACCGGATTAGGTTTTTCTAAATATATATTTTTTTTAATTTCGCGATTCATGTTTTTCTCCTGTAGCGATTTTAAGGTACGATTTAAACTTTTGTTTTGTATTTTATGATGTGAAATATTTCCTGAAATGTATTGGTGTGCGCATTAACACATTGTAGGTGGTTCGCAAGAATTTGACTCATGAAGACTATTGGATGTAGCACAGAAGACGAAACTGCATATCATGGGGTGTATATAGTTGTTGTAAGCTGGTTTTTTAAAATATTTCGTTTTTATTACCCATTTCAGTGAAGTTATTTCATTTTAAAAAGCCAGATCTGTGAATTATATTGTTTTTATATCATTCATTATCTTGTTTTCTGATGTAACGTACCGTTATAATCGTTATGCGTCGGTTTTTTTTCTTTTAATTGTGAAGATTAAGTGTTGTCCACGCCCGATGCGGCTACCCTCGCACTCTCCCAGTCGCGTCGGCCGTTCAGAGTAACTCTAATCTCTCGCCCTCCGGGCTCTTTTGTTTTCCGTCTTAAGGTGTTTGAACGCGGCCTCAAGGCGATTCCTCTTTCCGTCGACCTGTGGATTCATTATTTGACGTACGTCAAAGTTACGCGTGGAGATGACGAGGACTACATCAGGTAAGTGACGTTACGAAATCCGGTGATCTCGCCTGGTTTACGTTGCTTGTTGGTTAGGTCTCAGTTTGAGAGGGCTGTAGCGGCTTGCGGACTCGAATTTCGCTCGGATAGGCTGTGGGATTCGTACATCAAGTGGGAGACGGAGGGGAAGCGACTCCAACAGGTTACTAGGATCTATGAACGACTGTTAGCCACGCCCACTCAAGGTTACACGACCCATTTTGACAAGTATGTTTAGTTTCACATGTAGTAGGTTTAATATTTATTCCTTTTACAATATTCAGTTGGTATTACTTATTTTTGATATGCACTCGGTCAAAACAGTTAAGGTAAATAGCTTTCACATAATAATCATTCTTTTTTAGTTTTCAAGAGCATGTTTCTTCAAATTCACCCAACAAAGTACTGGACGTGGACGAGTTTATAGCGTTGCGTAAGGAAGTGAGGAATATGCTGAAACATGACAATGTGGAAAACGTGGTCGAGAATGCGGCGGTTCCACCCGGTGACGAAGATTCTAAACTGTACAGGTAAGTTGCCTCGCAAGTCAATTTTTCTCTTAACGTTCGTTTTATTTTGTCGCAGTTCTGACGAGGAGAACAAGGCAATTAGGGAAAGGATTGTGTCAATTAGACGGAAAATTCACAAGAATACCGTGTCGGCAGTTACCGTAAGATGGAACTTCGAAGAAGGAGTAAGTATTGCACAAAAATTTTCACTGATAGATGTATACCAGGTGTGGCGGTTAATGATTCTTAGTTTTTTCTTAAAAAAACAACGATTAATTTGGAAGAAAGGTAAAAAATTCCTTATTCAAAGTATGCGCCATCCCTAGCTGCACATAATTCCCATTTCTCTGGCAGTTTGTGGATGTCGTCACAGAAAAACCGTACATTTTTTGAAGTGGTCCAATCATCAAGTCATTTTTCGACATCTCCGTAATTATTGAAGTGTTTCTTGGAAAGTGCGTGAAACATCGAAGAAAACGAAGTGGTAGTCGGAAGGGGTCAAGTCTGGTGGGTACGGCGGATGCAGCAAGAGCTCCCAGCCAAGTACAGAAATGGTGTCTTCGACCGCTTTCGCTGTGTGGGATGGGGCGTTGTCGTGCTACAATATCGGTTTTCCGTGTCTTTAAGCCCATTCTAGTCGTCTTGCGTTGGGACATTGTCACCGTAAGTCTCCACGTATAGCTCGTACAAAATAAAAACAGTTGCACGTCATTAAGCACGTGATCTACATTTTGACTGTTGATTGCGATTAAACATCATAACCTCACTTTACTGAATCATTTGTACAATTTAAACTTTAATAATAATTAAAAAATCCACTCTAAATTAAATGCAAATTATAAAGTAACTAACAAAATTATAATAAATGTTGAAAGTCTCGCAAGTGTCGTCGATTTAGTACCTTTAGATAGATTCACCACATTTAAAATGCTTCATTCAAAAACCATCGACGTTTTTTAATATTTGAAAAGTTATTAAAATAAAAAGATTATATAATTACCAATGACATTTATTGATATATAATATACAAGTACTAAACAGAAAAAACAATGAAATATCTGCATGCATTTATTTTCATTAATCAGAATTTGAAAAGTACTGGCTGGCATCACTGCTACCATCTGCAGTATTTATAATTAATGGAGCTTCTTTTCGCTCAAGTATATGCTCTCTGTCATACCATTTCATCACTTCATTTTCTGCATGCTTGATTGTAGTCTTCCATATTTCAGGAGTAACTGAATGTTTATACAGTCTTACTGTGTATTACCATTTCTTCCAATGTGTTTGTTTATTATAGAAATTTTTTACAGTTCCCCATATAAGTTCAATTGGATTGAAAATGCAGTGGTATGGGGGGAATACGTAAGACTTTGTGCCCATGTTGTTATGCTAAATATTTCTGTGCTGGTTTATTTCTGAAAGTATCCACTTAGGAAATATATCAAAATAATAAATTTGGTTGTGGTACATACTCTCCTACAATTCTTAATAGTTCAGTTTTAAGTTTTTTGATTGAAAATGCTATGTTATTATTAGTTAACCAATCTTGAATGGCAGCTTTAGTTCATGAGCTGTGTGGTATCTTGTTTAATAACATGCTATGATACTGAGCATTATCAATAAAAAATAAAGATGGCTCATTGAAGTTTTTTAATAATTGGTTTTAGCCATTTCAAGTTTTCTTTTTTTAAATTCCCTCTGGATTTTTATATGGTTAAATCCTCTTGGGTGATTTCAACGCCCAACTAGGGAAAGAAAGAAAGTACAAGAAAACTCTTGGCAGTTTTCCCGTTCATAAATGGACTAATCATAATGGCAGTAGATTGGTTGAACTATGTTCGCAGTTTAATCTAAAGATAATGTCAACCCATTTTAAGAAGAAAACAATGAAATAAAAGACCTGGAGATGCCCAAGCATGTACATGGGTGAATTTCAAATTGACCATGTTGCCATTTCGTACACCAATTATAAAGCGATTTTGAATGTTCAGGAATGGAGCTAACATAGACACGGAACACTACTTGACTAGAATCAAACTTAGTTTAAAACGTCAAAATCTTATTCAAAAGAGACTACTAATCCCAAAGTTCAGCTATACGAAAATAAAACCAATCCTAACAGAAGAGCTTGATAAATCAGCACAGAACTGGTAAGAACTGAAACAAAAAATTATTAAAACAACCTTTTACAAAAACGTAGAAAATATCCGTGGTGGGACGAAGTTTACGTGCAAGCAATATTAACCCGAAATAAGCATTTAAAGAGTGGAACAGTCAAAAAAGAGAAATAAACTAAAACATCTTTTTGAAAGTAAGAAAAGAAACATCGAAGCTAATTAGATAAGCTAAAAGAAAATATAAAAACAATCAACTTAATGAAATTGAAAAAGATTTCCAAAAAAATAACACCCAAACTTTTACAAAACATTTAAAACTAAATTAACAGGCTATCAATCGCAAAGTCTTTGCTTCCGAAAGGAAAACGGACAATTAGCTCTAAATAACCAAGACAATTGCAAAGAACTTGCCAAATATTTGGAACAACTACTAAAATGTCCTGAGTCCTTAAACAGATTACCAACACTAAACCCTAAACAAACAAATCCAGATTCATTACCACCGAATGAAGATGAAATAATAAGGTAAATCAAACGACATAAAAATAACAAAGCTTCTGGAGAAGATGGAATTACTGCTGAATTTTTTAAATCTGCTGGTCCAGGTACAATGAAGGAGATAACCAAAATTCTACAAGAAGTTTGGCGAACCGAACGGATTCCGGAAGATCGAAAAGATGCTCTAATCCATCCACTACATAAGAAAGGAGAGAGCACGGATCTAAACAACTATAGAGGGAGATCTCTTCTCCCAGTTTGTTACAAATCCTGCCCGGAACAGATCCTGAATCTAAACTTGATCCTAAGACATTAAAAACTGTACAAAAAAAATCTCGTCTGTATATTTGTGGATTTCAAAAAAGCATATTGAACCCGAATCTTTATTTTAAATTTTGAACGAACAAGGACTAGATCTGAAAATGCTGGCAATTATTAAAGCACCACTAACTAATATAAGGTCAAAAGTTAAATTCATGAGTGGCATCTCAGAGCCCTTCGAAATTAAAACTGGAGTGAGACAAGGGGATGCACTTTCGCCACTTTTATTTAACTGTATTCTAGAAAAAGTAATACAGGAGTGGCGTGAAAAATAATCTGCCCTGAATATTGACCAGTCTATTAAACTGGGGAGATGCAACATCAAAATAGATTGTCTGGCGTTTGCTGATGATCTAGCAATTTTGGCTCAAGATATATTAACGGTACAAAAACAGATTGAAATACTAAAAGAAACAGCAGAAAAGGTAGGACTCTAAATTTCCTTTGAAAAGACACAATGCATGACCTGCAACAGACTAAGAACACCATTTATAAAAACAAAATATGGTAACATCAGACGAGTCTCTCAATTCAAATATTTGGGTAAAATAATCATGGAAAACGGGTTGAAAAAAGCGGCCAATAAGGGTAGATATCAAAAAATGCATATCTAAAAACATAAATCTGAGACATTACAACACAGTTATTAAGTTAGAATGTCTATATGGGGCAGAAACGCTTATTTTGAATAGAAAGAGAGACATCGAGGAGATTGAAACGAAGGAAAGAAAAATCTTCGGCCCCAAACAAATAAAAAGCACAACATACCGACTTCGAGAAAACCAAGAAATCAAACAATGCACAGATATACATAGCGATATGAGAAAAAGAAGACTTAAGTTTTATGGACACATAAAACGGATGAATCCGAGTAGATTAACTAGACAAATAGTTTTATGAAAATAGGAGTAGAGCTAAAATAGAAATAATTAAATGGATTGTTGCAATTAAAGAGGACCTAAGATTATTAAATATTACCCAAAGTGAAATTCAGGATAGAAACGGTTTCAGACACAAGGTTTAACATTTGGGAGGTGGGCCAGAGAGAAAAATGTAAGAAGACCGGAACAGCTTGGTCTGACGAAAGGAAAAAAGCTCATACTGTAAGAATGCAATCAGTATGGGCGCAAAGGAAAACTAACAACAACAACAACAACAACAAACGCCTCTAACTGCACTTCGCGTGGTCCACCAGGGCCCATACGTGAATAATAAAAATAAATTATATGAATATAATTGTTATCCTAACCTTTCAAAAAGTTCTGCTTTTGTCCACTTTGGGGACTGCCATGGCATCTTAATTATTGTAGTTGAATACCATTATGTGCTTCTATAGTGGGATGCACTAATAAAGTACCATCAATTAATTTTTCATTTAGCTGTACTGATAATATCAGATGATGTTAGCTGTACTAACGAATATCAAGATACTTAACATAATAATGCAAAATATAAGAAGCATCAGAAACAAATTTGAAGAAATTGAGATCATCCCAAAAACGCAAAACCATCCGGACCTAATTGCCCTTATAGAAACATGGTTATCACCAGATGAGGAAGACTTATATAATATTAACGGCTACAATGCAATATTTAGATCACGCCGAACCAGAGGAGGAGGTATATTGATGTATATAAGAAATGGTATAGAATATAAAGAAAAAGTAAACTGTATCATAAACAAAATAGAAATAATAAATGTAGAATTCACTTCAGAAAATATATCAAAAAGCCTTATATATAAACCCCCCATGTCAATTTTGACTCGTTGGAATATACTTTAAAACATAATATAATAAACAGAACCAAACGTCATATCATTATCGGTGATTCTAATGTAAATATTTTGGGGAAAAATAGTTTGATTGACAGTTACTATAACATGTATAAAGAACGAAACTATAAAATTCTGAATAAAAGAAAGACGAGTGCATACACTAGATACAATGAAAATTCTAACAATACCATACTTGACCATGTAATTACAAATATTGAAAATAAGCTCGTTAACATGAGCATTATTTCTTCCGATATATCAGACCACAATATAATTAACGTAACAATAGAACCACCAACAAAAAAAGGACCTACCTATGTACACTGCAATGCAATTAAAAGAAACAATGGAAAAACAAATAAAATGATTTCGGAATTAAACTATGACCAAATTAAATCATATGAAGATCTTTCAAAAACGCTACAGAGTATTAAAGAAAAAAATATGTGCATTACGAAAATAAAACGAAGAAACGACTGCCCTTGGATAAATAGTAATATAATAAAAGAAATAAGAAAAAGGAATAAACTTTACAAAAAATGTCGAAAACATCCACACAATGAACTTCTAAAAGTAAGATATATAGAACAAAAACAATATACAACACTTACATTAAAAACAACTAAAACGCAATATTTTACAAGAAAATTCAATGAATATAGAGAAGACAGTAGAAAAACATGGGAATTTATTAATAGACAAATACACTCCAAGAAAAATGATAACATAGAAATTATCAAGGAAGACGGAACTAGTAGCACCGATACAAAAACTATAGCAAACGAACTAAATAATTATTTTGCCACAATAGGTCAAAAACTAGCTGATAAACAAATACAGGGAAAAAACAAAACCACCACAACAACTATAACAAATAAAATATATAATAAATCTAATGTTAAAAATGTAGAACAAGACGAAATAGAAAGAATAATACAAGACTTGCATCGACATAAAGCCCCAGGATTTGACAAAATAACAAATGACGTGATCAAGAATAATAAGAAAACCTTAATACCAATTTTTACAAAGCTAATAAATAAAATGTTAGACACAAGAATATATCCACAATATTTAAAACAATCCATAAAAGTCCCCATATGCAAAAAAGGAAAAAAGAATGAAACACAAAATTACAGATCAATTACTTTAGTATCAGCACTGAATAAAATAACAGAAAAAATCTTACACATCAGAATGATAGAGCATATATCACAAAACAACATCATAAATATAGCACAATATGCTTTCCAAAAGAAATCGAGCACGACTTCAGCTGTTTATGATTTGAGAGAAAATATTAAAAAATGCATAGAAAAGAAACACGCGGCCGTAGTAATATCTTTCGACATGAAAAAAGCATTCGACACAATCAATAAAGAAAAATTACTAGAAAAACTCATTGCATATGGATTTGATAATTACATAAGAATAATTGAAAGCTACTTGATGAATAGACCCCAAAAGACTAAAGTAGGAGAGACAGAAAGCAACACTAATACATCTGTGGACGGCTTGCCGCAAGGAGGTAACCTGCCACCATTGCTATATATACTATATACAAATGATTTATTCGAAGAAAACTTCACTGGAAAAATGTATGCTTACGCTGATGACTTGTGCATGTTGTATTCTGACAATGATTACAACAGATTACAACATAATATATATAACGATATGAAAAAGTACGAACTGTGGTGTTTTAACAACTCACTCACGATAAACGAAACAAAAACAGAATACATAATATTTAACAAGAAGAAACAAGCAACAGACCTAAACATAACGATAAGAAACCAAAAATTAAAGGAAATTTCCGAAATTAACTACCTAGGAATTAAAATACACACTACCTTAAAATGGGATAAGCATATAAATAAAATAAAAAAAGAAAATGCCAAAACAATTACTTTGCTCTTAAAAATGAAGCACATCATACCAACAAAAATGAAGAAACCACTGTACCATGCACTATTCTCATCTAAAAATGCTTATATGATTAATACATGGAGCAATACTACAGAAAAAAACTTAAACATACTACAAAGGCAACAAAATAAGACATTGAAAATATTATATAATCTCAACAAACTAAAGCCAACCGAAGAACTATACAAAAAAACAAAAGAACTAAACATCAGACAACTAATACAATATCACAATATACTGCTGTTATACAAAATTCAAAATAAATTAATAAAGACAACTATCCCATTCACGACAAACAAACAAATACATACATACGAAACCAGAAGAAAATCAGACATTAGAGTTCATAAAAGTACACAAGTAAGACTCACGCAAAAACTCACAACTGAAACCGTAGCAAAATTCAACGAGATATCGAAAGACATAATAAAATTAAACCTAAAAAAATTTAAAAAGAAGCTTAAATATTTACTACTAGAACACAAGATCTGAGCGACATCGACTAACAGTTGGAAAAAAAAACATGACGCCTTCGATACCATCTGCCCAGAGAGAGACCTAGAAGACTTCAAACTGTTGCAGATGAAGAAGGATACAACCCACAACTGCATGAATCCACCAACAATAGTTACAGTTGTATATGTTAATAAATTATTATTATTATTATTATATAATAAGGGTAAAGATTCTTGTTGTCCAGCCAAATTTATAAAAAGTGCCCGAAACTTTTATATTAACGCCTCGTTAACATGGCGGATGCGCTTGCTCCCAACTACTCATGAAAAGGTCTATAGTGAACCAACGCTTGTTTCCAGCGCCACCTGTTAAAAAATATAGGTATTGTTAACTGCTACCTCTGGTAAGTATTTGAAGTTGTTGTTTGGTGGGAGGGTCAATGGTTTTGGAGGTTTTTGAATAAGGGTAATGTGAACCTTGAACCTTCTTGGTACAGATGTGCTTGAATATTTTGAGTAATAAAAATATTCATATTATTATTAATGATGATAAAAGTGGAAGATTGTCATAGCTTAGTGTTGAGCTGGGCAATCCCTATATTTCAGTGAGGATAACTCGCAGAGGCCATCTGATTCTTGTAATTAACACTGAAATAAACAGTCCGGTGTTTAATATTGTGTAATGAATTCTTTTTTATTATTATTATTGCAGATTAAAAGGCCGTATTTTCATGTAAAACCTTTGGAGCGTTGTCAGTTGAAAAACTGGCAGGATTATCTTGATTTTGAGATCGAGCAAGGTGACAAAACCAGGATTATAGTGTTATTCGAAAGGTGTTTGATCGCCTGCGCTTTATACGAGGAATATTGGCTTAAGGTGTTGTATGCAATGGTAAATTGTTTTATAAGTGTAAGAAAAAATATTTTTCCCATTCCAGTTTGTACATTATTTGGAGAATTTAAAAGATTCAGAGTTTCAACCCAAAATTCGTGATGTTTACGAGAGGGCTTGTACCATTCACCATCTGAAAAAACCGAATTTGCATTTACAGTGGGCCATTTTCGAAGAGGCCAACGGTAATTCTAACAGAGCAGCTGAAATTTTGGTTAATTTAGAAAAACAGGTCCCCAATGTCCTTCAAGTAGCCTACAGAAGGTATTACAGAAGGTTTACTAGTGTTGGTTTTTTTTTAATGTCCTGTTTTAAATGTAGAATCAATTTAGAACGGCGGCGAGGTGATTTCGACAAATGTTCTCAACTGTTTGAACACTACATTTCTAGTTCCAAGAACAAACTAATCTCCAGCAACATCGCCATTAAGTACGCTCGATTCTGTCTGATCGTACTTACGGATTTCGAAAAAGCACGCGAGGTACACGCTCAATAACTAACCATCCTTGAAATAGCCTGTTTCTTTTTCGTTATTTATAGACGCTGAAATCTGCTATTGTAAAAGATCCCAATAATCCTAGGCTGTACCTACAACTCATCGATCTGGTCCTACAGCACGACGAAATCAAAGAGGAGGAGGTGTGCGCAATAATTGACGAGTTTCTCGAGAAGGACGGACCGGACGCTGAAACAAAAATTCTCTTTGCCCAGAGAAAGTTAGAATATTTAGAAGACTTTGGTTCTAAAGTTGATGTTATTCAGACGTCCTACGAACAGTATCACAAGTATGTGAAGCTGAGCAAGGACAATCCTAAGAAGAAAGACAGCAAAAGGTAAAGGAATGTATTACTGGGCATATGTGTAAAAGTTGTCAAAAAAAATCAACTATTTTATTTATTTGTATTCAAAATACATTGCTGGGTATGTTCAATCAATACTAGCATAATTTTCTTATGTCGTTTTTCGGAATCGCTTGAATGTTACTTGTGTCATAAAAAGTTAACTGTCATAAAAAGTTCTTTTTATGGGCAGTTTGAATTTTTATTAATAACTTATTAATATGAAAACTGCAATAAAATGAATGTTGACTCATCTTAAGTTGAAATGAAGAGAAGTTTCTGAAGAAAAAAAATTAGATGCGGAAAGTTAACAAGAGAAAAACATAAACAAAGAACATTTTAATATTTCCTGGTCTTTTCACCACCTTATATTAAATCAAGAATTATTTTTGATTATGAATCATAAAACTGTTTTTGTTTGTTGTGAAATTCCTTCCCGTGAAGCCTGTATAGTACTTTTCAAATCTTCCATATTTATAAATTGTCTTGATTCACTATAAATTCGTCTTGATAGTATCCCCTAGTACACATTTTCAGTGATATTCAAATATGGACAGGCAACAGGCCATAACATTTGACAGTATACTTTGTTTACATTTATGGCCGTTAACATTTGACAGCTGTGTCGTAATATTATGACAGTATATGTTTTTAGCGAAAGTACCACATCCGGTAAGAAAGAAAAAGCGTCTTCATCGTCTTCCAGTTCGCAGGCCGCGCCCTACGGTTACAGTTACGGAAGTTCTTCAGGTCAAACTTCCTATCCATACTCTAGTTCCCAACAAGGACAGTACAATTACGCTCAATACGGACAAGGTACGCGAAAGAGACTTTACAAGATCCAAAAACTATTAAAAATAATGTCTGTTTCAGGAGATCAGTATCAGTACCAGAACTGGCAGTACCCTCAGGGAAGTTACAGCGGGTACAGCCAGTGGGGAGGATACGGGGGAAATTACAGTTACTAAAATGGAAGACAGGAGCTGACAGTGTGTTTCGTGTAAATTTTATTCCGTTAACTTTTATAGAAATGATGTTTTAGATTGTAAGCGTGTATCAATTTCTAGAGGAAATAAAGTCAAATTGTATCCACTTTATTTAATTTTCTTTTTTTTACATATTTACCCACATCCATGTGTTCACCTTTTCTAAGCCTAACATAACTGAAGGGTATTTTAGAAATTACTCGATACAAGTTTTCTTCTCTGAATGAAAACTTAATTATTCAGAAGTTGGTCCTGAAGCTGATGCAATTCAGCCGGCGTACTGTAAAAATGAATAATTGGTCCGTTCCAACCTTAGGAAACAAAGCAAGATGTAAAGGAAAAGGTTTCTGTAGAGAATGTTTATAAAAACGTTGTTTTTGTCATCGATAACAATAATTGACGCAGTCGGTAGGATTGTCGAAAGTACCATCTTTAGTTGCCTTCATTAGGCAAAACAGAAACAAACTTCTACGGCTACATTTTTATAGTTATCCAAGCTAAGCTTCCTATTTATCTTCCAGTTACAGCCCATTCACTTTTTCTACGCTTTTCCTTAACTTAACATAACTCAGGAGTGTTTTTGAAACTACAGATCAAACCCTCAAAACAATTCTCGCCGCTCAACGAAAATATTATTTAGAAAAAGTTAGCCTGGAAGCTGCTGCAGTTCAGCCGTCGTATCAAAAACGAAAAGTTGGGTCACGCCATCCTTCAAAAACAAAGCAAAATGTAGAGGAAAAGGTTATTGTGGGGTTTTCCAAGCTAAGCTTCCTATTCATCTTTTAGTTATAGCCCATCAACCATACTGTCCATTCTCTTTTTGTACGCTTTTTCTAGTCTAACAATACTCCAGAGCACTTTAGAAAATACAGCTCAAACACTCATTAAAATTTCTCTATACTCAACGAAAATTCCATTATTTAGAAGAAGTTGGTCGTGAAGCTGAAGCAATTCAGTTGGCGTATAATAAAAATGAAAAATGGGGCCGTGCCAATCTTAAAAAAATACAGCAGAATGTAAAGGAGAAGATTTCTGTATAGAATGTTTATAAAAAACTGTTTTTGTTATCAAAAACAAAATATGGCGCAGTCGGTAGGATTGTCGGAAAGTTTTATCTAAAAATGAAAAATTGGGCCACGTCAATCTTAAAAAAAAAACAGCAACATATAAAGGAGAAGGCTTCTGTAGAGAATGTTTATATAAAAAACCTGTTTTTGTAATCGAAAACAAAAATTGGCGCAGTCGGTTGAATTGTCGAAAGTTTTATCTTCGGTTGTTTTCATCAGGCAAAGAAGAAACAACCTTAGGAAACTTTTACGGCTACAATTCGAACTCATCCACTTACGAGAAAATAATTAATTCCTCACATAAACATTCATGTTGGAAGAATTTGTTTAAAACAATTTTTTTAACATTTGTTGTTTATCAGTTTCAACAAAATTCTTTTTTAAAAATATGCGTTCGTCACGTATTTAAACATGACCATATAGATTAGGTCAATATAATTTTCTTTTGTTATATTTTTTAAGTTGGTATGTGGGAGCTGGGGTTGAAAGTTGCTTCTTGTTTCTTATTGTTATTTTTTTCAACACTGAAAAATAACCAAATAATCTTCTGTGGTGGATTTAGTAAACATAATGTTTTGGTTTTAGAGGCCATAATTGGCACAGTGGGTAGAATTGTTGGAAGTCAAATTTTTCTTAATCCTTGGTTTTTCTAATTCCTGATCTAAAATAATTCTAATATTTTATAAGAAGAGTGCTGTACGATTATTATTTTTTATACAAGTACTACTGAAGAAAATAGAAGCAATATATGTGTATCAAATTGTTTTGTGTCAATTAAAATCAATATATTTTTGCACAGTTTGAAAGAATGTTGTTTGATAAATGTTGTGAATTTGTATCATGCCATTATAAAGCCTGAGCCTTCGGTGAAATTCTCCACGACCAATTAGCTGCGTTTCGTTGGCGCGCAGCTGATGTCCCCCGTTGTACCTCTCGAAGTATTAATGGGTCGCAGTCATCACCAGCGAGGTGCGGACTTGGATACAAAAACCCACAAGTATTCAGCCTGTTTCGAGGGAAGTTCTAATTATTCCAGCCACGTATTTAAAGGACTACCGGGGATGATTGATAAACATTCCAGGTACGTCAGTTCAAATATTCCGTGTACAAAACACAAGCATAACTCTAGATTTTTATTTATTTCGATCATTCGGAAACCTCAAATTTTAAAGTATATTTTATAACGGATCACGAGTTGGTCAATTTGCGCTATTTTTTTTTATATCTTAAACATACGACAAAAAATGGTTATTGTACACATTTTTCTCGATGTACACCACCTCGCCGTTTCCTAGTTTTTAAAGTGAAATTCAATTCGCCTGTTTTTGTCCAAAATAAATCTTTCATAATTTTTTCATTGTCAATATTTAACATACCTAAAGCATTTAGTTTATCTTACCCCATTAAATTTCTTAAATATGTTTTAATCAAGTTCAAAGTCGAAAAGTGCCTTTCGGCTTTGGCTGTGGTCATCGGTATAGTCACTAGTATTCTCAATGCCTTGGTGATGTCTTTAAAAGATATATATCCCATATTCAAAATAAAATTTAATGTCTTTAAACGGCCTTTAATGTCTTCATTTTGATAAATCTCGGCACGTGGATAAAACATTTCCAATTCTGTCTTCAAATCTTCTTTTTATCTCGTCGGAAAACATTAATTGATATTCTAGATAAATACCAAATAAGAAAAGTCTTGCCTTTGAAAGATGGTTCATGAATTTGAAACGCTCATTAATTTGAAAACTTATATCACAAACTTCTCTAGCGGAGATGTTCAAATTTTATCATTTAATTTTCGCTTTTTCTTAAAGCGTACTCTTTGATCTTGGCTAAAGTAGATGTTTCATCAGATGGTAAGTTATTTCTGATTTTTCAAATTTTTTGTTTAAAATATTCTATTGCCATTTGAATTTTTAAAGGATCTGTTTGAATTAATTGTAATTGATCATACAAAATATCCGCATGTGGCATACATTTTGCAAAAAAATTAACCAAAACAAAAAATATAAGTCCCTTTAAAAACTTTCGGGTCATTCATATGTTTTTCTAAAATGAAATCAATTTTTGTACTGTACTTTATTAATACTAGAAACACGAGCCTATTTAACGTATCATTTTCTCTCGCCGTGTCCTCGAAGAGGAAGGTTATGTTGACTACAAAATTTCAAAATGTCAATGATCTTCGAAGATACCAAGCGGTTTTTTTTTACATTTTCATAATGCTCGCTTATTGTTTTCGCATATGCAAAACTTAATGATGAACCAATGTTTAGTTTACCCAACAACTGGAAGCTCACTAGGTTGCTTTTACTCCTTCGCGAGTCCATTACTGATTAGCAGCAAACAATAAACCCACGAAACAAAACAGATAAGTAGTGTCTTCACAATCACATAACCACAAAATACTATTGTATAGTTTACTGTCAAATTTTCGCGTCCAACTTGCCCTAGTTTTACATTTTTTTTTTAACTTGACTCAAATTCAACACGGGCGTGGGACGACCGTTAATTTTTAATTCAACTTTCTCTTCCAAACTTAAATTAGTCATTATTAACTGATTTAAATCAAACACCTTCATGTTTGCAATTAAAAGTTGATTAATTTTATTTAAAAAGTACTAGTCAGTATGCACACACGAAGCAAATCGTGTTAACTAACACGCGTTAAATCAGCGTTTAAAACTAATTACCGATAGGTTCGGTCGCACGGAACCTACGTCCAAATCGCATGTTTTAGAAGACAGTTAAACCCCGAATTCTGGCAACCAACAAAACATATAACGCCAACGACAAGAGAATATGACGTGGCGTACGATCGCTGGAGGTAAACATCCGACCAACGATGTAAAAATTGTGGCGAGTGGTTGGAATTTTTGTCCGCATTATTTGGTGTGATGGGTCGACAGACGTTCTTTTACATTTTGAGATTTTAATTTTTAATAATATTTTTAAAATGAATTAAAAAGGAAATAAACTGAACGGAAATAAAATATGGTGTTTTGCTCTAAAAAATTGTTTACTGTGATGCTGGAGGGGCGGCGCCCCAATGTCCTCCCTCACAAGCCGCTACTGGATAGGATGCATCGTTGTTTCAAACCTATAAAATATAACTTGTGCAGTCGGTAGGATTTCTAAAATATAGTAATATAATTGGCGGTAGTGGGTAGATTTACTGGGAGTCTTATCTGGATGAAACTAGAAAAAGTGGCGCAGTGGGTATGTTTCTTGAAATCTTTGTAAAATAATAAAGTCAGTAACTTTACGGCAACAGTTCGACGGCAGTTCCTGATTGTTGTACAAGTCCAAAATTTACACTTATTCGAATAATGATTCGACGAGGTAATAATGAAATGGGGTAAGGCGGAATCTAAAACCCTTAGGGGTCGTAGAGTTTGATGAACAATACAAGGAAGAAGAAGGGAGAAGTATCATTAAGGAAAGCTTTGAGTTTGTCGACAAACAGTTAATAAAAAAATGACTGAAACTGGGTGAAACGGAAATAACCTCATAAATCTAATTATCTCCGGACACATTCGGCTTTTGCTTTCTCCGGATCGGACAATTCGTCTTTGATAAATCGTCAGCGCTTTGAAAAATTGCCGTCATCGTTTTTTTTTGTTTCGCGCTCGGCAGGTGAAAAAATTCTCATCAAAGGGCGCCAGGCCAACCCTTTCGCCGGCACGCCCTCTTCGTATCGACTTACCCCCGAACCCCGGTCGGTTCGGGGTCGGTTTATAAAATAAACGTCCCGCAGAGATGGAGGATATTATAGTTTTGCCGCAAAGAGCGTTGTTTAATCATGCCCGCTCGGCGTAGCTCCTGACCCTTTTTCTTCCGCTAATTTCGTTAATATTCGAATTAATTTCGAATTAGGCAATTTGTCGGCTTTCTAGGGAAGTTCCGGAGGGAGCGTTAAGAGGAAGGCGGCTGAAATTTAAACATGATACAAATAATTAGGAGGGCGTTCTCATGTTGTATTAGTTTTGGCTAATATGTCGTAATGTTTAAATGTTCCTTGGTGCCAGTTTCGTAGCTTCTTTTTATTGTGTTTAAAATACTTTTGGGTAAACGATTTTACCATTAATTGGTGCAATGTTATAGTATTTATTTGCACTAGTGTATATCTGGTTGCATATGCATTACACAATTCATATTAAAACTAATTTAACAAAGAGCGTGCATTAGGTAGATAGAAAACTTGTCTGTTTTTTTCAGAGGGAAAATAATATAATTTATATTATTTGCCCACAAATTTTGGGTAGCACAAAGAAGAATGGAAACGTATATCTTTAGCATTACAAAATGGGAAATAAAGACCTGCATATGCATCAGAGAACAAATTAAAGAATATGACATCATTAGAATAGTTAAAAGAAGTAAGATGGTAATGGGCATGCCATATAGCAAGGTGATGTGACAACAGGTGGATCAAAACAATCCTGGAATGCATATCACTTCGTCATAAAAGTCAACAAGAGAAACCAAAAATTCGATGGACCGATTCGAAAAAAGGCTCCAAAAGCCTCCTCATACACCGTATTCTACATATCTGGTCCCCAGCGACTATTATCTATTCTCAGGCCTCAAAAAAATGCTCGCTGGAAAGAAATATCGCTCCAATGCAGACGTAATTACCGACTCTAAATGATATTCTGAAGGCAAAGAAAAATCGCTTTGTAAAAACGGCGTAGAAATGTTAGAAAAGCTTTGACATTATTGTATTGTTCTTCAAGGAGAATATGTTGATGAATAAAGTCGAAAATTGTAAAAAAAAATGTATTTGTACTTTGACCGACATGGTAATTAAAACTAAACATTATTAAGCGACTTTTGTAATAAACTATCTTTAAGGGTACACATCATGGGGTGTTGTGCCTCCTGTGATATTTTGTAATTGATAAATATATTGCTTATTTTTTTTATTGTAAGATAGATTGCAGTAATAAATGGAAGTATATAAAAAAAGAGTCAGTCTCCTATTTTTTTTTGTGTTCAAAACACTTTTGAGTAAAACCTTTGAATGTATTTTTATATTCAAAAGGATTGTTGCCATGTAAAAATATTTTATTTTGTACTAGCGTATATCTGGTTGCATATGGGTCACACGTTAAATATTAAAATCAATTTAAACACTCAGAATTTTATGTTTGGTCTGGCGAATAACTTTGTATGGTTTTTAGGATGTAAATATTGTAATTTATTCAATTTGCGGTTTACTGAAAACAAGGGTTTTCAACAAGGAGATTTTTCATTTTGAATGAAATCACTTTAACTATAATTCTTTAACTATACAATTAGAAGGTTGAAATTTAATTTAAGGCATTAATATTATTAAAATAATGTTTTTGACCAAGTCAATCAACTACACCTATTACTACTACTACCGCTATTACAGCTCCACCTGCTTTAATTTCGAATTATCACATCTTATTTTAATAGGATTTGTTGCGCGTTTCGTTAATCAGGTTAACAACATCAGGAAATGATTAGATCTGTAAGTAGTGGTGCAGTATAGTATGCGGTGTATTATATAAATATTTTTGAGATAAGGCTAGCACCCCCCCTCGGGCTATAAACCCTTAGTTATGTGCCTACCTATAAGTCTACCGACTGGCAAGTGACCAATATAGAACACTTCTCAGAAGGCATCCGGCCTTATCCAGCCTTTAACTGGCATGACTGAGGGGTAATTCGTTGTCGGATTTTACACCTAGAAAATATCACAGACTTTTAGATGTGGATTTGTTTGTGCGTGTGTGTTTATGTAAGTGTATATATATGTGTGTGTGTGGGGGCAGGAAGTAAGACAAACAGAAGAATTAAAGAAAAACAACCATCCGAGCACGCGACCGGCACAACTAAGAAAAGACACTGTATTTATTTATTCAATTCAAATTTATTTTGTTTCCTTTGGGAATTATTTAGTAAAATATTTTTGGTTTTGGTAATGTTTTGTTTACTAGTTGATGTGGGTGGTTCCTCTTCAACTCTTCAGGTTTTGTATCACTATTCACTATAGTCCTACCACCATTTTGTAAACATTTTTTTGGCATAGCTTCATCGCCGTGACAATTTCTTAAACTTTCTAAAGTATCAGTACAAGAAATTTCGAATTTTAGGCAAAATTTATCTATTATTAGCGAAATGATATGAAACTTGTGTTAGAAGAGAAGGACAATCATAATGTGTTTCGGTTAATAATGTCGATTTTGCTAAGAGATGGGGTTACTAATACATTTGTTGGTATATACTAATGACGTCTGATCGTCATTTGTCTGAATCCTCATTCAACTGAATAAAAAGTTTAAGCTTCAAATCGTCCAAGCTTATGCACCAACTATAAGCTATGGTGATGAGGAAATTGAGATATTTTATGATGATGTTGCCTAGCTTCTAGACAACGAAAAGTGCAGGTACAAAATTCTGATGGGTGAGTTTAATGCTAGAATTGAAAGCACAAGAACAGATGAAAATGCAACTGGTCCATATGGATTTGATGAGTGGGACAATCGAGGTGACAGATTGGTTGAATTTACGGTAGGACAAGAACTGTATATTATGAACTCGTTTTATAAGAAAAAAAAAACATAAAAAAAAGGGACATGGAAAAGTCCAACTGGTCTCACAAGTGAAATTGTCTACATCATGTCAAAAGTCAATATTTTGTAATTGTACTTTCTTAACTGTTTTAATGTCGGAAGTGACCGTAGAATAGTACGAGCAAAGGTTAGGATAAACTGTCGAAGAGAACGTACAAGAATGGTAAGATCGAAGAAAGGCAAAGTAGAATCTGGGCAGCTGCTTCAGAGGGGCAGCGATTTTGAGATTTCTTTGTCGAACCCCTTTGTTGTGTTGCAACACCCAGAGAAGATGGAAATAACAGAGCAGTATGAAAAAATAATCTACAATGTGCTTGAAACAGCTGCTACAATAGCACCAGCAGAAAAAAGTTTTAAACAGTCAAAAATCTCCAATGGGACAATTAATTTAATGAAAAAACGGCGTACAATACGGAATGCAGGGAGGCCTTTTAGCAGAGTCGAGTACGTTGAACTTTGCAAAACTATAAGAAAACGTATTCTAGAAGAAACGCGTCGGTTCAACATGAAGCGCAAGTGCAAAAAACACTAGCACACATGCTGAGAAATAAAATGACACAAATGTATGCATTAATGCATGAGGATGGCACAGTTTGCAGGGACCGTAAGTGTTAGAGGTTATTAGAATATTTTATTCCAAGTTATATGAAGTTCAGAACTAGTTAAACAGAGCAAAACCCATAGAAGAGCAAATGTTAGATATTCTGTTGGATAAAGTAACAAATGCTATAGAAGCGTTGAAGAATGAAAAGGCTCCAGGAAAGGACAGTGTGACAGTTGAGATGTTGAAAGCCGGCGGTCGAACTTTGTACTAAAATTGTACTCAAAATGCCTCAAGGAACAAAAAATACCCAACCTATGGAAAAATGCTGAAGTGATTCTTCTTCATAAAAAAGAACACAGGAGGATTTGAAAAACTACCGCCCAATAAGCCTCTTGTCAGTATTGTACAAGGTTTTCACCAAGATAATATCTAAAAGAATACTGAGAACATTGAATGATGCACAACCAAGAAATCAGGCAGGATTCAGAAGTGGATTCAGTACAATGGATCATATCCAGGTTGTCCAACAGGCCATAGAAAGGCCCAATGAATACACCATGCCAGTGTGATTGGCTTTTATTGACTATGAAAAGGCATTTGACTCTTATGGTGAACAAAAAACTTGAGAATGATGGTTTAAAAGTGGTAATGAAACAGTTTGAAGATGCAGATTTGAAAGCATTATCGGATGAAGACTCAATTCATACGTTGAAACAATTGGCGGAAATATTGAATGTTGCTCAATCCACTATCTCCGAACGTCTACACGCATTGGGAAAGATCCAGAAGGAAAGAGAATCGGTTCCATATGAATTGAAGGAATGAGACATTGAATGGCGAAAAACCATTTGTGAAATCTTGCTTGCCATACAGAAAAGAAAAGGTTTTTTGCATCGAGTTGTGGCAGATGATGGAAAGTGGATCTATTTTGACAACTCCAAGCGCAAAAAATCATAGGTAGACCCAGGCCAGCTTTCAATAATATAACCGGTGCGCAATATACAAGGAAATAGGGCTTTTCTGTGTATTTGTTAGGATAGTACTGCATTTCTGAATGACAATATGTATGACAATGCTCGGCCCCATGTTGCAAAATATGTAAAAAACTATTTGGAAAACGTTATATTGGACGCACTTCCCCACCCCCGTATTCAGCGGACTTAGCTCCTTCGGACTAGCACTTATTTCGATCGAAAAAGTGAAAATTTGTTTTGGTTAATGGTTTGAGTTTGGCAGTGAATTTTTGAACGAAAGATGGGAAAAAGTAACAGCTGGGATGGGCAACACTTTCATTATTAAGGCAATCTACCTTTTTATGAAAATAAACGCACAACTTTTGCATACAAATCGACATTATTAACCGAAACATCTATTACCAACTTAAAAAATAGGTTGTGTCGATATGAGAAAAGCGCGAATATTTAAAACATTGTTTTTTTGGTGACCTCCGCCTCTGTCTAATCTCAAAAATTATATATCCAGACCAACGAGAAAGATTCCTTAGATGTGTTTTGATATTTGGCTGCGCGCTGCGTAAAGTCTGAATTGGAAAAAGATCCTAATCTGGGACTATTCTCGGAATTTCTCTCACTTCTCCTCCGGTTTCGTATCCATTCATCTTGTTCCATAATTGAAAACAACCGGTCCAAGGTTCTTTTGCATTTTTTCCCCGCGGCTGTATTCCCTTTCAAGAGGTCTCGATCTATAATTTACCCTTTCTGGCCTTAACAAAGGGACGTGTGACGTTATCTTGTCATTTTAGCTTCCAGTTATTAATGATTTCGAATGTCCTAGCGACCTATTTTTTCTAGTTTTAGATAGATGTAGAGATTTATGATTACATTTTTAGGTTATGGTATTTAATACTGATGAATCTCTTTTAAAAAAAATGTGGTTGCACATTACATACTGTAAGTTAGAGATGGGCAAAACTGCTATTTTTAAGCAATAGTTGGAACTGTTACTATTATTGGGTTGATGCGTAATTAAGTTCGCTGTTTATTTTTACTTTTAACTTGTTGGAATTTGCATTTTTTATTAATTTTTTTTTATAAACTTATCTTTCAGGTTTAGTATTGTTATAATGCGTGTTGAAAATCATGAACATTTACCCATATTATGCTCTACCACTTCGAGAAAGGATGGAAAGCAACAGAGTTCGCGCGCGATATAAATGAACTGTTTGGTGAACGAACAATTGGTGAGAGAATGGTCCAAAAATGGTTTAAGCGTTTCAAGGATGGTGATACATCGCTTAAAGATAAAGAAGGAAGAGGTCGACCATCGGATTTCGACGATCAGGCACTTCTGGCAGCGGTGGAAGAGGACGAAAGCTTGACAACACGAATGCTGGCAGACGATTTCGATGTCAACCAGTCAACGATTGTCCGTCGTCTCAAAAAGCTCGGAAAGGTGTGGAAACTGGCTGGAGGGGTCCCTCCGACGATAACAAAGTCGATCGCGTTCGATTTTTTATCGATTTGCTGCAGCGAAACGAACAAACACCATTTCTGAAGAACCTCGTCACTGGAGACGAATCTTGCTTCCTCTTCAAAAACATCAATATAAAAAAGGTTTGCGTATCGCCAGGTGTTTCGCCCAAAGGCATACCGAAAGATGTCCACTGTAAGAAGGCAATGTGGTGCGTTTGGTGGGACAGAAGCGGAATCATCCACTGGGAGATCATCTCAAATGACATTTGCTATTGGTGGCACGAGAATGATTAGTGGTTTTTTCAATTTTTTTCTCCCATTTTTTGTTTTTTTGCAGATGAGCGTCAGCAGTGGCGAATTCCGGACAAAAATGGCAAGCGGCAGTTCAACATTAACAGCGACGTCTATCTGGCTCAACTTAACCGCCTTCACGCTGCAATCGAGGCGAAAAGAACGCGCAAAAAAAACCACATCGTGTTCCACCACGATAACGCCCGTCCTCATGTTGAGCGTCGTGTCGTCGAATCTATCGCCAATAAGGGATGGGATCTGCTCCCACATCCGCCATATTTACCGACTGAAGCACCTACGGACTACCACGTCAACAGGTCGCGGAAAAATTGGCAAAGGAACAAAGTCTACGACGATTTGGATGACTTGGTTGCCGATGTTAAGGCGTGGACCGCCTCCAAGAATCGTGACTTCTTCCCCCGAGGAATCGACCAACTGCCAAGCAAATGGGAAGCAGTTCTTGAAGTCGATGGTGAATACGCTCCAGAATAATTATTTAAACATGTTTTAGTAGAATAAAATTTGTTGAAAAAAAACGAACTTCATTATGCATAAACCTATTATTTTAAACTAACTGTTAAAAACTCTATAAACTGCTCTATACCATATAACAATAATTATTAAAATAACAATTTTAGGTCGTTTCTATAAATTGTTAAATCAAATGTATAATACAAAATACAATCGTACAATTCGGGTAAAGAACAGATTTATTATATGAAAAAGCAGTACCTACTGGTCGACAAAGAACTATCCGAAGAAGGTAGAGTCGTGCGAAACGCGTTATGTTTTAAAGAAAAATATAAGCGCAAATTAGACAACTTTGTTTTATTTATACAATTTAGTATGAATTTCCATCAAGAAAATGCTGCAACCATCCTCAGTCGACAATATTTTCATTTCAGTACCGATTTAACTTGTATATTTTTGTTGCTTGTTCAATTAAAATAGTTAGGAAAAAAACATGGAAGATATCATCGTCAACACGACCGTGTTTATGGGGGGAAATCCCTTTAAAAATTTCAAAAAATCGATTTTGTTTTCATATTTCGAAAATATAATATATTGAGAATATACTTGAGAAAATATAATATATCGAAAAATATTAAATATTTACGGAGTTATATAAATTAAAAATGTTTTTTAAAACAAAATTTTAATATTTTTTTGTTTTGAAAAATTCTTTAATATTGTAATAATGATTAATGTTTGCTAATTAATCACCTATAGACATATTTATTTTACAATTTATACAAACTTAAATTAAAATAAATATAAATAAATCGGTGAAATAAATACCTACTCCTTTTCTAAGTTTTTGCAACAATAGAAAATGACCTAAATTTTGTAATAAGTATTATTATACTTCTATACTATTACACTGCTTTAATATTTACTTTTTAATTATTTAAATATTTAGGAATATATTTTAAAAATATTTTTGAGAAAAAATAAGAACTTTCAGATAGCAATATGTATTAAGTATTTCTAGTCAGTTTAAAAGTAAACATATTTACATTCTATAGTAAAAAACATATGTACATTAAGGACTTTAACATTTTAAAAAATTCGTCAATATGAAATTCATTAAATAATATTTGGGAAAATTCCCACAAAAATTCCACTTAGTTTATATTTGGATGTTGGAAAGACAATTTTTAAAAGAAAATGAACTAGAACTAACTATTTTTTAAATCTTATCCAACAGGGTATTTCAATTGTCTTTCGAAAAGTTGTTATACATACATATATCTTAAAATTCTTAAATTAGAATAAAAAGTCAAGGTCAAGAAGGTTTATAATTTTAAGAAGATCTGTAGTCTGAGAACATTTTTTTAAAATTAAAATTTAGGAAATATGTATGTATGTACCACCTAATGTGTTTTTCGTTTTTCCCAAATATTTTATTCTGAGCTACTATTGTATTTTTGTTCCATTTAAAATCCTCACCTAATAACTTTGACACACTACCTTATTTTTCCTATTTTGATCGCGTTCTGTGACCCATACTTCATACAATTCTCTATTTTGTATTGGCAACATGTCTAAATAAAAAGTAGTTTTTAGAAACAAGGTATTTTAAAACGCCTTTAAAAATTAAAAATACATTTTTAGTTTTGTGATAAAATATTAAGAACGATAGGTGCGAACTAAAATGTATATGTATGTTATATCAACTTCTCGACCTCTAGGCCACCTCTAGCTACTACGCGACGCCAACCAGTACGCAATCTTCAAGGTTTTCCTAGTAACAAGATACCCTTAATCTGCAATTCTCGCGAAACCTGATAAACCTAAGCAATATCAACATTAGATCATCCTCCGGATACAGCTACGCAAGCGATTACATCAGACAAAGAAACTATCTGGAAGACTTCAACAAGGTTAAGCGTCCGTGACCAATTCTGCCCATACAGCACCTCCGGGACCTAAAAGAAATCCCAGGACTCATATTATTATTCTACGTCTTGCTATGTCAATTTAAAGGAAGAATTCTTTTACTGTTCTCGAGATATGAAAAACCACCCCTTTCAACCGCCAAGGGTTGATTTTATTATTATTTTTTAAACAGATGCTTTTTATTTTTTGATAGGTTACTTATCGTAAAAACCACAAGGCTCTATCTTTTATCGTTCTCGGGATATGAAAACCTACCCCTTTCAACCCCCCAGGGTTTTTTTTTATAAAAAATACAACTACAAAGGTAAACTTAAAATGCAAAAATTTCCAAATAGAAAAACTCCATTTTAAACAAAATCAAACATAGTCATTTAGATGGCACCCTTCTCCGCCCCCCGACCCCCCCTAAAGAGGGGAAGCTGCACATTTTGTAATGTTACATTATTATATCACTGGTACTGTAAACGCATATCAAATTTAAAGCTGATTGGGTATCAAAAGCGAAAACTGTTTTGTCCCTAACATAAAAATAGATTAACAAAACAATAACGTGAAGCTAAATAATACTTTGTAAAAATCATATTTTTAAAAGAGGCGGCTAGGGGTGCCTAAAACACATATTAAATATTTAGAAAAATAACCAAATTTTACGACAAAAATACCTTACCTTAATGTGGCGTAAAGCGCAGGTTTGCGGAGCTTGTAAACTTTAAAATACACAATATTTTTGGAACAAATAATATAGATTTTTAAAATGTCCTTCTAAATATCATAAAATTTATCAAAAACTATATAATCAACTTCGAAGTATTTAAATAACTGCACTTTGGCGTTTTCATATCATTCAACCTGTCAGAACAATGACAGCTCAAAACAATGCACGTTCATGCCTAACCTGGTAGTAAACTACTTGAAGCCGCTTATTAAATAGGTCTCGCCAAATTGACTTTCGTTAAATAGCAGCGTAATAGATATTACAAGTTTTGACTTTCAAAATGTATTTTGTCTTTATTTAAATAGTCTATTTTATGCTTTAAGTGAATTTCTTGGATTTGTTGATAACATTTTTGCGAATTTTTATCCCCTAAAATGGCTAAAAATGCCACCGTGTGCCGGAGCCGGCATATCGCGATCCAAATAGCTTAATCAGCATCTTGGCCTCTGAGATGCGCAAATGAAAGAGTGAGAGGGTTACTGTCTAACAGAGACAGAGAACGAAGAGTTCTGCGAATGTACAGTACTTAACCGATGTTAGCACGACGAATGCGTTGCTTCGAATGAGAGCTGAGGCGTTAGGCCGTTAGGCTACTGGGCATCCAAACCTTAGATGCTGAGCTCAAAATATGGGCAGGTAAAAACCGGGCTGCTCAATTACAATATGATCTTATCTATTACCGGGGTGTTTTGAAAATTTAGCTGGTCATTCGTTATTATTATAAGACCATTTCTTAAGGATATTTTTATTTCTAATATTCCTAGTAGGTCTATTTTTTTACTTTTCTTTTCTGAGTGTAATAATTTAACATTCTTTATATCTATAAAATTATTGTTTTTAATACGATGTGCAGACATTCTGGTGCTTTTTTATTTTTTCTTATATAATATCGTTTGAAAAAAATCTACAAAAAGACATTATCAAGGTAATCAATTTACTGATAAACACGGATAAAGTTTCGGGCCAAGAACAGGTAATAGTGCAAGTGTATTTGTGTGTATAGTGCAGGTATAATTATTGGCACCTATGCCAAAGTTTCCGCCGAAACCACCGATGAGGCGCGAGTAACGAGACAACCGGAGGAGTCTTTCCGAGACAAAACTAGCTCGTACAGCCCGAAAACAGCAGCAGGTGGAAGAAAACCAGCTTTTCGAAGAGGCCGAAGGTCTACTATATGTACCTGGGATCGCTGATTCATCTGTAAGTCACTAAAACTAATCGTTTGATCGTACTGAAACTTTAAATGCGATTATCTCGAAACTGTGTTTTCAAAAACTGCTCGCTCAAAAAGTTATCGATCGATTTGGCTGAAATTTTGGGACGCTTTTGTCTATATCATTATCGGAAGGATGTACCTACAGTTTTAAAGATTTCGTTCAAATAAACTACTTTTTGGTATAAAAATGTCGAAAACATAGTACAAACTTTGAACATTTTTTGTTTTAAAGCTTACTTAATTGTTAATTTAATCCTTTTTTATAGTTCTATAGGTTTATCCTTTCTGTGCATATTCTTCCCGAGCTGCTATTCTATAAAATTAAAAATAATAATAATTTTATAACTTAGCTTAAAATCTCGAAAACTTATACAAAAGAGACTGCTAATACCAAAGTTCGACCCTACGAAAATAAAACCAACCCTAACAGAAGAGCTTGATAAACAACCAGCACAGAACTGACAAGAATTGAAACAAAAAATTATTAAAATAGCCTTAAAGTTGGTCCCTTTACAAAAACGTAGAAAACATCCGTGGTGGGATGAAGTTTGCGAGCAAGCAGTATTAGGCAGAAGTAAAGCATTCAAAGATTGGAACAGTCAAAAAACAGCAATAAACTATAACATCTTTTTGGAAGTAAGAAAAGAAACATCGAAGATAATTAGACATAATTAAAAGAAAATATGAAAACAATCAACTTAATGAAATAGAAAAAAAATTCCAAAAAAAGAACACCCGAAACTTTTACAAAACATTTAAAACTAAATTAACAGGCTATCATCACCAAAGTCTTTACTTCCAAAACGAAAAAGGACAATTAGCTCTAAATAACCAAGACAATTGCAAAGAATTTGCCAAAGATATTGAACAAATATTAAACTGTCCTGAGCCTTTAAACAAATTACCAACACTAAACCCTAAATAAACAAACCCAGATTCATTACCATCGAATGAAGATGAAATAATTAGGCAGATCAAGTGGCTTAAAAATAACAAAGCTTCTGGTGAAGATGGAATCACTGCTGAACATTTGAAATCCGCTGGTCCAGGTACAATCAAGGAAATAACCAAAATTTTACAAGAAGTTTGGCGAACCGAACGGATTCCGGAAGATTGGAAAGATGCTCAAATCCATCCACTACACAAGAAAGAAGATAGAACGGATGTAAACAACTACTGAGGGATATCTCTTCTCCCAGTTTGTTACAAGATTCTATCTCAATGTCTACTAGATAGAGCACAGGGACAGTTAGAACCTAAAATTGGTGAATATCAAGCAGGTTTTCAACAGATCCTGCCCTGAACAGATCCTGAATCTAAAGTTGATCCTAAGACATCAAAAACTGTACAATAAAAATCTCATCTGTATATTTGTGGATTTCAAAAAAGTATATGATTCTATTGACTGCGAATCTTTATTCCGAATCTTGAAAGAACAAGGACTAGATCTGAAACCGCTGGCAATTATTAAAGCAACATTAACTAACACAAGGTTAAAAGTTAAATTCATGGGTGATATCTCAGAGCCCTTCGAAATTAAAACTGGAGTGAGACAAGGGGATGGACACTCGCCAGTCTTATTTAACTGTGTTCTAGAAAAAGTAATACAGGAGTGGCGTGAAAAAAAATCGGCCCTGAATATTGACTAGCCCATTAAACTGGGGAGAACCAACATCAAAATTGACTGTCTGGCGTTTGCTGATGATCTAGCAATTTTAGCTCAAGATGTATTAACGGCACAGAAACAGATTGAAATCCTAAAAGAAACAGCAGAAAAGGTAGGACTCTAAATTTCCTTTGAACAGACACAATACATGATCCGCAACAGACTAAAAATACCATTTCTAAAAACAAAATATGGTAACATCGGACGAGTCTCTCAATTCAAATATTTGGGTGAAATAATCATGGAAAGTGGGTTGGAAAAAGCGGCCAATAAGGGTAGATGTCAAAAAATGGAAACGGCATTGAGACTTACATAAAATATTTGCAACAAGAAATGCCTATCTAAAAACACAAAACTGAGATATAACAACACAGTTATTAAACCAGAATGTCTATATGGGGCAGAAACGCTAATTTTGAATAGAAAGAGATACATCGAGGACATTGAAAAGAAGGAAATAGAAAAGAAGGAAAAATCATAAGAAAAATCCTAGGCCCCAAACAAATCAATACAATAACATACCGACTTCGAGAAAACCAAAAAAATCAAACAATACACAGATATACATAGCGATATGATAAAAAAAAGACTTAAGTTTTACGGACACATAAAACGAATGAATTCGAGTAGGCTAACTAGACAAATAGTCGAATTTTATGAAAATAGGAGTAGAGCTAAAGTAGCAAGAATTAAATGGATTGCTGCAATTAAAGAGGACCTAAGATCAGCAAATATTACACAAAGTGAAATTCAGGATAGAGGCTGTTTCAGATACAAGGCTGACGTTTGGAGGGTTGACCAGAGAGAAAAATGTAGGAAGACTGGAACAACTTGGTCTGACGAAAGGAAAAAAGCTCATAGCGAAAGAATTAAGTATGGGAGCAAAGGAAGCTAACAACAAACGCCTTTAATTTTAATTCGCGCGGTCCACCAGGGCCCATACGTGAATAATAATAATTTTATACTCTTCAAAGATCAAATAAAATGATACTATTACAATTATTTTATCACCTTTAAAAACACTTTTCAAAAATGACTCATTTTGAGGCGTCTAAAGGGATTTCCCCCTTTAAATGACCCGAACACTTTTTGTTACGTTTGTGGTGAGTATAGGGTGAAAAAGTTTCGGAAACCTATATCTGAATTTGTGCAAAAGGATTTGTTCAAAGTTTTCAAACAAGATGTGCAAAAACAATGTGTAATGAACATTTAAGACAAGGGACGAGTGGTAAAAGAAGTCATTTGAAGTTTGGTGTGCCTATAATTTGGAGGAAATCAAAAAAATTACTACGATGACTGTTGTTTTTGCTTAGTCAAGATACATGGTATTAATTTGGTATCTGCTAAAAGACCTGTTTCTCATTCAGAATACGTCCCTGTTTCAACTTTTCGTGGCCTGTCTGATCTTTCAGATATCCCATGTAGTACATCTGAAGATAGGCATGCTTGCACTAGCGAAGCTACGTCGTCAAAACCTCTACTTTTTACTCAAGACTCTTTAAGTGGCTTTATCAGAGACCTCGATCTTTTAAAATAAATATTCAGAACTGTTGGCATTTGATAAAATTCTGATATGATGGCAATACATTTTTAACCAGTCGAAAATTGGTAGAGAAACAATTTTTCTTTATGGAAAACTCTTGAAATAGTAGATTTACCAATTCCTGTAGATGCCTCCAAACGCCTAGTGCTTAGTTTAGGATTTTCCGCGATACTAACCAAAATGTCCTCTTCTACTGATATCTGACTGATATCTGACTTCTGTTGTCCTCTCTACCGATATACGTTTCAATCGTCAACCAGAATTATTGTAATAAGAAAAACCTGTTTCACCTAACTGAAAATTGTTTGAAAACTTTGTCGATCTGGGCTGATTCTGGTTGGGTAGAGCTCACATACCTTCTAACTACAGCGCGACTATTGCAATTTACTTGTGCATAAACGCTTAACGAGTATATCCCTTAAATCACGGCTAGGAAACTGATTAAGTCTGGGTATTTTTTACAAATTATTTAATACCAACTCAAGATGGAGAAACTTGTTTCCACCTACGTTTAATAGGTGAGATAGAAAACAATTACAGTTGTCATCGAGACGTAATAATTTGTACACAACACTTTGTGAATGGTATATTTTTCAGCCATCGACAAGATGTGCAATAGAATATCCGAACACGAATATCTCGTAATCGAGATATCGATATTGACCAAGGGTACCTTTTTTACGTAAAGATTATCGCTCTTCTGTATTTTGAAGTCCAAATATTCCCAACTTTACAGCCTAAGTAGGTAGGAAGCGCCCTCTAGGAACTAGGCTTAAGTTAGTACCAAATTCGGATTTGTAGCCTTTGAAAATCCAAGTACCCTGATTGTGAACCTGATATCTTCAACCGTTTTTAAATTATCTCAATTTTTCGAAAATTTAGTTTTACTTTCTACACCCTGTATATTTTTTATCACTAACATTTGCCAACGCATTTATTGATTAAATTATGTTATTTTGATTTCTACTATAGTACTACCATAGTATAGTACTACCAGTTGCTCTATGGCGGATAAGTTATGGGACAACATGTATGTATCATTAGAACCACCATAATGAGCATATTCAAAATCAGCGTCACTCTTTCTACCACCAAATCCACTAAATCTGTAATTTGAATGATATTCATCTGGAGTAGATGTGGTTGCAACAAGACCACACGTCATATATCCAACGGAACAATCGATTTATTGAAGAAACAATTCGGTAAGAAAATTATTTCGAGACGTGGACCTTGATTTATGCCAATAAACGCCATAAAAGCTAACCTAACTCGGACAATTCCGGCCATATGACCCCAATTGCTTGAAAAAGTGGACGGAAATTTGATTGGCAGAATGCGCTTTGAAACATTAATGTCATTGAATGTTATTTCACATAAAATATATAGTTTCAAGGCATCTAAATTGCTTAAGTTCTAACGCACCAAAAAAACCACCCTATAGATACCTTCCAATTCACACTTGAATACTCAGTATCGAATATATCGAAAGTTATCGAAGTTCTCCCTGAAAAAGTTTCGAAGGAAAAAAAAGAAAAACAGAAAGTCATTAACAAAAAATTTCTCTTAAAACAAAAACAAGAAGAAAAATTCTCGTCCTCGATTTAACCACACTTCGCCCGACTCCCATACCCCCCCCCCCCCTCCCGATACCAGCTTTTCCTTCGCCATTTTTCCCCGCGCTCGGTCCAATTTGCAAGACAAATGGAAACTTCTCCCAATCTAATAAGGTCGATTTTTAACCGAAGACCAGCGAGTTCATTTTTTGGGGGCGCGCGGTGGGACGAAGAGGTGATTCTGTGTCTCATCAATCAGTGTGGAATTACAACGTGGCTTGAATTCAGGTGGAAGAAGTTCAAAGTAGAAGCGGGTGGAAGTGGGGGACACGTTTACGATTGGTGACTAGCACGCAACTTTATTGATAGAAAATTATAACAAAAGTTTATATTGGATTGAAGTAAAAGTTCGTCCCGTTTTTACGGGATTATTTAATAGACATTGTTTCTTGAAAGTAACTGATATAAAACTGCAGAGACTGTACTTTAATTTTCAACTTTGATCATAAATTTTTACTTTAGTGTTCTTACTTTCTAATAAATATTAAATGTGTATGTTGAGTTGCATAACTGCGCTAAAATTAATTATTAATTGTAATGAGTCGTTTCGTATGGTGGCTTTATTTGGGTTCTACAACGATTAAATCTTGGTCCTCTATTGTTTCTTTTATTTATTAATGACAATATTGCGTATCTTAATAGCAAAAACTTCTCTTTGCGGATGATCTAAATATTTTTCAGTTAATTCAAACACATATGACTGTGTCGTACTGTAGGAACAATTTGAACGAAACTTACATAAATGTGGGGCGACAAGACATTGGTTTACGTGTGCGATATACAAACAAGCCGACAGTCTTAGGAATGGCGTCTCAAAAACGAACAGAAATCCTAAAACCGCGTCAGCGTCACTCGAAAATCAAGGACATGCTGACAGTTTCACTCCGAATTTCTTCCACAGGGACAAAAGATGAATAAGGAAAACTATTTAGGTGTCTTAAGGCTTTTTCGCGAGCACATCCGCCGAAAACAGCCAGATTCATGGATCTTGCACCACTATAATGCACAAAACCATCGTTCTGCGAGAGTTTTTGGCCAACATTCAACGGACGTCATCGACCAAGCACCATACACGCCCGACATGACCCCGTGTGACTTTTTCCTGTTTCCGAAGCTAAAATTATCACTTCGATGAAGGAGTTTTGAGTTAATTGAGGCCATAAAAGCTGAAGGAGCTTGAAGGAGATGAAGGAGACCATAGCTTCATAGCTGGAACCAGCATCCATCCTCGGAACCAGCATATAAAATTGTTATTCTCTTCCCCTTGTTCGATGGGGCTTTGGTTTGGCATTTTCTTGATGTATCTGCCCATCCTTTTGCTGGCGTCTCATCTGTATCGAACCATGTTTCATCAAGTTAGATAATGGGACAATTTTCTAATCTGTATTTTTTTATAGCGTTTAAGTAGTCAAACCGCCATCGTCGCAATCGTTGTGATTCCATTAAAATTTGTCTTTTATTAATGGTCCGATATGCAAAACCCATTTGAGATAATATTCTTTGGAGGCTAGTTTTGCCGCAAAGAATGTCGGTTTCATCTTGGTTGCAATGAATGCAATGTAGACACAGTTTGCTCTTCATACATCGCATAAATTTTGCTTCGATATCTTTATTGCTTTCGACAACACATTTGCTTTTACCAGAATCACTACGGACTTAAGTGGCTTCGTCACAATATCTTTAACTGTAGACAACAAAGTTTTCGTTAATGAAGAAGTTCCTGTTACGACAGCATTTATATTAAGCCCTCTATTCAATAAAGAAACATACACATTTTTAATAATTTGCTCGGGGTAGTATCGGGCGATAAATGTTTTCTTTCAAAATTAGCACTACCGGAGGCACAATGATCATTATCTTGCCAAGAATGCCACAATTTTAACACGTTTGGAATAACAAAAAAAAAGATCGAAATTTTAGAACTGCACAGTTTAAGAAAATAATGCGAACTGAACTAAAATATTTCAAAACTACTAAACCAGGTATAAAATTAATTGTATCTTTCTTCCTGGTATTTTATTAGGCCCGGCCCTGTTTAAGTTTCTTGCAACTTTGCCGGGTTTCGTTACGACAGGAGTTGTTAAGAGTTTGTTGCAGCCAATCGGTCAACGATATATTTAGAACCGCACTATACCTGTTAATTTTAGATCGCCTTTATTATGCCAATTATGTTAAAAAATGTACTCTAAGAACTATCGTGGTGAATGGAATTTTAGCGGTATCCTTTCAGTCTGGTGTAAAACTTTGGAAACGTGTAGATGAACTTGAAAACTTTGAAAACTTTATAAATTAATGCTCAGACTGCCGCCAGTAAATTGACTTGAAATATACACCAGAAACTTTCGCGAATTCTTACATATGACTATCTAATACTGAAAATTTAGTTCTAATTTAAAATTCCATGAGAAAAGGAAATAATGTAACGTAATACGTCTCATTAAAACTAGACGGCATAATTAAACACTTAGGTTTGTTTTTTAAAGACAACGTTTTACTCTATAGTCGGTTTGGCAATATTTTAATTAAAACCCGACCTCAGGGACTCCACAGAAGATTAAATAACGTTGTTAGTAGAAAGTAGAAGCGACCGACGAGAAAAGGGAGCAAAAAAAAGTGCAGACATTATGAAAATATAGGGATCTTGAACAAAGATACAAAAAAAATTCAATTATATATAATGTTTATTTTATTTAATTCGGGAGTTTATCAACTGAAGCTTTTGGTGGGAGGGTGTGATAACTCATTTTTCTAAGATGTGAAAGAAAATGATCTTTCTTGTTTATTCAGGTTTCTTGTCTATTCTTGTTTATTCATTTCAGTTTATTAATTGTATTTTATTTGTGATATTCTCCTTGGCAATCTCAAGGTTTCAAAAGCCCCCAGACATTCTCTATTGGATTCATGTCTGGTGAGTTTCCAGGCCAGTCCAATAACTGAATAAGGACATTTTACGCGAAGCGGACAACGAAAAAAAGTGAGGTTCTGAAATTTGTTCATATTGGCCATATTTGTTCTTCTAGGGGACAGGAACGTGTACAAATAATATATTCTTAATTTGAGGTGTAGTTATTAAGATATGGGATTCTATAGAATTCACCTGATTGACGGAAGGATTTCTTTGGAATTTTATTTTCATATTGAAGTAAAAAATGTAGTGTTTCGTATAGAAAATTTACTGTTCTTTTTGGTTTTCATATCAGATTTCAAATTGTTGAATTTTTTTTCTAGTGTTCTAAATATTTTTTTTAATAACTTCAATCATTTTAATTTTAATTTTTTTTACTGCAAAATAAAACTTAATATTTATAAATTTTATCATAAAAATTGCAAAATGGGATCTAAAGTAGTTTAGGAGATAAACCAATTAGAGTATGTACATATCATACTGGGCGCTTGCTAAATTTGGCTGGTTTGTGCACTGCTTTCTCACTCTGGTTTTGGGTTAGCTTCAGCAGCCCTGACCCATCTTAAATTAATTAAACGGATACTGACTTTTCCCTTTTGTGTGGGTGAATTTCCACCCCTTGTAAAGTTGAACGTTCCTTTTGAAAAGGTAGAGTTCGACGAAGAAGATATTGGTTTTCTCGAAGTCCAGGGAAACTTCGTAGAGGTTAATTAGAGAAAGAAGACTTTTGTCTTGATCGGAAAATTGACGAGTCGGCGTCCAAATGCCGGCCCGACGACCAGCGGGTGGTGACGGTCCGCCATGACACTGAAGACGGGGTGCAGGAACGATGGCGGAAATTAATGGGTCTCGGAAAAATACGAGAAGTTCGGATCCTATGGGCTTGCTGCCTGGAATTTGGGGACAATACACTTAATTTTTGGGCTCTCCAAGGAAAGTTTGGAGAGCAGCGGACAACTGGGCCTGGATTTGGCTCACCAGTTGTCCCGTTAGTTGCTCCACAAGCTCGGAGAAGGGATTTGCTGCTTATGGAGCGGGCAGGTTGGCAGCAACCGTGTTCCGCTGAGACCCCCACACGAAGGTTGGTGGGGGAAGAACTTTATTGTTGTTGTTGATGTAGTTTTACATTTGATACTTTGAGCTAAATGAAACAATATTGTATCAAAAGAAAAATATTTTATTTATTGATTGATTTGTCCGTTACTTTGAGATAGTTCATTTTTTAAAAAGGAATAAAACAATTTTTTACTTTTATTTTTAAACAAAATTTGTGTGACTATAGTTTCGTAAAACGATTTTACATTCTCAAACACTACTTTAAAACTAAGGTTTTACAGCTGTTTATCTATTCTATGTACCTAATTTTATACTTTTATAGGGATTAATTTTTTTTTACAATATTTTAAATAGTGGGGAATTTCGGAAATCCGTCTGATCGTTTAATAGCTGTCTACACGGATCTTTATTATATTTATAAATTTCAATAGCTTCTAAAATGTTTAAATTTTCGCTTTTGGACGCTGTATGTAAAATTTTCAAATTTGTGATCTCGGGAAATATATTTCCGAAATCTATGAAATGGTTCGCAAGATTAGAGTGTTGTTTCTTTAATATGTATGCAGACTTATGTTCTTTTGAATCGTTAGGAATGAATCTCGAAGTGGTGGTGCTTTTTCTGAAAATATCAAAATCTAACAGTAGTTCAAAAAAAGTTATTTGGTGTTTAGTGGTAAATCTCTTCAAGTTTAGTGTTCAAGTTCTTACAGTCAGTGATCTTCCTGACCCTTCACTTCGTTTCAATGTGCATGTTTCACGAAGACGTCTATGAAGGTTTTCGAAGATTTTTCGGTCAGGGACATTACGGGCTGGAAATCGTTCACTGTACAATCGCCTAGTTTGTAATGCATTGCTATCAGCAAGTCCATACACAAAGTGCATGTCAGTCATCTCGGCGTTGATATACATTATGATAGATATGATAGATATACATTATGATAGATATACATTATGGTATACATTATGATAGAGGACTTCACTCACTATTTAAGACACGTCAAACAGCCAAACGTCACTCAATCTATGTAAACAAATACGACCGATGAAATCCACTTACTAGATAAAACAGTGAACCAAGTGATTGAGATCTAAAAAAAATTTGTACTTGATAAACTCATTGACGTACACATATTGAATTTAAATCTACCGAAGACATAGCAATACAGTTATTTTTATCTGAATTAATTATAGCGGTTTCTTTTAATCTTCTGTATTTTGTTACCGATTTTTTTAATACCGTTTTGGAATTATTCCAATTGATTTTATGTCGCGATTCCCATGCGTGTTGACAAATTCTAGATATATTAAAATCGCCCTTTCTAAGGAGGTTTTTATTTTCTTATTTATGTATTTATTTATGTTGATATTTTTGAGTTTTAAATCGTGACGGAAAACCCTAAAAAAAGAAACATCTTTCGATGTTGTATTTTTGTGCCTTGGTTTCGGTTTGTTTGTTGGTGACTCAACTCCTTTGTTGAGTCACCAACTAGTGGCCCGACTCTGATAATGCTTTTTTACAGCTTTTCACATCAAACACTTTAGTATCATCACTATCAGATCATCATCAACACTTTAGTATCATTTATTATCTATCATCACATGATCTATTTGGTTTACTGTATGTCGGACAGGTGAGACCCATGTTTCCTTATACATGTTTTTACGTTGGAACTTTGTACTTGTTATCCTAAAGTCTTGCATACAGTGAATTATATTGCTCTGTCCCCATTATCATTTGAGTTATCATGTAGATTACACTTTCCCACTATCGGGAATATATTCTATTCCAATCTGATCATTAAAGTTCCCTAAAATTACTTTACTGTCGTTTCTGGGGGTTTTACCTCTCTGGCTTTCCAACAGCGTATAAAATTCTTCCCTTTCTTCATCTGTTTTGTCCTCTGTTGGTGCAAGTATAGAGAACTAACAATTTTTACCTTCATTTTTATGATTTAAAATTATAATACTCAAATTTTCTATAAACCCTCATCCAAATTCGTGCTTTTTATCATGCCCGCTGTGATAAATTTGATACCTACCTTTATTCTTGGCGTGATAAATTTATCCATTTTCAAAATCGCCGAATAAATATCTTACTGCAGTAAAGTTTAGTTTTCGTAAGTGAAGGTAACTGAAATGTTTTTGTATTGGGTGGAAGGATTATTCCAATTCAGTGTCACATATTTAAATTAAAAAAAGGACAAATAATATTTTAAATAACCGCCTTTTTCATTGGCGCGTCCAGTTCATTAGGTTAATTACGACACAATGTCATTCACGTGACACCCTCCGCTTTGTTTCGGGCGCCCGACTCGTTTTACACCATTTTCCTATACAAGCTCACATAAAATGAGGCTCCACTTTGTCAATGGCGCCTCTGTTATCGATTTTGAGATAGTCAATTGTTTTGTGTTATTGGGGTATTCCTTTGTTTTCATTTAATCCTGTAGAGAAAAATGTTTTCAGTGGATTGTTTAGAAAGAATTCGAACTGGAGGAGCCCTGATAAGAAAAAAATGAAAGAAATCTTTTTACGAGATTTTTCAGCTTATGTAGGGTTGCCCCAAAAATTTATGTTGTTGTATACTATGAAACCTACCCCAAGCTGGTTATATTGTATACAAAATTGGACAAGAAATGTCTCCATTTCTGGAGATGCTGGCATTCCACTGCTTTGCACAACTTAGAAAATTATAACAAACATAGTAAAGATGAGAACGGAATTATATATCGTCGAAGGAAGGGGAGACTGTCAGATACGGTTTAGGAGACACACAACTTTAGATAAGTTTGTCTCTAAACGAACTGTAAATTTGCGCAATTATATATATATATATATATATATATATATATATATATATATATATATATATATATATATATATATATATATATATATATATATATATATATAATTGCGCAATCATCATCATCAGCATGTATCGATCCACTGCAGGATGAAGGCCTCTTCAGCATGCTTCCAACTTTCACGGTCCTGGCCTTTCCTCTGCCACTCGGGTCCAATACACTTAACGATGTCATCAATCCATCGTGCTTTCGGTCTTCTTCGCGGACGTTTGCGATCAAGCTGTATCCACTCCAGGATTGCCTTGGTCCATCTGTCGTCCCATCGCCTCGCTATATGGCCTGCCCATCTCCATTTTAATTGCTTTACTCTTTCAATGATGTCACAGACTTTTGTTTGTTCCCTGATCCATGCGCAGGGCTTTCTGTCTCGTCTTGTAATGCCAAGTATACATCTTTCCATTCCCCTCTGTGCCACCCGAAGTTTTTGAATTGATTGCAATGTGAGTGTCCAGGTTTCACTTCCCTATGTCATAACGGGTAGAAGGCACTGATCGAAGACTTTTCTTTTCAGGCAAAGTGGAAGTCTGCTCTTAAACACTATGTTGAGCCTACCAAATGCCTGCCAGTCACATTTAACACGCCGTTCCACCTCCCGGACGGTATTCCCCTCCATTGAAATACTCTGCCCAAGATATATAAAGCTGTCCACAATCTCCAAATCCCTTCCTAAAACTGAAATTCTTTTGTCCTGAGCGAAGTTATTGAACATAACCTGATTCTTTTTCAGGTTTATTTTCAAGCCAAATGGTTCGCCAGCCCTTTGCTCCATACTTACTTCCTCCACTAGGATATCTGGCATTTGTTCTTCCGTGGGTATTGTTGTCTTTAATTGGTTTTGATCTTCATATATCTGGGAATAAAATTTTCTGACAATCTCTAACATTTGGGTACGCGTCCTGCACACTGTGCCATCCTCACGCTTTAAAGCATATATTTGCGTTCTTTTGTTTCTTAGCTTCTGTTTAGCTTTGTTAATTCCTTTGTTTTCTTCCAGGGTTTTTGCACTAGCTACATATTGAATCGGCGCGTGTAGAATTTGCCAAAAAAGTCTGGCAGAGTATTTCATTAACACCTTGCACGGCATATATAAAGTTAGTTATTTTAGAAAGCCCTACGTATGATATATTGACCATATATGTTGAATAGAATTGGCGATAGAATGGATCCTTGACTGGGTTCTTCACTGACGCAAAACTCATCGGATGTTCGATCTTCTATTTAAACCACTGCTCTGTTTTTTTATGTAGATTACAAAGGTGATCTCATGCTCTCATTTCCTGCAGAATTTGCTATCATTTTTTCTGCTTTATGCTGTTAAATGTCTTTCGATAATCGAGGAAACAGAAGTATACAGGATGAATGACTTCTCTGGCTCTTTCGAACGAAAACTCTCTGGAACGAATCCAGCCTGCTCTGGGGGAATCTGTCTGGAACAAATTGTTTGTTTTACTAAATTAAACAGGACTAAAATCGAATAGGACTTTCTCAAATCTACCTCGTACATCATTTTTATCAGATTACGTTCTCTTATTTCGCATTGCAACTGTTTTCTTTCTAATTACTTTTTCCGACTGTTATCAGCGGCCACCTCCGAGGAGTACTTGAGCCGATGTCACTTTCAAACCGCCCTCCTTTTTTCCGGCGAAATACACCCGTTAGGCGCTGATTTGGTAAGTGGAAGTGGGACGAGGAGACCCCGGAGACTGCTCGACGGAGGCAACGACACTCCCCGGTCTCCCTAATACGCTCCTACTGCGTACGCTTATTTTTTACGGTTCGTATTCGTCCGTGGAGGATTTCTGTCGACTGAGTCGGTTTAGATTGGAGTTTGTTTTACCCACACGGATTTTTTCCTATTTCCTATCAGAAAAGAATTAGTTGCAAAATTGTTGAATACAAACGGGATGGGTTAGAGTTTTTTTATTCATCCCAGTCCAATCCAGTCTTTTTATTACAAATTTTTATTGAAAAAAGCCACAATTATGGGATCGGTTCCTACCTCTCGACCAATTCATTGATGACGTTTCGCCCCTCATTAGTTTGGACAGCGAGCGGAAGAGATGATATAGAGTTGGCGCAATATTTGGAGGGTACGGCGGATGCGGAAGGACCTCCCATTCAAGATCATTCTAGACTTTCTTGACGATGTTTGCTATGCAAGGTCGCGGAGCCAGATGACTTGACTGTGTCGATCAGGTTCATCATTTCCCAGTACATAAGATCCTCCCAGTCTCACTAATCGAAGAATATGGTTTTCTTGGGATGGAGATCTTGCTTAAACTTTAAGTACCGTTGATGATGGAAAGGATGCATATGATATATGGAAACAGTTTATCGATTATGATATATTATTAGAGATTATGATTAGAACTAACTCTAAATTATTAGAATGTAGATCGAAATATACAAACCAAGATCGGTCAGAATTACAAAATAGAGATAGAGACACGCATATCTTGGTTAAGCAAATAAAAAAAAAACATGAACCAAATAACATATTTTCTTTCCCAATTACTTGTTGAATTTCATTTCTGGAAATTAGACCGATAGATATCTTTAAAATGGTTTTCCGTTGACTTTGGCCTTGGGAGAGCACGTTCCTCGAGTGACCGAGTGTTGGCGCTCTGTTTTATCGACACGCGAGAGTAAAAGAATAGGCCGTTGCCGCTTCCGTAATTAATGTGCGAAGTTTGGACCGGGACCGGGGGCCTTCGGGTTTCGGCGAGCGATATAATTTATAGCGGCGGCCTCGGGGCTGACCATTGTGAAAGTTGCGGGGCGGCGGATCCGATATCCTGCCGCCCCCTCTCTTCGGCCACTACCGCAGACCGATTTCCCGTTGACATTAATAAAGTGCGAGGCCGCAATCCGGGAAATTCCCCATCGTTTAACGAAGTTATTGTTTAAATTGTGTCAGTTCGGACATTTAATTACCCGTTACGGGGGCGGAGGGAGACTACTGGGCCAACTGGCCAGCGAACGGAATGGCCCCCTCAGCGATCATTTAATTTTGTTACATCTGTTTGCATTAGTCGCGGTGGTCGAAACTGGCCTCCAACTAAATCAATTCGAAGGCTAGGGCGAAAACTAAAAAAAAAAACTAAATTTTTCCAATGTGCTTCACATCCGGTTTGAACTTATTCGCTATTTTAAAGTTTTGACGCAACCCAACTCGATGACTTATCTCGTTGAAGTAACCGAAAGGAAATTCGAAAATTGAGTGTGATTCAAACTGTGCTAAAAATTTAATATTGCTTATCGCTATGATGAAATTATTTTTTACTGAGGTAGCTGATACTTTCAAGGCTGACTGATATAGAGCAGAGGTTCCCAACTTTTTTTCTGGACCACCTGGGGTTAATTATAGCCAATAATAAGCCAATAATAGCAAATAGACATTAGTAACTTAGATTGGTTAAAAGTGTAAATAACAACAGGGCTTTGATTGAATATGAAAGCATTCAAATAGAAAAATGTAAGAAAATCATGAACCGGGATAAAGGACCGATTCCGTTCAGTCAACTTTTTCAATTATTAATGTAAGGCTCAGTAAACTTCACGGTTCCTTTTTTCTTTCTTTTGTTCTGTCTGTCCCCCTTTTTTTCTTTTTTTGTATCCTTTTTTTACACGCTTCATTAGGTAGGTTGTACGTTGTACGCTTCCTAAGTAGTAGGTAAGCAATTAGGGTTCTCATATAAATCGAATTTAGTTTAGCTTTAGGATTAGATTAAATCATCTCCTGATGATGCTAACAAGGTTAGCGAAACGTGCGTCGAGAACTTTAAAAAAAATATTCGGTGTTTAGTGGTAAATCTCTTTGAGTTTAGTTCTCTTTATTTGTTCTGTGAATGTGTCCTAGCCAGCTCAGTTGTCTTTCTTCTATAGCTTTTTCTATTCGTTTCGTTTCCAGTTGTCTCTTTACTGTCGTATTTCTCACTCTATCCCTTCTTGTAATTTCTTCTATTTTGCGTAGGACTCTCATTTTTGCAGCTGTAATTCTACTTTTGTCTCTCTTTGTTAAGGTCCAACATTTGCTGCTGGATATTATTTACTTTCTGTTACACCTATGCTTGTACCTCTTTCGGTATTTCTTTCTTTCCTAGGAATGTTGGTTTTTAGGTTAGTTTGCCTGCTTTTCGCATTTGTTCGTTCATTTCTCCATTATCTTCTATTATTGCTGCTATTCTTCTATCTGCCTAAGTACTTATAGTTCTTGAGTTACTCTATTACTTTCCCATCGAGTTTTATTTTTGTCCCTGCAATTACCATTGTTTTATTTTTGTCAATATTTGTTTCCATGTTTTCTTTTATTAGCTTTTCGTTATATAACGCTGAGTTTGGATGACTAATCTTACTGGAGTAACCGAAAGAAAATTCGCCCAATCGAGTGTGATTCAAACTGTGCTAAAAATTGAAGATTAAATTTTTAGCACAGTTTGAATCACACTCGATTGGGCGAATTTTCTTTCGGTTACTTCAGTAAGATTCTTTCAAAATTGTTTTTATTTCAAAATTCATTAACCTTCTGTATTCATCTTCTGCAACTTTCTTTAATCCATATATTCTTCTTGCTTCTTTCGAAGATTCGCAACTTTTCCCGTTTCAAGCTTGTTAAATTCATTATCTCCGCACCATAGGTTTAATAGTTGCTTTATATACCTTCATTTTTGTGATTATTAGCTTAAATATTCTTCTTCCTAAGGCTTCTTCCTCCATCTGCTATATGTAATTTAAGTTGAGTTATTACATCATTAAATTTTTCTTCTGTGGGTATATCTAGTTTTTCTTCTTCCATATTACCTTCCAGGTTCCCATCCTGTTATCCTGTATCTGTTAATATATTCTTAAAATCATTCGCCCGTTCAGTGCTATTAATGTTTGTTGGGTTTCTTTTCGCATTTTGTTTTTTGATATATCTGTATAATTTTATGCTATTCTTATTATCTTTTTCTATCGTCTCCATCATTTTCTCTATCTATCTAGTTTCCTTAGTTTTTACTAGTTTAGTGCTGTTCTTAACCACTTCAATCTAGCAGCCCACTTTTTCTGCATTATTTCTCTGCATTCTTCGTCAAACCATTTCTTCCTTCCTTCCTTCTTTCTAAGGATTTTTTCCCATTATCTTATTTGCGGCGTATTCAATTTTTTTTATATTACTTCTTATGTTTTCATTTCCTGAACTGCCTGCTAGTTATTTTCTGACTTCTTCTTCGTCTAGTGACTCCTTACCTGTTATTATCTCAATATTCCATCTTCTTCGGTTTGTAAATTTACGCCGCCTACCATTCTTAACCTAAGCTTCGCCAACCCTAAAATGTGGTCTGTACCCACGTCTGCTCCTCGGAACGATCTTACATCTTGTATCATTTTTTGTCTTTTTTTATCTGTGAAGATGTATGTGGTCTATCTGGTTTCCTGTCGTTCTGCCTGGGATAAACCATGTTACCATGTTACTTACATGCTGCGTTTTGTGTTGGTATTCACCCTTCTCTTCTTCATTTGCTATCTCTGTTGGTGCGTAGGCGTTTATGATTGTAATGTTGAAATGAAATGAACATTTTTCTCTTAAATTCCATAAAATTCTTTCTCGAGTTTTTGCTTATCAAAAACCAGCATATCTTTGCCTCCATACATGGAGGTATAACCCCATATATGGAGGTATAAGCTATAGTTAAGCTATATGGAAAGTTTTTGTCAGATACTTGTTAATTTTTATTCCAAGTATAGCTTATACCTGGTATATTCTTGCATTGTAGAACGGGCTCTAAGTCACATTGTTCATAGTTTTGTTTTTTTACTTGCGAACAGAAAGTTTGTGGTACTTCGATAAGAAAACAATAAAAAAATAAATGGTCTAGGTTTGTGAACGAAATCGCTACATATTTTCTTCCGACGATACCCAAGTTTACCGATAATTTTTCCTCTATTTATTATGCAAACCGTTTGAAAACCTCTTAGGAATACGATCCTTTTATAGACCATTTCGTCCCCTTATATACAACCGAATTTTACCAAATGTTACGCCTTCACGCATCACAGATCGAAAAATTAACCTCAACCTTACCGCATCCCTTACTTTCCATTTTCTTCTCTTTCACCAAACACAATTGCAAACGACTTAAATACGAGGGTTCCTATTTATGCATTGGGAATAATAAATAAAAAGAAATATAATTTATTCATAATAATATATATAATTTAAAATGGTTTTATTTTTTTTTCAAAATATACCCCGCGATTTTCGATACACTTTTGCATACGTTTGAACTAATTTTCATAGGACTTTTTCCATCCCGATTGAGGTATCTTTGGAATATGCATTTTGAACGCATCAGCCACTTCTTTTGGTGTCGATAATCGTTGACCACATAGTTTATTCTTCACGGACGGGAACAAAAATAAATCATTGGTGCCAAATCAAGACTGTACGGCGGATGACCCATGAATTCGATGTTTTGACCAGTCAAATGTTGAGTTGTTCGGCCCGATGTGTGAGAGTTCGCGTTGTCAATGATCCTGCGTCGTTGATTGTCTTTTCTTGTTTCTTCAAGGAATTCTGGCAAACAAATGGTTGTGTACCATACAGAATTGACCTTTCTACGATTCTCTAGTGGCACTGTAGCCACATGCTTATTTATCCAAAAAAAAACAGGCGATCATTTGATTCAAAGTGCTTCTTGCGTGAACAACTTTTGTTGGGTTTGGCTCATTTTGAAAGACCCATACAATTGACTGCTGTTTACTTTCGGGTTCATACGCATAGATACAAGATTTGTTACCCGTGTAGATGTTAGACACGGCTTTAAGGTACTACGATTGTATTGTTTCGGCATTCTTTTGCACCAATCGACACGAGCCTTTTTTTAAGTGATTGTGCGGATCTAACACGCACAAATCTTTTTCGCGGCTAGTTATTCATGCAAAATAGTGGACCACAAATATTGTCCGTACGGTAAAACGTTCTGAGATATATATCAGATGATGTCAGATATATATTATATGTCAAATGGCGCCTTGTATACGACACACTGCTTCCTTGTCGCCTATCAACTGAAAAAAAATGCTGGAGCTCAGGACATTATATATTCGGCTTTGAGAGATACTGTTGTTATTGTGGATTAGTCCAAAACCGGGTATGGGGGTAAAACCAGGACATGGCACTCAACATTTGATGTAATATTCGATGTATTTCAAAGGTGTACTATTATTTTGTGCGTCAAGGCAAGCGGATTTGCTTTTATTGTAAAGATTAAGTATGTATTAAAGTTAAACGAACATTGGTTGAATCTTTATTGCGGTATGTTTTAGGTTGTTTGATTACTTTGTTTCTCTTTGATGCACTTGGGGTAAAACCGCACGGAGTAATATCGGATGGTACCCGATTTTGTACAACAATTTAACGTTATTTTGTATGATATATTGTTACAGTTTACAACAAAATGCCACGAAATTATAAAAGAACGACGAATCGATAATCCTGGAGTGAAGAATGTATATATATCGTGTCGCTTCTCGAAAATTCTCGGCACCACAATCGCCACTGGAAGACAGAGTAAAGAAGTACCAAATAAATAACAATATCGAAGACGCTTCCAATTTTTGACGCGTTCCAATTTTTAACGTACAGGGATTTTCGACATTTTGCTTTTTAAATGATTAACAAAAACACCGCATTAGCTGGAATGGACTGGCTTTACGGATTTTTACGACGTCATCCAGAGTTATTGTTAGGCCTTCCAGAGCGTACTTCAATTGTCCGTACAATGGTATTCAACAAGGTAAATGTCTCGAAATTTTTCACCCTATTGACTGAATTGCAAGAAAAATACAATTTTGGACCAACCAAGATATTTAATGTCGATGAAACTGAGATCACGACTGTACCCAAGAAGAAATTTAAAGTTTTTGCTCTAAAAGGTAAGAAGCAAGTAGGTCTACTCTTCAGCTGAAAGGGACCAATTGACTACCGCAGTTTTGTATGTGATAGCTGCAGGTGCCTATGTTCTACCACTCTTAATTTTCTCGAGAGTCCGTATGAAGGCTGAATTATTAGATGATGCACCCCCTGGAACTATTGCAATATACCATCCCAGTGAATGGATACAAATTGATATTTTTGTTCACTGGCTTAGTCACTACATTTTGTGCTTTTGCTTGATGGACACGCGACGGTAAAGCGTACGCAAATTCAGAGACTGCACCAAAATGTTATGAGTGGTTTTTTAAAAACAGGTATTTGTCCACTGAATCCGGATATCTTTTCAGATCATGATTTTACTTCTGCTACTGATAATGATGTCACATGTACTAATCTTAGGACGAACTCTTCTGAATAAGTTACAGTTGAAACTCAAGATAAAAATATTATTGTTACGACAAACGTTGCAAAAGTTAATCCTGTGTTTGCACAGTAGCATCAACTTTCAGAAGCTTTACCAATAAATCCACAACCAACTCCATCGAAGCGACCAGCAGGTAGTCCACAACCAAGCACTTCACGGCAATTGGCATCATCGTCTTTAGCTTTTTCACCAGCTGATATTTTACCTAAGCCTTATGTTTCAAGAAAAACAACTACAAATGCTTGTCGAGGTAAAAGTGAGGTTATTACTTCATCATTTTATAAATTAGAACTCCAAGAAAATGACGCCGAAAAAACGTACAAAAAATGTTCCGAAACTTGTGTGGTAATGTTCCGAAAACTGGTAACATTGCAAATCCTAAAAATTCCAAAAAGAAAAAGGTTTCAGACGATGCGTGTATTTATCACACTGAAATATACGGAAATACGCGATCAAGTGATGGTTGGGTGTAATGGCTTAAACGTAAGAAATGGGCCCTGAAGGTTGGGAATAAGATGAACTGGATTAGTTCCATTGCTTCCGTTGTTAAGGGGCAAAGTTGGGTATAAGATGAAAGTATACCCGGTTTTGGAACAGGTATGGGGCAAAACCGTTAAAAGTTAACTTTTGAAAATTATTATTATTATTATTATTCACGTATGGGCCTTAGTGGACCACGCGAAGTACAATTAGAGGCGTTTGTTGTTGTTAGCCTTCCTTTGCGCCCATACTAATTTGTTCCAGTCTTCCTACATTTTTCTCTCTGGCCAACCCTCCAAAAGTTAACCTTGTGTTTGAAACAGCCTCTATCCTGAATTTCACTTTGTGTAATATTTGCTGATCTTAGATCCTCTATGATTGCAGCAATCTATTTAATTATTTCTACTTTAGCTCTACTCCTATTTTCATAAAATTCGACTATTTGTCCAGTTAGTCTACTCGGATTCATCCGTTTTATGTGTCCGTAAAACTTAAGTCTTCTTTTTCTCATAACGCTATGTATATCTGTGTATTGTTTGATTTTTTGGTTTTCTCGAAGTCAGTATGTTGTGCTATTTATTTGTTTGGGGCCTAGGATTTTCCTTATGATTTTTCTTTCCTTCTTTTCAATGTCCTCGATGTCCCTCTTTCTATTCAAAATGAGCATGTGATCAAAATGAGCATGATCTGCAGCATATAGACATTCTGGCTTAATAACTGTATTGTAATGTCCCAGTTTTGTGTTTTTAGATAGGCATTTTTGTTGTAAATTTTGTGTAAGTCTCAATGCCGTTTCCATTTTTTGACATCTACCCTTATTGGCCGCTTTTTCCAACCCATTTTTCATGATTATTTCACCCAAATATTTGAATTGAGAGACTCGTCTGATGTTACCATATTTTGTTTTTATAAATGGTGTTCTTAGTCTGTTGCAGGTCATGTATTGTGTCTTTTCAAAGGAAATTTGGAGTCATACCTTTTCTGCTGTTTCTTTGAGGATTTCAATCTGTTTCTGTGCCGTTAATACATCTTGAGCTAAAATTGCTAGATCATCAGCAAATGCCAGACAATCAATTTTGATGTTGGTTCTCCCCAGTTTAATGGGCTGGTCAATATTCAGGGCCGACTTTTTTTCACGCCACTCCTGTATTACTTTTTCTAGAACACAGTTAAATAAGAGTGGCGAAAGTCCATCCCCTTGTGTCACTCCAGTTTTAATTTCGAAGGGCTCTGAGATGTCACCCATGAATTTAACTTTTGACCTTGTGTTAGTTAACGTTGCTGTAATAATTGCCAGCGTTTTCTGATCTAGTCCTTGTTCTTTCAAGATTCGGAATAAAGATTCGCGGTCCATAGAATCATATGCTTTTTTGAAATCCACAAATGTACAGACGAGATTTTTATTGTACAGCTTCTGATGTCTTAGGATCAACTTTAGATTCAGGATCTGTTCAGAGCTGGATCTTATTCAGGGCAGGAAAATTATTATATTTTTCTTACTTATAATAATGAAACTTACGATCTTACGTTGACCAAATATGTGATTAATAAGTTAAATTAAACAAAGGGTAATAAAGTTAATCAATAATGTTTGAAATATTTTTTTATTTAATATTTCTTATTTAAGTCTTATTAAAGATTTAAGTGATGCAGAACATCTGGGACAACCAAATAAAGCGGAGAGTGAAGAATTGGGAGCACTGCTGAAAGACAATCTTTGACGTGCACTGCTAGAGCTTGGATAGGATCTTTTTAATTATTTACACACGCTAGGGAAAATTCAAGAGGAGTTAAATTCCCTATGGTGTTGTGTTGTTGTTCTACAGATTCAAGACAATCAACTTCCTGCATGAGATTGGGACCTGAGACAAAATGTTTATTTTCTTCTTGTTCTTCTTCTTATTTTTTCTGTTTAGTCTTTCGAAAGCTTCATATTAATTTTGATAGCTTTCCTGAGCCTTCCTTTCCTTTGATCTCTTAGGTGGTCTCCCTGCCGTTCTGCGTCCTGCTGGTTTTCTGTCTTTAGCGATGTGAGCTAGTGCTGATCCATTCTCTCCACATGATCTCGCCAATATCTCCGTCTCTTTCTACCCCATCTCACTATATCCTCTAGCCCGCATGTTGGTCTCATGTCTGTTTCTCACTCTATCTCTAAGAGTCTTTCCCGCTGTTGCTCTTAGATTTTTCATCTCTGCTGTTCCTTGAATGCTTTTATGCTGGTATGCAAGACGTCCTAATTATTTTGTCGAACAGTTGTGTTCATTTCTATACCGGTTCTTCGCTACGGAATTTTGAGAGTTTGTTAAGAATACCGTCTACGCCTGACGCTTTTCTGTTTTTCAGTTTTTTCATTGTTTTTTTTGTGATTGTAACTCTTTCGGCTGCTTCGTCATTTGTTGTATCGATTTGATTTTCTTCAAGCTCGATATTATCGTAGAGGGTTTTAAAATATGTTTCCCACTCGTTCAATGATAGTTTTTTAGTTTGGATGAATTCGTTTCCAGGTTTTTTCCTGTTTGTCAGCATTTTCCATATTTTTTTTCTGAGCTCCATAGAGATCTCGATCAATATCATTGACATTAATGTTTAAATAATAATATTAATAAGGAAACATCTTTTTTATAAAAAATATAATTATATTATTACAATACGATACAATAAATATAAAATATTTATAAAATAATATATCACGGACTTAATTTAAATATATACAAGAACAAATATAATCTCATGTGAAGTGCAAGATTCCCACCATATTTGGAAAATCAATGCTAACCTACTGCCTCCTTTCTAAAGATATATGTATACCATTGACCGGTCTGAGTACTATTTCGAAGTATTTCTGAACCTCGTGTGGTTTGTCACTACATTTCACGTTGTACCTTCTGAGGATATGCGTCAGAGTTGTTTTAACATTGCGGAAAGCGAAATTTTGGCCTGAAAAAACAAATAACGCATCAATAACTGGATTCTATTTATTAGAATATTAACAAAATTAAATTTTCAAGAGAATAATATTTTGGGCTATAAAGAAATTTAATGGTTTTAAATCCATAAATTAGTGGATGACTGGTTTATGTTCTGGCGATGTCCTTCTTCTTCTTCTTCCTATTTATAATTAGGCATATTGCCTGTTTTTTTCCTTTTCTCTAATCTATAAATCTTCGCTTCATCTTTTGTTTGGGCATGCTATCCGCCCGGTGACTTGTCTCTTGCAATACGTACTATCCTGCTGTTTGCTATGCTTGCTATGTATTGAGCCCATTCGACCTTTTTTCCCTTTATCGACTGGTTGATGTTTTTTACGTTACATTTGCGCATTAGATCCTCACTCCTTTCTCTGTCTCTCAGTGTCTTGTTTGTTGCTCTCCTTAAGATTCGCATTTCTGATGATTCCATCAGAAATTTCCTTCCTTCCTTCATCTTCCTTGATGATTCCTTCAGCTATGTAAGTCACTATTAGTCGTATTACGCTTTTATATATTCTGGCGTTGCTCTGGACTAACTATCTTCAACCATCAACTTCCACTTAATCGGCTTCTTTGCTATTACTACTGTTTTAGTTTTTTTAGGTCGATATTGACATATATTGTTTTGCTGCTAGGTAGCTACCTTTGTAGATCGTTCTCTTTTCGCTATTATTATGGCATCAGCAGCGTAACATGTCCATCAGGCACAGGTAAGCCGGAATGTTGTACTTTAGGGAATTTTTCTGCATTTGTCTTTGTCTCACAATACATAGGGCATCGGTGTGCGAGCCTCCATTTCTAAACCGTTGTTGCTCTTCTTCCAGTTATATTTTTTTGATAATTTTTGTTGTTATTATCTTTGTTGTTAATCTCAATATTCAGTTTAAGCACGTTCATGTCTCTATAATTATTGGAATCTTCGGTTTCTCCTTTCTTGTGCATTAGTACAATTATAGCCATTCTCCATTAGTTCGGGATTATATTCGATCTTATAATTCTTTTTATGAGTGTTTCAAGATGCTCAACCAGAGGCTGTCCTCCATATTTCGTCTTGATTTTCCCAGAGTCATATTCACCGTATTGTCCGGACGCTGCCTAAGATGATTGTTTTCATAAATATATTCCAAAGGTAGTCAAAAAATCCCGAGGATAAAGCTGAGGACTTAATAGAATAAAATATCTGGATCAAAACCTACCTATACAGTTTCTAGGTCCAGCACTGAATGGCGCGTATGCATATGGATGTCTTTTAGCTACGTTTTCCGGAAGAAAACGGTCCGGGTCGAACTTTTCCGGTTGTGGATATTGTTCTGGGTCCTGATGAAGGTCATACAACGAAACGTTTACACAAACACCTTTCGGAACAAACAGTCCATCTATGAAAAAAACCATTTACGATAAAAATAATGTCCCTTCAATCATCACGGTTCGGTATCGTACCTACGTAAATATCTTCTTCCAGATTTCGACTTACGAAAGGAATGAACGTGTGACATCTCAGAGTTTCCTTGATTACTCTCTCCATGTATTCCAATTGTTTACAATCATCACCTGTTACCGGTCTTTCGTCACCATGAAATATCGAGTCAATCTCTTCTTGTACTTTTCTCTACAAATATCAAATTTAGTTTGTACAGTATACGTCAATTTTTGACTAATTATAACTCTGACAGCAAAACTAGATTCGATTATATTCCGATGACGTTAACATGGTTACCGAAACAGCCATTGAAAAACAACAAAATAGCGATTTAATGTGGTTTATTTGAAAATATATATTTGAAACTGTCTACAAATCTACAAATCTGTCTATATCTTAATATTTGTGGATTATGGCTTAAAAAATCTTGTTTTATTATTTTAAAACAATAACCAAACCTAACCAAACCTAACCAAACCCAACCAAACCTAACCAAACCTAACCAAACCTAACCAAACCTAACCAAACCTAACCAAACCTAACCAAACCTAACCAAACCTAACCAAACCTAACCAAACCTAACCAAACTAAATCTGTTACAAATATCTGGATCTTGTAGACTGTGAGAGTTTATCGATTTAGATAGACGGAGCGGGAATGCCAGAATACCAAGAAGGATTATGGAAGGGCGAATAGGGAGTAACCGAAAGGGAGATAGGACAAGGACTCAGTGGCAGAATAATGTAAGAAAAGATACTGAAGAACTATTGCACATCGAAAACTAGCAAGTAAGAAGGGTAGAAGGCCCAGGGAGAAAGAAGACTTGTTTTTGTTCTCAATAATATATTCACAATGAAATTGAATATCACTTTTTAAATGATTTTTTTGATTCGTTAATAAACCACCTTGCGAAATTTTGTATATCGACCTGTCGAAAGATTTCGGAAACTTTAAGACCGCACATGAACACTTTTAATTAGATAACTTCAACAAAAGTTTCAAATTGCGTTTTCTAAAATTGTTCGAGTTTATTTAGTTGTTTGGTTTTCGGAGCACGACCTGTGCGAAGAAAAATTCAGATATTTTCAGTTAAAATTTTTACCTGTATTTCTAAATTGTTTCCTAAAGCCATCAAGGTGTAGGTAGTCGTCAGTGATGTAGTGTCCTGGCCCTGGAAAAGAACGAAGGAAAAACAAATAAATAATTTACCTTGAGTGATTTCCTTAGATTTACTTACTCCAAACATGAATGTATTAACCTCTTCTTCCAATTCCTTGTCACTGAAGGAGTTTGTTTCTTGACAGGAGAGTAACAAATCCAGAAAGGCCATTTTACATTTATTTTTCTCATCCAGTTTATACTCGTCCTTGTGAGCTTCGTAGTGAGCTCGTCTCTCGTTTATAATCTTGAATAAAAACGACATTTTACCAGGAGTATTAGGAAAAATAGTTTAATAATTCGAAGTAAGTTTTCTCGGCTCTTCATTAAGTTCATATTTGAGGGAGTTGCTCAGGATTTTCCGAAAAAGAAAATATTCACAAGGTGTCAGTTCTGATGAATAGGATGCATTTAAATATTGATGAAAAGTTCGCTTTAAATGAAAAACTTAATCACTTGATAATTAATTTAACTCCGGTAGAATTTGGGTCGGTTGAAATTCTTCTAAATATTTACCATTGCCAATTTCAACAAATTTTTTTTATCGTCATTGTCCTCCACGTCATAATTTGAAAGAAGAGCATTATGCTAAGTACTCTGACACATTAGGTAGTAGATTCCTGGATGGTGTTGAATACAATGCCAAACACTTCAGATAGGGATCAAGGTCGATAATTACTAAAGGTCGAGAGCTCATAAATTATATCGACAAAAATAATCTAAATATATTGTTTACTGGTACACTATTGACTACTGTGTTACTAAAGGTATTCCTATTAGTAATTATCTAGCTGAACAAAGCCTCGATTTTTCTTCAGATCATTCTCCCACAATAATAACAGTTCGAACATCATCAATGTACAAAAATCAGCCGAACTCACTAATAAAAAAACGAACTGGGATTGGTTTATACACTTGCCTGATGAAATAATACATACTGCTATCCTACTGAAATCTACTGAAGACATATACAAGGCTGTAGAAGATCTAACAATAGTTAGATACAATACAACAAGCCGCCTGGAATGCAACCCCTGAAATGAGTAGTCAAATTCAGAATTAGAATTGCTCACATCGAAGGTAAAGTTTCGGGACGAAGATTCAAGATCCAAGAGAAATGTTTGAAACTGAACTGTTGCAGCCAGGTTAAATTATCTCCTGATGATGCTCACATGGCTAGCGAAACGAGTTGAGTTGCAACCTTCCGTTCAAACGGAAGGTTGCAATATAAGAATTACTCAGTTTTCATGCCACTTTAGCTGACACCTTACACACCAGGGGAGGAAAAATTATGCTTACCTTTCTGTTAAAGGCATTGATGACTTCCAGTTGCTTCTGACAGTATTTCCCATCTTCGGTTAAATTAAAAACAAATTCACTTTGCATTAATGGATGGTACATCCTCTTGATAGCCGACATCATGTAGCTGGAATGATATTAATAAATTAGTATCGTTTTCAGTAATGTTTTTATTTCGTATTTCTTACTTAAATATGGCATTTGGATACTCCAGCTTTGGGTTCTTCAAGAAATTTAGTTTGACACCCATGGCCGTTTCTGAAAAGAAAAAAAAACATTTTGGTCCCACTGTCCTTAATATCTGGGAGAAGTCTCACATTATTTCTTTAGACATTAATTATGGCCTGTTCGGTGATTTTTGAAATAGGTTTTGTATTAAATCTTGTGTAAAAAAAAGAAATGTGTTGTGCAGATGCTTTAAAAATAATACGACGGTTGTTCCGGTTTGTGTATCCGGAATTTGCAACAATGGAGTTGCTAGACGCCATCGGACATATACATCGTGAAGTTTCACGTTGTTGACTGTATACGTGCTCAGAACGTTTTGTCATACCGCACGCTATTTGTGTTGTTTAGTGACTTGAATTTCATTTCAGTCAAAAAGTGGAATTAACTCGGCGATTATCTCAACAACAGTGCATAGATCAACTCACTTCGACTTTTGGCCTTGAAGCACCATCTAAAACCACTGTATATCACTGATTTAGAGAAATCAATCAAAGTTGTTCGCGCAAGAAGCACAAGAGAATCCTAGAACGATCAATTGTGAATGGTACACAACCATTTATTCGGCAGAAGTCTTTGAAGAAATAAGAAAAAACAATCAGCGACACAGGATCATTCTTTACGACAACTCGAGCTCTCATACATCGAACCGAACAACTCAAGATTTGACCGGTCCAAACCTCGAATTGATGGGTCATCCGCCGTACAGTCCTGATTTGGCGCCCAATAATTTCGTTTTATTTACGTCCGTGAAGAATAAATTATGTGGTCAACGATGTTTAACGCCAGAAGAAACGGTTGGTGCGTTCAAAATGCATGTCTTGGAGATGCCTTCTCTTGAAGAAGTATATCGATCGTTGCATAGAATGTTTTGAAAAACAATAAAACCGTTTTCAGTTATGAATATTTAATTTTTTAAATTAATCCGGATACATAAATAGCAACCCTATATAGCTTCGTAGACAATAGACAGAGAACGTCCAACATTGACAAATAAGAATTTCTCAAGAATAGAATTGGGAATAGTTTAGGCTCATCCTGCATATTCCCGCATTTGACATTTGTTTCGACAGTAAAATTCTCTGGGAAACATGTTATTAATTTTAAAAAGAAAATAATAAATTACTTGTGTTACATCGGCGCGTTCAACTTTGTCCCCCGCTAATAATACACTCTGATCTGTTTTCCCAAACACGCGATAAGAAGTATAACTTCAAAAAAAAATTAAACTGTAATCTAGTAAATAATTTTGTTTGTTTGTTTTATTATATGGATGTCATCTGTTTTAAGTTAATAATTATTTACCTGCAATTGTTTCAAGTCCAAGTTGATTCAAAATAGGCAATACATCAAAATAACCTTGTCCAACCTTCTTATCCAATACATCTATCAATTCCGTAGCGTTATTGGAGAAAACGTCCATATATCTGTCCAGAACGGTGACATAGAAAGCGGGTCTTATCAATTTCCTGTGGAATCTCCAGTGGTCACCTGCACAATATTGTTCTCTATTAGAACTAAACATTCTACGAAGTATAACATATCTTACCAGAGCCAGACACCAAACCTTCTCCCAACCAAGGCTTGAGAACATTGTATGCTTTGCTTTTTGTGATGTTAGTGTGACTTTTGAAGATAACCTGAACAAAAAATTATGTATTAAACTTGAAGAATGTTTCTCGTTAGTTAATTTAGGTTTACCTTTGCATGTTCTGGTTTACAGAAGTTAACAATAGGTGTGGGTCCCAACCAACTTCTATATATAGCTCCATATTTCGCGTGTCTTTCTTTCAACAACTCCCATCGGTCTGAAAATTGTTTTCGTTAGTTACATCCATACAAGAAGCGATATTAATATTAGAATAACGTTAGAATTTATAATGTATATATACATATATATATATATATATATATATATATATATATATATATATATATATATATATATATATATATATATATATATATACATATATATATACATATATATATATATATATATATATATATATATATATATATATATATATATATATATATATATATATATATATATATATATAAGCAATGGTTAGTTGCTTGACCGGAAGGAAGCCCCACCCATCACTTACATTGGTTTCGTCTGTTGCTGGTTAGTCTCATCAGGGTACAGACATATGCTCTCACGCCAAGAATAGGGAGTTATAAGCCCCCCCCCCTATGGAGGGAGGACTTGGATGCAGTCCAAAGAAGTCAAAAAACTCCACATATATATATATATATATATATATATATATATATATATATATATATATATATATATATATATATATATATATATATATATATATATATATATATATATATGTAGGAAGACTGGAACAAATTGGTCTGACGAAAGGAAAAAAGCACATAGCGAAAGAATGAAATTAGTATGGGCGCAAAGGAAGGCTAAGGACAACAAACGCCTCTAATTGTACTTCGCGTGGTCCACCAGGGCCCATACGTGAATAATATATATAATATAATAATGTAACTGTAATAATGTAACAGTGCACAAATAAATACTGTTGTTAATAAAAAAAATAAGTTAGCCTTGGATTTTTCAATATGAGAAGAAAGAAAGATGAAAATGTACCCAAAAAGTGGGTATACAAAATTTCATTAAGGAGTCTCAAACCGTTCACGAGATATTTGACCGTTGTATAGTTAGTATAGACCCTGTATGTATAGTTTGAAATAATATTCTTTCGAGTAACAAAAAGAGCAATACAGAATAAAATGCTTCAAAAAATATTTAAATAATATGAGAAGACTGAATTTGAAGGATGAGACAAGAAAATATACCCAAAAAGTGGGTATACAAAATTGGGCTCTTCAATAATTTAATCGAGTCTTTAAACAACAAATAAATGATTACCTTTATGTTCAGCGATGAAAATTTTGTAAGCTGATCCTATTATAGGGTAGCATTTTTCTCCAGGTAAAATGTCGATACATTTATGGAAGAACTTGTTCCTGCGATAAACCTTAAACAATGGAAGACATACTATTAGGGAAAGGAGAAATATCAATCCGGAAAGAACCAAATCCATTTTGTATTTTTCCTAAAATAAATCATGAACTTATTAGCTGAGTTGGCATAAACGTAGATAAAAAAATACTTACAATTTAATTTATTTTTAGTGTCCACTTGTAAATTATTATTCTATTACTGTGCTATGTTTTGACATACACTTCAAACTAACTAATATCTTGAGAATGCGTTAGAATTTATACTGTTCCAAAATGAGATAAGACTGTCCTAAAAGAATACGTCACGATTTTACTATCTCCATCGAAACCTGCTTCTTTGTCACGCTTAAACGTTTCGCTAATTATGTTTCGTTAACCATGTTAGCACAGTAGGAAATCTGTCAACACAGATGTTCGACAATCCAGAACTAGATCTCTTAAATAAAGGCCTCAATTTTGCTTTGCCGGCACCCCGTAGTGCTTTGGAGGATACGGTAGCCGGTATTGAAACTAGTATTAAACACTTACCGGAGTCTTCCAAAGCACTCGTCAGACAGTCATGTAAAGGCAAAATTGCAAAAAAATATTTCGAATAAAAGTCAAAATATGACAAACATTTCTAAGATTGTCAAACGTCTGCGAGGGAAGGTTTGTTTTTATTTAAAAACTGATAAGAGAAATAAGGATGTAGTAATGGACAAATCTGATTACTTTGAATGCATTGAAAATTAATTCAAAACGATTACCGAGAAATTCATTGTCAAAAATAGTTAACGAAGTCAGAGATACATTGAAATCTTGTAACAACCTTATTTCTCCTTCTCTGAAAAACAAACTCCATATTTCTAATCCAATAGTGCCAAGATTGTATGCTCTACCAAAAATTCATAAACCGGGTAACTAAAGGAGTTACCCGAGTTAAACGGTGTTAATAACAAAATTGTTTCTAAACTTGAAGAGGTGTACCACTAAACAACAAATCACTTTTTTTGAACTGCTCGACACACGTTTCGCTAACCATGTTAGCATCATCAGGAGATGATTTAATCCGATTCTAAAATTAAACTATGTACTATTTATATGAAAAACCTTACCTAACAAAGCGTGTAAAACTCATGAACCGTGAAGTTTACTAAGCCTTACATTAATAATTGAAAAAGTTGACTGAACGGGATAGGCTCTTTATCTCGGTTCATGATTTCCTTACATTTTTCTATTTGAATGCTTTCATATGCATCTAAAGCCCTATTATTAACACTTTTAATTAGACTTAAATTACTAATATCTATACTGTTGTCGTGTTCGATTGCATGTTGAGCAACACAAGATTTTTCATTTCTCCCATATCTAATGTTCTTTATATCTTGTCAATATGGATCTTTTGGTTTGCCCGATATACCTTCGATCGCAGTCTTGACAACTAATTTCGTAAATCCCTCACTTTTCATGTTGCTCGACTTCATCCTTTGAATTACCCAGAACTTCTTTTAATTTATTATATGGTTTGTACACAACCTTAATGTCCACTTTTTTCAAAATTTTGTCTAGCCCTCTTCTTAATTGGGCATCAAATGGTATTACCATGAATTTCTTTGTGTTCTGATCCTTTTGAAAACTTTGACTTTTCAAAAGGATCGTTAGATAGGGTTTTTCATATAAATAGGACATAGTTTAGTTTTAGAATTAGATTAAATCATCTCCTGATGATGCTAACATGGTTAGCGAAACGTGCGTCGAGCAGTTAAAAAAAAAGTGATTTGGTGTTTAGTGGTAAATCTCTTCAAGTTTAGCATTATCACACCAAAGGTTCCAATAGAAGAATTGAAAATTGTTTCTGAGTTCATCTCCTTAACAAGATTATGTATAAGGGAAAATTGGTTTCAGCTTAATAACAGGTTTTACGAACAACGAGAGGGAACGGCAATGGGGATTCCTCGGTCACTGTTCTTAGCCAACTTATTCATGAGTAAATTTGAAACATGAATTCAGTTACTTTCAGTTTCCTAGGTAGAAAATTTCAGTTCCTTAGGTTAGAATTCAGTATCCGAAGGTATGGTTCAAATATGTGGATGACGTTTTTGCATTTTTCGATTGAATAAATGAAAACTGAGATGATTTTATTAAAAACTTAAGTAGTAAATCCCAAAACATAGTATTCACGCATGAACAACGATAGTTTACCATTTCTGGATGTTTAGTCAGTAAAAACAATAAAAATAGGTTACATTTTGACACCACTACTTCGAGATACATTCCTAACGGTTCGAATCATAGCTTCCAAAATAAGATGGCTAGATTAAATTTTTAATAATGTCTAAATGATTGTGGCGTGTTCATTTATTTTTTTCTTTATTTGGGTTTTTCGTCACGATCCAAAACTCAAAAAATATTAAAAATATGTATATTGTATATATTTTTAGAATATTTTTATATATTTTAAAATTTTGTTCGCTAGGTAAATTTATTATAAAAAAGAATCACTGAGAAATTTGTCTCCGTTTGGTCTTTTGTTTTTACCCAATGATTCTTTATTTACATAAGAACAGATATTTTTTGAGTTTTAGATCGTGGCGAAAAACCCAAATAAAGAAAAAAATAAATTTGATGGTAAATATATTAATCAATTTTCCTTTTACGAAATTCGTTGTCAAGATTGTGATCAAAGGTATATTGTGTAAACAAAAGATCTGTATTGAGAAACGAAAAATCTTCTGTTACTCAACATGCAATCGAACATGACTACAATACAGATATTAGTAATTTAAGCCTGGTTAAAAGTGTAAATAACATAGGGCTTTGGATGCATATGAAAGCATTTAAATAGAAAAATGTAAGAAAATCATGAACCGGGACAAAGGACCTATTCCCTTCAGTCAACATTTTTAATTATTAATGTAAACGTCAGCAAACTTCATGGTTCATGATTTTTCACGTTTCACGTTCACATTTTTACACGTAGGTAGGGTTATCATATAAACAAAACAGCATCTTTCAGTTCTCGTAGGGTAAGAGGAGGATTGTTTCGTTTCTTGATGCGTGTTATCAGAATGTTTCAAGCACGTTCAATGACTCTCATGTTAGCAAAATTTGTTGGCCACCCTAACTTCGTTATTCCCTCCTCTTCAAGAAAATTTTATACTGCTGCTGTTCGATGAGGAGGTGCGTAGCCCTTTATGAAAACAAATCTGTCGCCCACTGTGCCTCGGAACAGACGCGCAACAGGATTTAAAACTTCCTCGATGTACCCCGAACCAGTGACTCTTTTCTCCTAGATCAGTAGAGGTGTCCGTGTACCCGTCATAATACCACTCCAAAACATTACGCTCGCACCTTCAAATGAGATACGTGGTTGAGTTGTTTCTAGTCGGATTTGTCGGCTTGGAGCTCTCCAAATTAATGTTCCTTGTGAATCATAAACCAAGCCAATTCTCGTCTCATCGGAGAACATCACGTTATTCCAGTTGGGATTATAATCCACCATTTCTCGAGCCCATTCCAATCTTACATTTTTTTTTATTAGCTCCACCTGTATCTATCTATGTAACGGAATATTTGAACGTCCTTTTCACCCACTTCAAAACGTCAGATTAAGTTGAAACGTTGCACACTTATCAAGGACCGATGGCAAAACAATAATTAAATAAGTTCGTCCCATTATCCTGAACAGGATCGTCAGGATTAAGGATTTGCTTTCGGAGAGGGAGCCTGAGATACGGTTACAACGCCCAAGGAAAACAGAAAATTTTCGAAAATAAATAATAGTTTGAAAAATTAAAAAAAAAACACGCCTTTATAGAAGATCGAACTAAAAAATGAAAAATAAATTATAGTTTAAAAAAACTAAAAAACACGCTTTAATGGTAAACCGAATTAAAAAGTAAAAAATAATTTTTAGCATAAGAATAAAGTGATAAATGAGAAAATTTATGTTATTGAAAAAAGCGTGTGGTGATGTGTACCATATTTTCATGCTAACTCTACTTAAAGAAACGGTACTGATGGAATATTTATAACAATTGACATCGAGCACCCGACGCTTTTTTCACAATGACCCATTAATTTTCTCGTTCATGACTTTATTCTGATACTAAAAATGATTTTTTACTTTTTTGTTCAGTTTACCATTAAAGCGGGTTTTTTTAGATTTTTTTAAACTATAATACGTAAAGATTTTTCTGCGATGCAAATTTAAGACTTTCAGTCTGCGTGTTATTGTTTGTCGTCAAACATTTACCCCTTCAAGCCTAACAACGATGAGCCTGTTTTCGTTTTCTACTATTCTTGAGGCGATCATTTACGTCATTTGTCTCTTGGAATTTTTTTATGGATTTTCGATACTGCACTTTGGAAAAAGAAGAATAATGTGTAAATACCAGTATCGATATCAGTATTTTCGATACTGCACTTTGCAAACACCTACAATTTCCGCGATATTACTTTGATTAAAGCCCTGTTGTAACAAAGCAATTACTCTTGATCTGCTAAAATGAGATATCATGTTTCTAGACATTTTTAAACCGATTGATTGCAAATTGAAAAAGAAGAATAATGTGTAAATACCAGTATCAATATCAGTATTTTTGATACTGCACTTTGCAAATAGCTACAATTTCCGCGATATTACTTTGATTAAAGCCCTGTTGTAACAAAGCAATTACTCTTGATCTGCTAAAATGATATATCATTTTCTAGATATTTTTAAACCGATTGATTGCAAATTGAAAAAGAAGAATAATGAGTAAATACCAGTATCGATATCAGTATTTCCGATACTGCACTTTGCAAACACCTACAATTTCCGCGATATTACTTTGATTAAAGCCCTGTTGTAACAAAGCAATTACTCTTGATCTGCTAAAATGAGATATCATGTTTCTAGACATTTTTAAACCGATTGATTGTAAATTGAAAAAGAAGAATAATGTGTAAATACCAGTCTCGATATCAGTATTTTTGATACTGCACTTTGCAAACACCTACAATTTCCGCGATATTACTTAGATTAAAGCCCTGTTGGAACAAAGCAATTACTCTTGATCTGCTAAAATGAGATATCATGTTTCTAGACATTTTTAAACCGATTGATTGCAAATTGAAAAAGAAGAATAATGTGTAAATACCAGTATCGATATCAGTATTTCCGATACTGCACTTTGCAAATAGCTACAATTTCCGCGATATTACTTTGATTAAAGCCCTGTTGTAACAAAGCAATTACTCTTGATCTGCTAAAATGATATATCATTTTCTAGATATTTTTAAACCGATTGATTGCAAATTGAAAAAGAAGAATAATGTGTAAATACCAGTATCGATATCAGTATTTTCGATACTGCATATTTGAAATACCTACAATTTCCGCGATATTACTTTGATTAAAGCCCTGTTGTAACAAAGCAATTACTTTTGATCTGTTAAAATAAGATATCATGTTTCTAGACATTTTTAAAACGATTGATTGCAAATTGAAAAAGAAGAATAATGTGTAAATACCAGTATCGATATCAGTATTTTCAATACTGCATTTTTGAAACACCTACAATTTCCGCGATATTACTTTGATTAAAGCCCTGTTGTAACAAAGCAATTACTTTTGATCTGTTAAAATAAGATATCATGTTTCTAGACATTTTTAAACCGATTGATTGCAAATGGAAAAAGAAGAATAATGTGTAAATACCAGTATCGATATCAGTATTTTCAATACTGCATTTTTGAAACACCTACAATTTCCGCGATATTACTTTGATTAAAGCTCTGTTGTAACAAAGCAATTACTTTTGATCTGTTAAAATAAGATATCATGTTTCTATACATTTTTAAACCGATTGATTGCAAATTGAAAAAGAAGAATAATGTGTAAATACCAGTATCGATATCAGTATTTTCGATACTGCATATTTGAAACACCTACAATTTCCGCGATATTACTTTGATTAAAGCCCTGTTGTAACAAAGCAATTACTTTTGATCTGTTAAAATAAGATATCATGTTTCTAGACATTTTTAAACCGATTGATTGCAAATTGAAAAAGAAGAATAATGTGTAAATACCAGTATCGATATCAGTATTTTCAATACTGCATTTTTGAAACACCTACAATTTCCGCGATATTACTTTGATTAAAGCCCTGTTGTAACAAAGCAATTACTTTTGATCTGTTAAAATAAGATATCATGTTTCTAGACATTTTTAAACGGATTGACTGCAAATTGAAAAAGAAGAATAATGTGTAAATACCAGGGCAAGAATCGAAAAACCTGTGTTATCAGCAAAACAATGCTTTTGTTATTTTCATTTAAAAACGGTCTAAAATAAATATCTATTACAATTTTTAGAGTATCATAGACGTAGATGTCTTATTTGTACATATAATATTATATAATAGTTAATATATAGTTTAAATCTAAAATTAATTCGTGGATAATCTCAAAATATGAGCCGTTCTTTCGACATTATATTCGTATGCTGTCAGAAAAATGGGAGAAAGTAGTGGCTAGCGATGGACAATACTTTCAATGACATGTTCTTTACTAATTTTTTTAAATAAAGCATTAATTTTAACAGGAAAAAACAGAAAGTAGCTTATAATATTCAAGAATTTCTGATTTCCAGTACCTTTGCCTTCGATTATATCTCTGATATATCCTTAACAACTGGTCAAATTGTACCATGCTTGATAAATCATAAATATATTGGGTTTTATGACAACAACGCTCGGTCACGTACATCTTTGATTATCCAGTTGAAATAATTGGAATTTGCTTGAGATGTGTTATCATATCCATCAAATAATGTTGACTTTGTACCATGATATTTTAATTATTTTGTTATTGGCAAAATTCCGCGACTGGAAGAACAGGGAAACAGAAAGGGATACAGGAAGAAGAAGAGAAACATTAAATAGTAGCTAAATATTTAATTTTTCGTTCATAAAACAGGAAAAAATTAGTAGCGAGTGTCAATAAAATACAAGCCTTTCGCATAGATAGAAAAGCACTTCATTAGACGACGTAGTTTAAAGTATGCCAATATAAAAATAACTTTCAAAGTCGAAACAATAAGGTTTGAATTGAAATTGACGAATTGATAATGACAGGTGGATAATTAAGTTTCCGTATCTCTTGACTGATAACGTTCAAGTACTTTCGTAACATTGTCCTCTAACAACCACTCGTAAATCTGTCTCAGATATTGTTTTTGTTAAACACTCGTTAAATTGGTCTATTCGTTACGATCTCATGGTAACAATAGTCAAACAACGACTGAAATTTGTTATATTAAATTTAAAACGGATGTCATACAGACGCATTGCTCAACATTTTTTAATGATGATCTTGCATTAATTATTACGGGGGTAGTGTGAAAAGTGTCCAGCCTTAATATGAAGATGACGCTACTCGACAAAAATATTCTGGCAATATAATTGTGCATGCATTAAATGATAACCTTGAAAATTTCAGTCATATTAGATCAGTGGCGACTCGTGGGTTTTTAAAGTGAGAGGGCGTAGAAGAAAATAGTGCTGCTGAAGATTTTCTTTGCTTTCCCCTTCCTCCTTTTTACTTTTCGTGCTATTGAAACCCTATACAGGAGGTGAAGGTGAAAATGAGTTACAGGAAAGAAACTGAACGAAAATAAAATATGGTGTTTTGCTTTGAAAACTTGTTTACTGTTATAAATGCTGGAGGGGCGGCGCCCCAACGCTCTCCCTCACGAGCCGCCACTTTATTAGATGCTGAGTTGTTGTTTAACGGTCATTTATTTCAGTCAACGTTAGTGTTTCCGTAAAGATGAAAAAAAAATCGAATATCAAGTCACCGTCATTAAATTCTTGCATTTGAAAGGCAATACGGTAAGACAACTTTAATATTTAAAAAAGATTTATTCAAATGCAAGCATTAATATTTTTTTCCTTAGATGAAGATGTATCCAGTTTTCACTTGGCACGATTAAATCACCGAGATTTTTAACAACAGTGCTAATTTAACAATTAACTAAGGGGATATGTTACATTATTTCTCAATAAAAGAATTGAAGAAGGTGATATGAGCATAAAACACATTCATCCGTAATAAATATAATGTCTGTTTAACTGGTTGCGGGAATTAAGGTGTTATGTAGCGCTCATAGCTCTTTCATCCACTTAAACTACGTCATTGTTTGCCTATCAGGTATGAAGTTACATACCGGCTGGTGTTTTAATTTAAACAATTTATTATAGTACTTGGTAATTAGGCTCAAAGAGATTTACCTCTAAACACCAAATCACTTTTTCGCTTACCATGTTAGCATTATCAGGAGATGATTCAATCTAATTCTAAAATTAAACTATGTTCTATTTATGTGATAACCCCAATTACTATCCACTACCTAGAAAGCGTAATGCCTACCTAATAAAGCGTGTAAAATACGCATAAAAGAAAAAAGAAAAAAAGAAAAAATGAACCGCGAAGTTTATTGGTCCTTACATTAATAATTTATTTATTTATTTATTTAAATAATAGGGTTATCCAACAGACAGGTGACCTGTCCTATTACAGGATAACACAATTTAACAAACCTTAACCTACAGAACATAGCAAGTATTTATCACTTAAATCTAAAAACTAAACCATTTAATTCCTAAATAATTGCAAGACACAGTATGCAGGTCATAATACAAATAGTGAAGTGAACATACTTTGAGAGCACAGAAAAAAAAGGAAGAACAACACAATCATCAATCGCTCAGTATCGCGCAATATCACCTTAACCCTTCTCTTAAGACTAAACTGTTAGAAAAAAGAATGGGGAACTATAAATATTAACCTATTGCGCAGTGAATAAGGGGAAGAATCGAGAAATATCATACTGTTACAACAAGGAGAGTGAATTAGATTGTTCATTATGTTGTAAATAAAAACAACATCGTACAACCGTACAATCTTTCAACGACTCCATGCTATAAAATTTTAAGTTTTAGTTATACCAGAAATAATGTCTATTTTTATTAAATCTATAGTTAATGCAATTTAGGAACTTCATTTGAATGCCCTCTATCTCCATGGAATATTTATCATACAAGGGATTCCAAACAGTTCATGAATATTCGAGAATCGGTCTGATCAAACTATTGTATAGGAGGATCAGAGAAGACATATTTGAGAAGTATCTGGTAGTGCGCGTTAGGAAACCCAAAGACCTTTTGGCACGATTGGTTATCGAAGCTATATGGGGTTCAAAAGACAGCTTGGAGTCGAGGATCACATCTTTGATAGTATCCACAGTCCCAACCCCTCACCTCATTTCTAATAATCGAAAAAGTTGACTGAACGGAATAGGACCTTTATCCCGGTTCATGATTTTCTTGCATTTTTCTATTTGAATGTTTTCATATGCATCCAAAGCCTTATTGTTAGTAATTTAGGACTGGTTAAAATGTCTATATTGTGATCATGTTCGATTGCATGCTGGGCAACACAACATGTTTCATTTCTCCCATATCTAATGTGGGTAATGTCTTCTTTATATCCCGTTAATATGGATCTTTTTGTTTACCCAATATACCTTCGACCACAATCTTGACAACTAATTTCGTAAATACCCGACTTTTCATGTTGATATACTTTATTCTTTGGATTACTCAGGACTTCTCTTAATGTATTATATGGTTTGTACACAACCTTAATGTCCACTTTTTTCAAAATTTTCTCTAGTTCTCGTGTTAATTGGACAGCAAGCGGTATTGCCATGAATTTATTTTTGTTCATGGAGACTTAGATAATAATTAATACAAATAAATCTTAAAGTCTGATTACTGTAATAATATTAAATCTACAAGTCTGCGGGATTCATGGGTTTCCTTCTATTTATGCCTTCCTTTATTTGATGCAAGAAACCAGTGTGGGTTCCTCAGATTCTTGATACTGATGAAAGAACTGTTTGGTATGCTACAGTCTGCATTCTTCTGGTTGATAACGGAAATTTGTTTACGTCACATTTTTTTTCTACAGTCAAAATCATTTGTTGTGGTGACTTCAGTTTAATATTTATTTATTTGATTCAAACAACAAATATCTTGTTTCAAATTGAATTAAAATGTCGAATAGAAAGTGTAAACAACGTTCTGACCCTTTTTGCTACGTTTGAGGACAGCTTATATTTTCAAAAAAAGAAGACCCATTGTAGACTCGTTAGAAAGTGCATATCTTCATTATTTTGGATTTCCTGTTTTCCAAGATAAACAGTGGGCCTCATGTGTTTTGTGACAGCTGTAGAATCGTATTACTCCAGTGGTCATCAGGAGATAACGTATACATATATAACAAACCCAGATTCATTACCACCGAATGAAGAAGAAATACTTAGGCAAATCAAGCGGCTTAAAAATAACAAAGCTTCTGGTGAAGATGGAATCACTGCTGAACTTTTGAAATCCGCTGGTCCAGGTACAATCAAGGAAATAACCAAAATTCTACAAGAAGTTTGGCGAACCGAACGGATTCCGGAAGACCGGAAAGATGCTCTAATCTATCCACTACATAAGAAAGGAGATAGAACGGATGTAAACAACTATAGAGAAATATCTCTTCTCCCAGTTTGTTACAAGATTCTATCTCAATGTCTACTAGACAGAGCACAGGGACAGTTAGAACCGAACATTGGTGAATATCAGGCAGGTTTTCGACCGGGCTGATCCTGCCCTGAACAGATCCTGAATCTAAAGTTGATTCTAAGACATCAAAAACTGTACAATAAAAATCTCGTCTGTACATTTGTGGATTTCAAAAAAGCATATGATTCTATTGACCGCGAATCTTTATTCCGAATCTTGAAAGAACAAGGACTAGATCTGAAAACGCTGGCAATTATTAAAGCAACGTTAACTAACACGAGGTCAAAAGTTAAATTCATGGGTGACATCTCAGAACCCTTCGAAATTAAAACTGGTGTGAGACAAGGGAATGGACTCTCGCCACTCTTATTTAACTGTGTTCTAGAAAAAGTAATACAGGAGTGGCGTGAAAAAAAGTCGGCACTGAATATTGACCAGCCCATTAAACTGGGGAGAACCAACATCAAATTGATTGTCTGGCATTTGCTGATGATCTAGCAATTTTAGCTCAAGATGTATTAACGGCTCAAAAACAGATTGAAATTCTAAAAGAAACAGCAGAAAAGGTAGGACTCCAAATATCCTTTGAAAAGACACAATACATGACCTGCAACAGACTAAGAACACCATTTCTAAAAACAAAATATGGTAATATCAGGCGAGTCTCTCAATTCAAATATTTGGGTGAAATAATCATAGAAAATGGGTTGGAAAAAGCGGCCAATAAGGGTAGATGTCAAAAAATGGAAACGGCATTGAGACTTACACAAAATATTTACAACAAAAAATGCCTATCTAAAAACACAAAACTGAGACATTACAACACGGTTATTAAGCCAGAATGTATATATGCTGCAGAAACGCTCATTTTGAATAGAAAGAGGGACATCGAGGACATTGAAAAGAAGGAAAGAAAAATCCTAGGCCCCAAACAAATAAATAGCACAACATACCGACTTCGAGAAAACCAAGAAATCAAACAATACACAGATATACATAGCGATATGAGAAAAAGAAGATTTAAGTTTTATGGACACATCAAACGGATGAATCCGAATAGGCTAACTAGACAAATAGTCGAATTTTATGAAAATAGGAGTAGAGCTAAAGTAGAAATAATTAAATGGATTGCGGCAATTAAAGAGGACCTAAGATCAGCAAATATTACACAAAGTGAAATTCAGGATAGAGGTTGTTTCAGACACAAGGTTAACATTTGGAAGGTTGGCCAGAGAGAAAAATGTAGGAAGACTGGAACAACTTGGTCTGACGAAAGGAAAAAAGCTCATAGCGAAAGAATGAAATTAGTATGGGCTCAAAGGAAGGCTAACAACAACAAACGCCTCTAATTGTACTTCGCGTGGTCCACCAGGGCCCATATGTGAATAATAATAATAAAAATTATAAAGATATTGTTGTTGATTTATTGAAAAATTTTCAACAGATGGGAGTGACCATGTCATTGAAGATTCATTTCCTGCACTCGCAATTGAGTATTTTCCTTGAAAACTTGGAAGTATGAGTGACATACAGGGGAAACGTTTTCACGAAGATTTAAAGATTTTCGAAGAACGACATCAAGGATTTTGGGATGAAGACATGTTAGGGGATTAGTGTTCGTCCATTATAAGAGAAACCATAGAACTATAAAAAGAAGGCGAAATTAGTCTTTTTTATTATTCATACTAGTAAGTAAGTAAATAAGTATTTCTAAAAACAGATGTGACTATTCAAACGTTCAGACGTTATTATTTTTTCTAGATAACTCTTACCTAAATAAACAATAATTAACAACTTTCAGCTGGGGTATGAAAACCGTGTAAACTAGTGTAATTATTAGTTTTTATGCAATAAAACATAGGGAATAATGTTAATGCAGATATTTACCAAAAACATTAAGTCAATAAAAGGTATATCGTTACATATTGTAACAGAATCTACGTCAAATAATTAAGCCAATTAAAGTTTTTTTTTATCAGTACATTTTTCCCCAAGGTACTTGATAGTTAAATAATTTGGATATGGTTGTTCAACAAGAAAGCATTAATGCAATTATATACTGGGCGATATTGTTGTTGTTGTATTTTGCTCTTTTATAAAAATATCAGTCTCTCTGGAAAATTCGTAGGGATTTTTTTATTATAACTTTTTGTCAATGTAGTGATTAATTACTTTTCCTCCACTTTATACAGGGTGTCTCATAACTTCCTAGAGGGCGCTTTCTACCTACTTTGTGAGGAATTAACTCGCTCATTTATTTTCACCCTATAAAGCTCGAAATATTTTGACTTCAAAATAGAGAAGAGTCGTAAGTTCCACGTAAAAAAGGTACCCTTGATCAATATCGATATCTCACGCCGTTTGCGAGATATTCGTGTTCAAAGATTCCATTGCACATCTTGTCGATGGCTGAAAAACATGCATTTCACGAAGTAGTGCCTTGAATATTGTGTACAATTTATTACGTCTCGATGACAACTGTGAGCGTTTTCTTTCTCCTATTAAACGCAGGTGGAAACAAATTTCTCCAATCTTGAGTTGGATCGATACAGATCGACACATTTTTCAAATCATTTTCAATCAGGCGAAACAGGTTCGTTTTATTACAACAATTCTGGTGGATGGCCGAAATGTATAACAGTAGAGCAAGACGAGGACATTTTGGTTAGTATCGCAGAAAATCCTGAACTAAACACTAGGCGTTTGGAGGCATCTACAAGAATTAGCATATCTAGAAATTTAAGAGTTCTCCATAAAGAAACATTGTTTCCTTACCATTTTTCGCCTATTTAAAACTTATTGCCACGAGATTTGCCGGCTAGATCAGAATTTTGTCAAAATCTACTACATAACAAAAACGAAGAGTCCATGTCCTGAAAAAGATGTTGTTTACTGACGAGGCAACTTTTACTAGACGCGGAAATTTTAACTGAAGAAATAATCACTATTACGCTCTGGAAAATCCACAACTATCAAGAGAGCGACATTTCCAGAACGATAAACTGTGAATTAAATGCAAATTACAAAATTATAATAAATGTTAAAAGTCTTGCAATTATCGTCGAGTTAGTACTTCTAGATAGATTCAGCACATGTAAAATGCTTCGTACAAATTTTCAATTAACATTTGGTGCGGTATTATCGACAATTTTTTAATCGGCCTATTTGAGTTTCCGCAAAGACTGAATGGAGATAAATATGTGCAGTTTTTAGAAATAATTTATTAGACTTTTTGGACGGTATACCTGGAAACTTAAGACAAGATATGTGGTTGTATCCAAGATGGGGCGCCACCGCATTTTACTGTTGCATTGCGTAATCATTTGAAAGCACGTTTTCCATATCGATTGATTGTGCGTGGTGGTCAGTTACCTTGGCCACCTTGTAGCCCAGACACAAATCAGTTAGACTTATCTTTGTGGCGTCATATGCAGTCTTTAGTTTACCATGATGTAATCAGTACACGAAACGAACTTTTACAAAAAATTCAACAAGCGACCATGTTATTTGAAATTAAGAAAATATCTTCTCAAATCTGAGGCGTTAAAGAGTCTGCGAAATTGTATTGAGGTAAATGGTGGACACTTTCAACACCTATTGAAGTAAATTTAAAAAAAACTGTTATTTTAAATAAAGTTTGTTGTATTTTTGACATCGTATTCAAGGAACACTTTGTGAATTGCAGATTTTTCAGCCATTGACAAGATGTGCAATGGAATATTCGAACACGAATATCTCGCAAACGGCATGAGATATCCATATTGAAATTATGACTCTTCTCTACTCTGAAGTCAAAATTTGCAAAAAAGTGTACTTTTTTTGTGAGACCGGGGACATATTGACTGATGTGTTGCAACTGAGCATCTACACAGCTCTGAGCAGTTGCACATCATTAAGCACATGATCAACATATTGACTGTCAGATTGCGATTAAAGATCCATAACCTTACTTTAGCGAATCATTTTTACAATTTAAATTTGAATAACAATTCAAAAAATTAAGTCATAAATTAAATGCAAATTACAACATTAAAATAAATGTTAAAAGTTTTGCAATTATCGTCGATAGATAGATAGATTCAGCACAGGTAAAATGCTTCGTTTAAAAACCATCGATAACATTTTTTAATATTTGAATGGTTATTAAAATAAAAAGATTATATAATTACCAATGACACTTATTAATATATACAAGTACTAAATACAAGTACTAAACAGAAAAAAATATGTATATGCATACATTTATTTTCATTAATAAGAATTTGAAAAATACTGGCTGGAATCATCGTTATCATTGGCAGTATTTATAATTAACGGAAGAACTTCTTTTCGATCAAGTATATGATCTCTGTCATACCATTTTATTATTTCATTTTCTGTTTGCTTGATCGTATTCGTCCATATCTCAGGAGTAACACTGTGAAGTGCCTCAGGCCAAATGTTTATACTGTCTTGATATGTATTACAATTTCTACCCATGTGTTTATTATATTAATTTTTTTACAATTTCCCATATAAATTCAAATGGATTGAAAATGCAGTGGTATGGGGAAATATGTAAAATTTTGTGCCCATATTGTTCTGCTAAGTTGTTTACTAAATATTTCCGTGCTGGTTTATTTCTGAAAAGTATCCATTTAGGAAATATATCAAAATAATAAATTTGGTGGTGATACGTACTCTGCTACAATTCTTAATAGTTCAGTTTTAAGCATTTCGATTGAAAATGCTATATTATTATTAGTTAACCAATCTTGAAAAATAATTGCTCATCTAAGGTTCAAAGTTATAAGCTAAACTTATAACTAAACATGTGCATAAACTAAAGTTATATACACCTACGTGTAAAGTACATATTGGTTTAAGAACAGTCTTTTTACAGGTTACGAATACTTACTATGTTCATACATGATATACATAAATGGTGTCACAAATAAAGCTTGTATCCAAATCTCCAGTAACTTCCTAGACAATTTTAAAACTTCATTATTTTTCACATATTGTGAAATAGTACTCACCTTAGACATACTCAACCTTAACGCTGTTGCAACACGCTAAAACAAATTACATTGGGGAACAGCAATTTTGATGACTTGGATCTGTAACTTGTTTTTGCCTAATTCTTTATCTCTGAATTCAAAAATATTCACAGTTTTTCTCTATCACGTCAAGTTCTTAAGCTACAGCATACCCCTCATTTTACCTTAAAGGTGTACATACGAAAGGAAATAAGGTGAGATCTGACCAAATAGATTAGAATATTTTATTCATACAGAGGTTAACATATTATTAATAGTTAAATTGTGTTTATACAAAAAATAAATAAAAGATATTATGGTAAAAATTTCTTTTCCTGGAGTGTTCGGTTTGTGGACATTCTCGCTTGATGCTCCAATAGTAGTCAGCCATCATACTGACATCCCATCTACCTTGATACAAGTTCATCACTAACAGCACCAAGATTTTCTGGGATGTTAGCAAGATGACTATGTAAGAAACGCAGTTTGATGCTCATGTTGCAACCAAGCTTTTTAAAGCTCTCCAAGAGTTGTTGAACAATTTCGATGTAATTCGGAGCTCGTATATTTCCAAGAAAGTCTTTAGCAATATTTTTAAAAGCCAACCAAGCATTCCTTTCAAGTTCGGTCATTGTTTCAGTAAAATTTTCATCTTTAACGAGTTGCCGAATCTGTGGACCATCAAACACACCAGCCTTTATCTTTTCATATGACAGGCTAGGGAATGCCGAAATGATATACTTAAAGCAGTCTCCTTTAATTGACAAAGCCTTAACAAATTGCTTCATGAGACCTAGTCTTATATGCAAAGGCGGAAATACAATGTTTTTTCTGTCAAGTGTCAACAAGTGGCTGATTTAAAATGTTTAGATCACCAGGTCTTAGGTCAGATCTTGGCGGCCAGTTCGATTACACCCAATGTTTCTCACGAGCTCTGCTGTCCCACATGCACAAAAAACAGGGATACTTGGTATATCCGGGTTGCTGGCCAAGAAGGAAACAGATCATTTTAAGGTCAACACAGATGATCCATGGGTGCATGTTATATTGCAACAAGTCAATGACTTACTTTATGTCGCCATATTCTTCACGCAAAGAAACTGAATGAGCTATTGGAACTGAACCGTATAAATTTCCATTATGTAGGAGAACAGACTTCAAGCTACGCTTTGAGCTATCTATAAACTATCGCCATTCAGTTTCGTTGTAGTTAGAAATGGCCAATTATTTCATTAAACCTTCTACGTTCTGGCAATATACAAATCCGTCATTATATCACTTTCTCTGGATCGATAGTAAGTGACTTTAGCTCCTTTGTCAAGCAAATCTTTTTCGTGCAGTCTTGATGCTAATAATTCCGATGCTTTTTTGGATAGTTTTTTGGATTGGATATCTCGTGCTAAATCGTTTAATTCATGTTGATTGAATCCTTTACGAACAGAATCATTGGGAATTTTGAATTCTTCGTCGGTGGAGTCACTTCGATCTTCACTTGATTCACATTCTTGTATTTCTAAAGAAGGTAATTCTTGAAAAACTGGCACTGGAATTTCAGCTGAATGAGGCACAGGGCGTATAGCTGACGGTAAACTAGGGTACTCCATTTTATGTTTGTTTTTCTTGTTGAATCCTGATGTTTTCACTATGCAAAAGTAGCAATCACTTAAGTGATCTTTGGGCTCTCGCCAAACCATTGGTATACCAAACGAAAATTTATTACGTGTTCTTTTCGTCCACATTCGTAAACTCTCTACACACTGCTTGCACACTTTATGAGGGGCCCATGATTTATCTTGGTCACCTATTTTCACTTTAAAATAAGCAAAATAGGCTTGCCTGACAAATGTACTAATATTAGTCCGTTGAATGGGGATGGTAAAACTGCCACATATATAACAAAATAAATCAGGGCTGTTTAAGCACTTACGACGAGAACTACCAGAGGCCGACATAACGAAAATCTGTAGTTGTGTATGTATACTTTGACTTCACACAGCGACACAAACAAGCGTACTTTAGCATCTCATGCATAACTGACCGAACTAGTTTTGGATGACGCAACGTCACTCACGCCCCCACTCCTAGGTCGAAGAAGGTTCACCGGTAGGAGAGCAGTAGTGACTTCTCTGATTCGCCAAGCTTAGTCGGATGCTCGTCAACTGTAGAGAAAAAACTTGACGTGATAGAAAAAAACTAAATAAAGTTTTGGAATTAGCATGTCAATTTACGTATAAAACAGCTTAAATATCGAACTCAACAGAAATTGTTTTTCAAATTGGTCCCCAGTGTTATTATAGTTTCTATATGTCTTAAACTAAACATATTCAATTATTAGCAATTAACTTAAAATACTTTTCTAACAGCCGCAAAGGGTAACAATGCACCATTATTGTGTTGTTCTTATTCAAAATAGTGTATTAGAAATGTTACAAACTTTTGACAACGACTATTTAAATGATTTGGTATTTAACACGCGCGATTCTGACAATAGTAACAATGGTAGTTCTTAAAAGAACTGTTTTTTGATCGTAAAGTAAAAAACGAAAGTAAATGTTCAGATATATGATGAGTCGCATATGCTGCCAATCGAATCCAGCTCTAAATTTGAAATTTTTTGAATACATTTGATTATTTTATTGTTTAATTTATGTAGTGGCATCATCGATGACGTTTAATGTTATGAATGTTCAAGGTTATGTTTTAACGCATGCGCAATTATATTATCAGAATATTTTTGACGAGTAGCGTCAGCTTCATGTTGAGGCAGGAAACTTTTCAGGATACTCTCGTATTGTAAAAAAACTATTACCTATTTTTATTATTCATTAAACATGCCGACTTATTTTTATCAGTTATTTTAATATACCATTTTTAATGAATTTTAATCATTGTGATTATAATTGAGATGTAGGAAATCTTATTTTTTATGTAACAAACAGATGTTTTTCTGACAGTCCACTTCATGTCGTCACTGGTACTTTAAAACCATTATTTTTTTCGTTTGTATTGTGTTGGACAGTGATAAGTAAAATCACGAGTTGAATTATGATGAGTGCGTGATATTTTACACATAACCCTTTTTGGAAATAATAAGTTTATTAGGATTATGCGATGGTGGTGAAAAAATTGATCTTACTTGGTGAAAATTTTGTTCTCGAATATCGAATAAGGTTGAAGATGTATTTCCTGATTACTCTTGTCGATGAGTATCACTTAAAAGTGGATTGTCGAGATCAGTATCGGCTCGAAATAACAATCTTTGACCTTAGATCGTTTCTAATTTTAACCAGTTTCAGATTGCTATCGGTTGTTATATTTTTGGGATCGTCAATATTATTTAAAAAAAGCCAAAAGGTTGCTGTGAAACTTTTAAGTATTATATTTTTTTAAAAGGTTTTTTCTTTGTTTAGTTTTTAAAAGGAATAGTACACACATGGAATAGTACACAACAAATTCATGGTAATACTGTTTGATGGCTAATTATCACGAGTGCTGGACAAGATTTTGAAAAAAGTGGACATTAAGGTAATACTATTATAAACTATATATTAAGTTAAGAACCCAGAAGTTCCGATTTTTGTTTTGACAATCCCAGGTCACGTACCAAATCATTTAATTCATAGTGAGTTATTAAGTGACGTTCACTGATAGTTGTTAAAAATGTTGGGACATAACTGATGTTCTCAGGAAATTGTGGATCATATCCTGATGAAGAATTAGAATTACCGGGAAATATGTTGTCCAGGTTTAAAGGCGCAATGGGTACCGACAGATCCTAGCTATGAGGACCTGGCTTAGGTGCAGAAGGCAAATTTGGATACTGAATTTTGTTCCATTGCTTTTTTGAAATCCCTTCTATTTTAGTGATATAAAAGTACCAATCACTTACATGATCAGTAAGTTCTTTCCACACCATAGGAACAGCAAACGGCAAAGAATTTTTCTTGCGATCTACCGAGAGCATTCTCATCAATGTTACAAAAATCATGCCGATCTGTGTTATTAATCACCACACCTGGTACATGTAACGTTGATATAAATAAAACAATAACATAAAGAGAACGGTGTTGGAATTTTTGAATAAGACGATAATTATTATAAAGTATAGACTTTCTTTCAAATAAAAGTTTGAACAAGCAAAAAACCTTTTTTTTTCCTGTTTATTTTTGTTCATTGATAAGGTAATATCTAAAAATGTAACAAGCTATAAGTAGGTAAGTGTGCAATAAGCAATTTGATGTAATTAATAAGCAAAAATGAGTTTCCAATCATCAACACGTTCAATTAGTAATCTGAATGAAAAAGTAAATACACTTTCGAGCTGTTTTTTTTATCGTAATTTTGAGATAGTACGAATATTTTTTTTCTGGTCTTTTATTGTTTTAAACACTCGAGATTTGCGTTCAGGGTTTTTTCGCCGGGCTTCATCTCACGACCAAGAACAATGTGTTAATTAGATTGTTCAGCATTCGCGGAATGTGCAGGATTTGATACATGCTACGTTTGTGGCGACTGGAAAAAAGTCTGCAATTTGATAGTTTCTGTTATTAAATACAATATATATATATATATATATATATATATATATATATATATATATATATATATATATATATATATATAAAGTGTGACTTCGTATGGCTAATTTGAAGTTGAAAAGTCTACAAATTTTGATGCCGCCCAGACTTTAAAGTAATTTTAAAGTATTGTGTCTAGCAACACTCTCAGTAACAATAATTTATCAAAAATACGTACAGTTTTTACTCTACTCACATTGATAACATTTTTTTCCTCAGTAGCTATTTAACTTGTTTATGTTTATTGTTAATTTAATTAAAAAAGTTAGTAAATAAAACCTTGAAGATGTCACCGTAAAAACGATCGTGTTTAAGGCGAGTATACAGTGAAAAAATTTGGAAAAGCTTCATCTGAATTTGTGCAAATGCGTATTTTTCTTACTTTAACTTGAAAATCAAAGATGTTGATAAACCATGAATTCTAAACAGTGTTTGCAACATGTATAGTGAGTATTTTGAGGCAATGGGCGAACACCGAAAATAGTATCTGCTAAAATACCTGCTTCTCATTCAGAAGACGTCCCTGTTCCACCTTTTGTCAAATCATTTAATAAAAACGGTTCCTCTTTTAATTATATATCGAGGACATTTCCTGGTTTGAGCAAGGAGAAACTTAATGCCGTTTACCTCTACAAGAGGTTTCCTCCCAAATTGTTAGAAATGTCCTAAAACGGTACAATCTTCATGGCAGTGTGGATCAAAAAAGCCCTGGATTAACAAAGCAAACAAAGTTAAACGGTCTCATGCACAGAAATAGTTTTCGTTTTGGAAAAAAATAATTTTCACAAATGAAAGTAAATTTCATTTTTCGGGTCAGGTGGGCAACGATGCGTGTGGAGAAAATTCAACGAATCTTTCAAAGGGAAAAATTTGCGAGCGATTGTTAAATACAGTGGTGGCTCGGTTACAGTCTGGGAATGTATGACTGCTGAGGGTACCGGAAATTAATATTTTATTGACGGAATAATGCAACAAAGCCTTGAAGTACCCGAAAACTTGGTATTGTAGAAACTTTTGTGTTTTACTAGGATAATGATCCGAAACATAAACACAGTTAAAATATGGCCGCTTAATAACTGCCAGAAAGTCATCGAGACCCCCCCCCCCCCCCCCCCGCCACAAAGTCCGGATATCAACGAAAATCTATGGAGTAATTTAAAAGTAGAAATAAGAAAACAAGTTATCAGGAACAATAAAAAAACTCAAGATTGTTTTTTTGTTATATTTTTACGCGACACTTTTATAAACTAGGTTAAATAATTCTTTTCATTGTTATTAAAGCCTAGGAAATTAAGTTTCATTTGTTTTTATTATTGATAATTGCATACATAATTGTGTGTAGAATGTTTATTTTTTATATGTATTAAAATATACTTTTGTTAACAAATTATTTAATATGTAGGTGTCCGAGTTTCATTTTTACTAACTGTATTTTTTATTATCTTTGTTGCTAATATTAGAATTCTAATGATATTTAAACAGATTATCGACAGGTGAACATGCTATCAAGATTGCCATTTTCGTAGCGATAGTAATCTACATTATTGATTTTTAAGTGATACTTATCTTGTGTCTTTTTTTCTTGTAGTGAGACAGGAACTGCAGATATTGAATCTGGATATAATTGGAATTTTCATCGATTTTTCGTGAATTCTTTTTGAAGATCTAATGTGATCGTTGGTTGTCAATTAATTGGAGTTTTAATTTGCGAATAAACACGCAATTTGAACGTTGGGAAAACGTGATCTGGTTTTATCTCTCCCCATTGTTGAAAGTGGACATAAACAGTAGGAAAAAAAAAGATTGACGTAATATCGAGCTAAATCAAACTTAGGAAAAAAACTTTCCCATATAATATTAATCGAAGTGTGTCAATAAACAATGAGATTGATTTTTTATAATTCTGTTTTATTCAATTGAAATTATAAATCTACATTGTCTTGTACAAAGTAGTTGCCTTACTAAGTCAAGGAGCGCTGGAAATGGTTTGTCCATTCTTCGTAGCAAGCTGAAACTCAAATATTAGAACCGTCTTCAGTTGGTCGGTTAAGGTTAGTGTTGTGCATTATTCGAATAAAACGTACTTGAAAAACGAATAAGGAATAAATATAAGGCATAGGCGTACCTTTTTATTCGTTATTTGTCCTTAATACTTTATTTGTTCGAATCATTTGTTATTCGAACCATTTCTTTTTTTTCAGCGTTAATTATTCGTAATTGTTATTCGAAACCCAATTCGAATTTTTTTTTTCAAAATCATTAAAATTTCGCCCTATAAATGGATAAAGATGATTAATATTTCCAAAATACTACTTAGAAGATAAGCCTACCAATTACCAATAAAAATTGAACCCAAGAATTTTAAAAGAATTATTTTGATTTTGTTTTAAATAAAAAGTTCTGGTTTAGTTTTAAGTTTGTTTTTTCAGTTCAATCTCCTTAATTTTTGAAATTTTACATAAAAATCTTATTAAATTTTTTAGACAAAAAAGAGTTTTTAAATGTTATTTTAAAGCCGGTTTTTAAAAACTTGTATTCGTTTTAAAACGTTGATGAACATTGTCAGTAAAATAAAAAATTGAAGAATTGAAATCTCGTAACAGGCTTCTCTGAAAAATAAACTATTAATAAAACTATTAAACTAACTATTAAACTATTAAATAAACTATAGGCCATTGATTCTCCAATATATAACTTGGCAAAATGGCTTGCAAAGCAATTTGAAAATCTACAATCAATCAACAATGTTTCTTGGACTACCAGCCAAATGAATGGAGACTTGTTATGGACAGTTTCAGGTTCTCCTTGCTCATTGCTAAATTAAAGGAGTATGAAATCATATCTCCTGTATTGGTATAACTCAAGTACCATGACCATAAGTGGGTTATATGTGTCGATTTAAAAATGGTAAACTTTTTAATGGGTCAACAAAGCGACTACATGAAATTTTCATGTTTTCTTTGTTTGTGGGACAGCAGAGCTAAACATGAGCATTGATTTAAAACATACTGGTCTAAAAGAAAATACTTGACAGTTGGGAAACAAAATATCATAAATACAGTGTTAGTTACGAAAGAGAACATAATTTTGCCTCCATTACACATAAAATTGGATTAATGAAACAGTATGTTAAAGGATTAGATTAAATTACTTCCTGTTTTAATTATATATCAATGGCATTTCCTGGTTTGATCAAGGATAAACTTAATGCTGTCTACCTCAACAAGACGGTTACTTCTGAAACGTTTCGAAATGTTGTAAAACGGTACAACCTTCATTACAGAATGGCTCAAAAAAACTCTGGATTAGTAAAGCAAACAAAGTTAAACGCCTGACATTTGTTAAGGAGTACAGAAATAGAAAGTTTTCGTTTAAAGTTTTGTTCGAAGCTTTCTTTTTATTATTAATAATTGTATAAATAATTATGTGTACAATGTTTATTTTTTATATGTATTAAAATATACTTTTGTTAACAAATTATTTAATAATACGTAGGTGTCCGAGTTTCATTTTTACTAACTCTATTTTTTATTATCTTTGTTGCTAATATTAGAATTATAATGATATTTAAACAGATTATCGAGAGGTGAACATGTTATCAAGATTGTTATTTTTGTAGCGATAGTAATCTGCATTATTGACTTCTAAGTGATACTCATCGTCTTGTTTTTTTCTAGTAAAACAGGAAGCGCAGATATTCAATCTGGATGTAATTGGAATTTTCATCAAAGTAGATACAGACAGTAGGAAAAAAAACGATTGACGTAATATCGAGCTAAATCAAAAATTGAAATTATAATTCTACATAGTCTCCTGCAAAGTGGTTGATTGCAAATTAATAGAAGTCATGAGTAACCCGAAGGATAAAGTAAACGAAAACGAAAGGTAAAGTCATTATTAAAATCGGAGGTATAATGGGACAACTAAAAGATCCATTTATTCATTATTCGAAATACATTTTTCAGAATACTGATTTCACTACCTTTTACCCTGCCGTTTGGGATTAATTTTCAATCTTGGAAAAAGAAAAAAGTCACAAGTATTCAAGCCTGGTGAATAAGGAGGCAGCGGAGGCACATGCATAGTTTTACTTGTCAACACATGAGCGCATTATCGTGACGCAGCATTCAAGTTGTCTTGATGTTTATTTCAAGAACTTTCAAGAATATTTCAAGAACTTATCGGTTAAAATGTTGTGTTACCCTTTTGACTTTGAGGCAGAAATTCCTTGTGGACTATCCGAATGGATATTAAAATAGCAAATCATCATGCTTTTGAGCTTTCCGTGGGGAGGTTAGAGTTTACCATTCCTGGCTCGGATGGTATTAAAAAATCAAAGACTCGTCGACAATAGAACTATGACTATTAAACTGAACATGTTGTGTCCTGTTTGCAAGATAAGATTTAAAGATCGAAATTGTATTGCCATCAAAGTCTAATCGCTCATCTTTTGGAGCATAATTCCATGATCGAGTTTGTCGAATGCTTTCGAAAAATCAATATATATTGTGTCAACCTGACATTGGTTATTGTGGATCTACCTTGATAGAACCCACGTTGCTCAGGTATGATCGAATATTTAATTAAAAATTATATATTATAAATAGAGGTTCCAAAAATTTATTTAAGTTGCACAAGATTGATATGGGGCGATAGTTAGTGACATGTGTTGGGTTGCCTGATTTGTGAACAGGAGTGATCTTGAAGGATTTCCATGTGCTGGGAAATGTGCTAGTTTTAATTGATGATAGATTGTACAGATGAAGCAATGATCCCGACAAAATAATAGAGCAGTCCTTAAAAGCTGGGATTCTGTCACGATCAGCTGTGAGTTTATTCGTTAACTTTTTAATGGCAACTTTAAAGTCAGTAACGTTAAGAAGCTGTAGAGTGTGCGATTCATTTGTTTGTAAATGTATCATTATCAATTGAGGAAGGAAAGTCCGTAGAAGTATAAACCTGTTTCAGAAACATGTTCCAGAAAATGAGGTTCATTTTCATTTCGACCCAAAAAGTCAAGATATGTTTTCCTTTTGTTACCCTCTTGATCCTGCCAAAGATTTTTCGGAATCACTTTCGCGTAGATTTTCTTCATCCCTAGTTTGTTGGTTTGATTAATGATTGTGAATCAAATTAAACTTATAACCGTCAACCGACGATCAGGACGCACCAGATTTCAGATTTCGTGGACTTTTCATCACTTCTTTGTACGCGGAAAAAATTATACGCAAAATTACGATAGTCACATCGTAATCCAGGACCAGACTTTCAATATCTTTACCTGAGACACAAATTATTCACTCCCGCCACGGTTAATGGTAAACCGAACTAAAAAGTAAAATATCATTTTTAGTATAAGAATAAAGTGATGAACGAGAAAATTAATGTGTCATTGTAAAAAGCGTATGGTGCTTTGTGTTATATTTTCATACTAACTCTGCTTATAGAAACGGTACTGATGGAATATTTATAACAACTGACATCGAGCAGGTCACGCTTTTTTTCACAATGACACATTGATTTTCTCGTTCATCACTATTCTTATACATTGCGGGTTTGGAACAATTTTCACAATACACCAAAACAGTATTTTTATATATTCTGGACGCACGTTTCGCTAGCCATGTTCATCAGCACCATCAGCAGATGATTAAAACTAAAATAATTTTTGTAATAAAAGTTACTATTCTTATATTTAAAATTATTTTTTACTTTTCAGTTCGGTTTCCCATTAAAGCGTGTTTTTTAGTTTTTTTAAGTATAGTTTATTTGGCAAAATGTACCTTGACATTTTCAAATAAAGGAGGGATAAATATATAAGCAAATAATAATATCTAAAAATTTCCAGTATATTTCAAAATAGTATATATAACAATTGTTTCGACACCCAGTGTCTTTTTCAAATACAAACTATACTAAACTCAATTTCTAGTATAGTTAGTATAGTTTGTATTCGAAAAAGGCACCGTGTGTCGAAACAATTGTTATACATACAATTTTAAATGTAGTGGAAGTTTTTAAATATTAATTCTTGCTTATTTATTTAAAATGAATTTCCATCAAGTCTTGGCTACCTAAGTTAAATTTATTACAGAAGGGATACATCTTATGCGGCGGATGTTGATATATAATTATTACTTGATCTAATTTTTCAGGGGAAAAAATAGATGACAAATGTTTTTATTATTTGAAAGATTACATCTGTAGCAAAAGTGAACACCTGCTTTGGAAAGTTATAAAAAACACTTGTTTAAACTATTTTTGATTTTACAAGTAAACATGCAACATTTAACTACTTATATATGAGCATATCTTGCTGATAAGAATATTATTTATATTCTGTGTTAGGTATTTTTTAATACACAAAGGGCTTTATGTAGAAAAAAAACCCAAATATTTATTTTTTCGACAAAAATCATTATTTTTTAATCAATTAGGTTATCGAATGAATTTTTGAGCTCGTCCAAAGATATGTCCTTCAGGATGGCGGTCGACGTCTTTTGAATGGCTTCAATGTTGCAGGGATCCAAATCAGGCAAGTATTGTGAATGATTGATGGTTAAAATGTCATTTTTGGTAAAAAATCAGTGACGAGCGCTGAGCGATGGGACGATGTATAATCCTGCAACAAGCAGCAGCTACCTTGTTGACAGTATTGTGGCCGCACGCGACGAATACACAGTATTGATCGTTTGACCAGGTTGATCGAACTCCTTGTGCATAATTCCCCCCGAATCGTAGAATTAATATTGTTTTAATTTTTAATTCCTAAAACAAAACTTAATGTTCGCTCTGTGTTCGATCTTCAGTTTTCGACCGATGGTATAAACACACTGACTGACGCTTAAAGCCCAAAAACTTGGCTTCTAATGTTGGGCCATGCAAATATGAAATTCTGTCAGAACGTCAGTGAAGGATGCACCTTTCTAACGCTTAAGCCCGTAAAAAATGGCGCCAATCGAGATAGCTAATTAAACTAAAAATCCTGTTTTCCATGAGACGCATCTTATACAGGGTTATTCCTTGACTGATTCCAAGAATATTTTATTGAATGATAATTGTTGAACAACCCCTTTGTTTCGAAGATACAGGGTGAACAAAATTTACGACATTAACAACATTTTATTATCAAAAAGTACATGTAAAGTTGCTTAATCTACAATAAATGTTCGAAATGACTTCCTCTAGCCTTGATACAAACATTCAATCTTCTCGTTATTGACTGCCGAACTCTTTCAAATACACCAGGGTCGTTTCTAATTGAGTTACACCCAGCAATTATCCGATTTCGTAAATCATCCAAATTCTTCAATGAAGTAGCGTAAACTAATGACTTTAGATATCCCCAGAAGAAATAATCTAGGGGGTTTAAGTCCGGGGATCGAGCAGGCCATGCGTGCGGCCCACTTTGAAAAATCACGAGCAACCAAACTGAAATGTGGTGGAGCACCATCGTGTATAAACCACATTTCAAGCCTTGTTGCCAATGGCACATCTTTCAGAAACTCAGGCAGCGTTGCTTCCAACAAGTTGCGATACACCTCGCCAGTAAGTCTTTGTGATAGAAATATAGGTCCAATTAGATAGTCACCTACAATTCCAACCCAAACATTCAACGAGAACTGATGTTGAAAACGATCTTCACATACCTCATGTGGATTTTCATTTGCCCACACATGGTTATTACGAAAATTCCTTATTGCGCTTCATCGGTGAAAAGAATTGGTGTCAGGAATAGAGGGATACAAAGTAAAGTTTGCAATATCCATTGACATAATGCAATACGTGGAGGAAAATCAACAGGTAGTAGTGCCTGAATGCGTTGAATATGGTATGGATACAACAAACTGTCCTTAAGAATTTTACAAACTGTCCAGTAACTCACATTCAAAGTATTTGCAATTTTTCGCGTAGAACTACCAGGCTCTGTTCCAACTATACCGTTCTTACAGTCAGTGATCTTCCTGACGGCTTCAGTTCGTTTCAATGTGCCTGTTTCACATTTCAAGACCTCGATGAATGTTTTCGAAGATTTTTCGGTCGGGGACATTACGGGCTGGAAATCGTTCACTGTACAATCGCCTAGCTTGTAATGCATTGCTATCAGCAAGTCCATACATGAAGTGCATGTCAGTCATCTCGGTGTTTGTATACATTATGATAGAGGACTTCACTCACTATTTAAGACACGTCAAACAGCCAAACGTCACTCAATCTATGTAAACAAGTGGGACCGTTGAAATTCACTTACTAGATAAAAAAGCCGTTCCAAGTGGTCGAGATCGAAAAAAAAAAGTTTGTACTTGATAAACTCATTGACATACACCTTTTATTTCTTCTTCTTTTATTTGCAATAATGATTTCAGCAAATATCGAATATGGTTGTCGTAAATTTTGTTCGCCTTGAATCTTCGAAACAAAGAGCTTCTTCGAAAATCATCATAGGACAAAATATTCCTAGAATTGGACAAGGAATAACTCCTTGCATTTTTGCCGCAAGTTTACCTAACACCCTGTATAATAAAGACTGGACTAGACAGTTATTAAATGATTATATAGATCTCCGAAATTACTCACTATTTAAAATATTATAAAAAACAATTTTCAAACAATAAGTAAAAAAGAAGAAAAGGAAAGCAAAAAAAATCTTCAGCAGTACTATTTTCTTCTACGTCCTCCCACTTTAAAAATCTGCGAGCCACCACTGAAGAGAACTGACGAGGGATGGAGGAGAAAAAGAAACAATGAGCTGAAAGAATTCGTGAAAGAATTTGTGAAATGGCAGGGGGTGAGATGGCTTGGACACGTGGAGAGTCTGACCGGAGGGAGAATGGCAAACCTAGTGTTACGCAGAAGACCGATAGGGAAGAAAAGGAAGAGCAGACCAAGAAAAAGATGGAAGTGCAGACAGATTTGGATACGATAAGGATGGGCTAATGGAAGGAAACAGCAAACAATAGGAAGGAGTGGAGATTTACATTTTTGGAACTTCACGACGCCCAGGAGATGATTTAATCTAGATGATGCTAACATGGTTAGCGAAACGTGGGTTGAGAAGTTTCAAAAAAGTGATTTGGTGTTTAGTGGTAAATCTCTTCGAGTTTATTATGTCCTGGGCTTTCAAGGCCTGTAGAGCTTTTAAATAAAAATAAAAAACAATACCCTCCACAAAACTGATGTGGAAACTGAGCCCACAGGTTTTTTTATGTTAATTATTTCATTCTTTATTTAAAACATTTCAGTCAACTTATTGATTGATTTGTCCGTTACTTTGTGATAGTTCATTTTTTAAAAATGGTATAAAACAATTTTTTATTTTGTTATCTATCACTTTAATTTTTAAACAAATTTGTGTGACTATAGTTTCGTAAAACGACTTTAGATTCTCAAACACTACTTTAAAACTAAGGTTTGTTTATCTATTCTATGTACCTAATTTTATACTTTTATTGGGGTTAATTTTTTACAATATTTTAAATAGTGGGGAATTTCGGAGATCCGTTTGATCGTTTAATAGGTGACTAGACGGATCTTTTACAATATTTATAAATTTCAATTGCTTCTAAAATGTTTAATTTTGTGCTTTTGGGCGCAGTATGTAAAATTTGAATCATATGGAATTCCCCACTACTTAAAATATTATATAAAGTAAAGTAAAGTAAAGTGTTTGGGTTAGAGGCGCATCAGCAACTAGGCTATTTAGCGACTGGACCTACAGCTTAACGTGGGTTCCGAACCACGGTCATCAGCTTCCGACAAACCCAGGCCAGCACCCCCCTCGGGCTATAAACCCTTGGTTATGTGCCTACCCATAAGTCTATCAGGAAACCTACCGACTGGCGAGTGACCAACGTAGAACACTTCTCAGAAGGCATCCGGCCTTACCCAGCCTTTAACTGGCGTGACTGAGGGGTAATTCGTAGTCGGATTTTACACTCTTGCCTAGAAACAATCACAAACATTTAGGAAAGATAAACGGACAGAAGAAAGAAAAATAACCATCCGAGCGCTGGAATCGAACCAGCTACCGCTCCAGCGCGGATTCGGCAAAGCAGACGCTCTTACCGCCGCACCAACGCGACCGGCAAATATTATATAAAATTAACCCCAATAAAAGTATAAAATTAGGTACATAGAATAGGTAAACAACTGTAAAACCTTAGTTTTAAAATAGTGTTTGAGAATGTAAATCCTTTTTACGAAACTATAGTCACGCAAATTTTGTTTAAAAATAAAAGTGAGAGATAATAAAATAAAAAATTGTTTTGTTCCTTTTCCAAAATTCAACATTGAAACTTGAATTAAACAAGGAGCTCTACAACTTCTTAAAACATCTGAACTCCCAACACCCAAAAATACAGTTCACACTCGAAATTGAAGAACAAAACAAGCTACCGTTCCTGGACGTTCTAGTCACAAGAACAACAGAAGGGCGCCTACGACACAGGGTATACAGAAAACCAACATACACAAACAGATATCTCAACGCACAATCACACCAACACCCCACTCAAATCCAGACAGTAGCAAACACCCTAATCTCAAGATCCATCCGCCTTACGGACAACGATGCAGAGCAGGCAGAACTCAACAACATAACGAACACTCTAAAACAAAACGGCTACTCAAAGAAGACAATCAACCGTGCAATACAACAACACCAAACACAAAAAACGACAGAACAAGCCGAAGAGACATTCAACGTAATACTGCCATACATCAAAGGAACAACGGACCGTATCGGAAGACTTTTAAGAAAACACAATATAAGGACAGCATACAAACCTCACCGAACAATAGGCGCATCCTTGAGAAACCCGAAAGACAAGGTCAGGCTAGAAAATCAAGGAGTGTACCGCATCCCATGCTCAGGCTGTAACAAAATCTACATCGGGCAAACAAACCGAAAAATATCTGCCAGAATAGAGGAACATAAAGTAAGCATACGGAACAAGCAAACAACATCGGCATTATTCCAACACCAACTAGAAACAGGCCAAAAAATTAACTTTGATGATTGCAACAAAATAGCCAACATAAACCATTTTCGGACGCGTCTGGTCAGAGAAGCCATAGAGATCGAAAAGCAGGGAAGCCTAAACAAGAGGGACGACGCTCTACACTTGCCGCCAACGTGGAAAAGCGTTCTTAGACCAGCAGACCCGGACAGCACAACATCCAGAGCACGACTGGAAACAAAGACGTTGCAAACGCCTCAGGGGGCGGAGCTAGCGCCAGTGCCAGCCAATCGCTACCGACTAAGACCGAGGCCAGAAGACATAAATATTACACGGCGACCCGATATCTCTCAGACAGTCACGAACCTCGCGACAGTAAGCACCGAAGATGCCAAATGAGATTTTGGCGAAACGTCTGCAAGCTCCCGACAGGGACCAACCCGACAACCGGATATACTCCCTAAAAAACCCAATACATATTGGAAGAATATATATATATATATATATATATATATATATATATATATATATATATATATATATATATATATATATATATATATATATATATATATATATATATATATATATATATATATATATATATATATATATTGATTTTGCTGAAGGAAAAGAGCTATATATTATGAATTCATTCTATAAAAAAAATATCAGCAGAAAATGGACATGGAAAAGTCCATCTGGGCTCACAAGCGAAATTGACTACATCATGACCAACGATAAAACAATATTTACCAATTGTACTGTCCTTAACAATTTTAATGTTGGAAGTGACCACCGAATTGTACGAGCAAGGGTTCGGATTGACTGTCGAAAAGAGCGCGAAAGAATGGTAAGATCAAAGAAGGGCAAGGTGGATTCTGGAAAACTGCTGGAGAGAGGAAGCGATTTTGAGATTGCTTTGTCAAACCGGTTTGCTGCGTTACAAGATCCAGAGGAGGTGGAAATATCAGTTCAATATGAAGAAATCGCCAACAATGTACTTCAAACGGCTGCTTCAATAGCACCAGAGGAAAAATGTCTCAAACAAACAAAAATCTCCAGTGAGACCATTGATTTAATGAAGAAACGGCGAGCAATGAGAAATGCAGGTAGTCCTTTTGGCAGGGTCGAGTACACTGAGCTCTGCAAAACTATAAGAAAACGTATCAGAGAGGACACGCGCCGATTCAATATGCAGCTAGTGCAAAAAACCCTGGAATTAACAAAGCTAAACAGAAGCTGAGAAACAAAAGAACGCAAATATATGTTTTAAAGCGTGAGGATGGCACAGTGTGCAAGACGCGTACCCAAATGTTAGAGATTGTCAGAAGGTTTTATTCCCAGTTATATGAAGATCAGAGCCAGTCAGGGACAGCAATACCCACGGAAGAACAATATATAATACCAGATATCCTAGTGGAGGAAGTAACAAATGCTATAGAATTGATGAAGAACGGCAAGGCTCCAGGAAAGGATAGTGTAACTGTCGAAATGCTAAAAGCTGGTGGTCGGACGTTACATAAAACACTGGCAAAATTATACTCAAAATGCCTCAAAGAACAAAAAGTACCTGACTTATGGAAAAATGCAGAAGTGGTCCTTTTACATAAAAAAGGAGCACAGGAAGATTTAAAGAACTACCGTCCAATAAGCCTCCTATCAGTGATGTACAAAGTTTTCACTAAGATAATTTCTAAAAGAATATTAAAAAAACTGAATGACGCACAACCAAGAGAACAAGCAGGATTCAGAAGTGGATTCAGTACAATGGATCACATCCAGGTTGTACAGCAGGTCATAGAAAGGCACAACGAATACACCATGCCACTGTGCTTGACTTTTATCGACTACGAAAAAGCATTTGATTCCATCTCAAAGCATGCGATAATGGATGCACTGCTTAGTCAAGGTGTAGAGAGAGCCTATGTAAACCTATTAGAATCGATATATGATGGAGCTACAGCCACAATTCACCTTGATGATCTTGAAGTGGGAATTAATATAGAACGAGGTGTACGGCAGGGTGACGCAATATCGCCTATTCTTTTCTCGGCTGGCCTTGAAGAAGTATTCCGTAAACTGGATTGGGAACAGGATGGTGTAAAGATCAATGGTGCAAACTTAAACCATTTTAGATTTGCAGATGATATTATTCTCATTTCACAAGACCCAGAGGAGCTGCAAAGACGCATACAAGAACTGCAAAGGGCTGGCGAACCATTTGGCTTGAAAATAAACCTGAAAAAGAGTCAGGTTATGTTCAATAACTTCGCTCAGGACAGAAGAATTTCAGTTCTAGGAAGGGATTTAGAGATTGTGAACAGCTTTATATATCTTGGGCAGAGGATTTCCATGGAGGGGAATACCGCCCGGGAGGTGGAACGGCGTGTTAAATGTGGCTGGCAGGCATTTGGTAGGCTCAACATAGTGTTTAAGAGCAGACTCCCACTTTGCCTGAAAAGAAAAGTATTTTATCAGTGCGTTCTACCCGTTATGACATACGGAAGTGAAACCTGGACACTCACATCGCAATCAATTCAAAAACTTCGGGTGGCACAGAGGGGAATGGAAAGATGTATGCTTGGCATTACAAGACGAGAGAGAAAGTCCTGCGCATGGATCAGGGAACAAACAAAAGTCTGTGACATCATTGGAAGAGTAAAACAGTTGAAATGGAGATGGGCAGGCCATATAGCGAGGCGATGGGACGACAGATGGACCAAGGCAATCCTGGAGTGGATAACGCTTGATCGCAAACGTCCGCGAAGAAGACCGAAAGCACGATGGACTGATGACATCGTTAAGTATATTGGACCCGAGTGGCAGAGGAAAGCCCAGGACCGTGAAGGTTGGAAGCATGCTGAAGAGGCCTTCATCCTGCAGTGGATCGATACGGGCTGATGATGATGATGATGATGATGATATATATATATATATATATATATATATATATATATATATATATATATATATATATATAAATAATATATAAATATAAAGAATATAGAATAGAAATATAAATTTAAAGCTCAATTTTGAATTAATTAATTAATTAATAATTCTTTAAAAAAATCTCTGATTTAGCGTCTTTCTACCGATATGCAATCATGCCATAAAAACTTTACTAACTTCACTAATTTTGTGTATCAGGACGCATTGTGAATCTCCTGAAAATATTGGAGCATCAGGTAGAAAAACATGAAGATTAAAGTAGGTGGTACTAATTTATTTTTACTAACTGTATGTATAACCTTGATATTCTTGAGTTGGCATATTTTCAAATAAAACCTTTGACCAAGTGTCTGTTAATCCAATTCGTGATTTAACAAGTACGTTTAACCTGTAGATTACATGAAATTAAACTTTGGACTGCTTTCGAGTCTTAATGCTACTAGCTGTAAGGTACCGATCATTAATTTAGAGCCTGATGGAGTATAGTTTAAGATTATCTTTCTGTAAAGATTATTGACTCATATTTATGCCAGTAATATTGTCACTAAATGTTTTTTATTTATCTACTTATTTACGAAAATTTTAATTTGTTTGTGTAGAAATTAAATAAATAATTTTTATCATATGTGGCAGGAGAAACCTTATAGCAATATATAAGGTGTGTAAAATAATGTAGTATTCAATTGAAATTACAATATTGTCGTAATTAAAATGTGATGATCTTCAAAATAGATGCTTTGTAAAGCGTACAGCGCTATATTTGGGAAAAGGAAATAGTGCCAAGCACTCAAGTTTGGTGAATAAGGGGACTGTAGAGTCACAGTGATGTTTTTTTTGGCCAAAATACTCGTTCAATTTTTCTGTTGGAACCTTTAGTGTGTTAGTGTGAAGCACTAAACTCAAAGAGATTTAACACGAAACACTTTTTTAAAATCCTCTATGCACGATTCGCTAACCATGTTAGTATCATCAGGAGATGATTTAATCTAATTTTAAAACGAATTTACAGGGCGCGGAAAAAGTTCCCGTACTTTTTTGTTTATGCATTTTTGGCGTAGTTAATTAAGTTATTTGTCATTTCTGATGGTTTTATTGAATTCCTTGTTTAATTTTGGTCCAGAATGTGTCGTAATTATTTATTTACTTTCACTTACGTTGAAGTTATATCTCGTGAAAATCAGCGTGTCACTGTGGTCGAATTGCACAAACAAGGAATTGAAGACGGCTGACATTGTTCGCACGACTGGTTACAAGAAGCAAACCGTCTACGATGCCGTGAAGCATTATGAGGAGACCGGCGGGACTGCGGACCGTCCAACCACCGCGACCACTCCGGAGAACGTCCAGAAGGCCCGTTGCCGAATTCAACGAAATCCGGAGCGTTCGATGCGGAAAAATGGCGAAAGAGCGCGGCGTTGATGAGAAAATCATCCGTCACATTGTCAGGAGGAAGCTGGGACTGCGCAGCTGCGTCCATTTCCTCAACGACGCGATGAAGGCGAAACGACTCGAAAAATCTCGTCGGATGCTTCGTCTGCTCGGTGGTGCTCGCCTGTCGAAAGTGCTCTTCACCGACGAGAAGATTTTTACCGTATATATATATATATATATATATATATATATATATATATATATATATATATATATATATATATATATATATTCTTGGCACACAGACAAGCATTGAGAATGCCAAGTGTGACCTTGGCGAAACGTCTGCAATATATATATATATATATATATATATATATATATATATATATATATATATATATATATATATATATATATATATATATATATACATATGGTGCGTATAGACCCGGTTCACGCAAAGCATTCTGACTCATTTTCGAGTGTTTTTTCTGATCCTCCACACCTCTCTCATCCTTTTTCTGAGGATTTTCTTTCTCTCCTCCGTCCACTTTGGTCCCGACCTCCTCGAAACTTCGCTCTCTGATGCAACGTTCCACATATGTATTTTGTTTCTGTACGTTCTTCTATCCTCAATCTCTGTCGGACTCATTTGTGCCTTTCCCAGATCAGCTCTGACTTGTGTGATCCATGGTACTGTTGACTTGACCCCTTGTATGTATGTAAGAATTCTGCTGGTAGTCTTGTCGGTGGGAGTCTACTGATATGTCCATAGAAATTCAACCTTCTTTTCCTTATGTCCGCCGCTACGTTGGACATTCTCTCTATATACATGATAAACATGCGGCAAAAATGCAAGGGGTTATTCCTTGACTTATTCTAAGAATATTTTGTTGTATGATGATTTTTGAAAAACCCCTTTGTTTCGAAGATACAGGGCGAACAAAATTTGCAACAGCCATATACGATATTTGTTGAAATCATTAATGTAAATAAAAGTAGGGTGTACGTCAATGAGTTTATTAAGTACAAACATTTTTTTTTCGATCTCGATCACTTGGAATGGCTGTTTTATTTAGTAAGTGGATTTCATCGGTCGCATTTGTTTACATAGTTTGAGTGACGTTTGGCTGTTTGACGTGTCTTAAATAGTGAGTGAAGTCCTCCATCATAATGTGTACAAACGCCGAGATGACTGACATGCACTTCATGTATTCACTTGCTGATGGGAATGCATTACAAGCTAGGCGATTGTACAGTGAACGATTTCCAGCCCGTAATGTCCCCGACCGAAAAATCTTCGCAAACATTCATTGACGTCTTCGTGAAACAGGCACTTTGAAGCGAACTGAAGGGTCAGGAAGATCACTGACTGTAAGAACGGTACAATTAAAATAGAATGTGCTGGACATGATAGCGGAAGAGCCTGGTAGTTCTACGCGAAAAAATGCAAATACTTTGAATGTGAGTCACTGGACAGTTTGGAAAATTCTTAAGGACAATTTGATGTATCCATACCACATTCAACGCGTTCAGGCACTACTACCTGTTGATTTTCCTCCACGTATTGCATTATGTCAATGGATATTGCAAACTTTACTTCGCCTCCCTCTATTCGTGACACAAATTCTTTTCACCGATGAAGCCACTTTCGCAAGAAACGCAATAAGGAATTTTTATAATAACCATGTGTGAGCAGATGAAAATCAATATGAGGTATGCGAAGATAGTTTTCAACACCAGTTTTCGTTGAATGTTTGGGTTGGAATTTTAGGTGACTATCTAATTGGATCGATATTTTTATCACAAAGACTTACTGGCGAGGTGTATCGCAACATTTTGGAAGCAACGCTACCTGAGTTTCTGGAAGATGTACCATTGGCAACAAGGCATGAAATGTGGTTTATGCACGATGGTGCTCACCACCACATTTCAGTTTGGTTGCTCGTGATTTTTTAACAGCAACATACGGATATCGCTGGATTGGTCGAAGTGAGTAACACGCAGGGCCCGCTTGATCCCCGGACTTTAACCCCCTGGATTATTTCTTCCGGGGATATCTGAAGTTGTTAGTTTACGCTACTCCATTGAAGAATTTGGATGATTTGCAAAATCGGATAATTGCTGGTTGTAACTCAATTAGAAACGACCCTGGTGTGTTTGAAAGAGTTCGGCAGTCAATGACGAGAAGATTGAATGCTTGTATCAAGGCTGGAGGAAGTCATTTCGAACATTTATTGTAGATTGAGCAACTTTACATGTACTTTTTGATAATAACATGATGATATTTACATGTACTTTTTGATATATATATATATATATATATATATATATATATATATATATATATATATATATATATATATATATATATATATATATATATATTTGTAAAAGTACCAAATTTCAAAAAACTAATTCCATGATAAAAAAATTCTATTGTGTGATCAACAACGGATTTCACCAGTGTAAGTGAGATGAACAGATGTGAGATATGTGAGGCGTTCAGCTTTAAGATGGCCCATTTAGTAAAGAGTTCAAAATGCCATATAGTAAAGGCATTGTCCTTTCCACAAAAAATATTATTGCCTTTTTTTTGCAAAACAACCCTATTGAAAACAATACTCAACCCACAGGCAATGTGTTTGAGTCAAATGAACAATTTTGCTATTATTTCATTAAGATAAAACTTAATCAAAGTGAAATGAGCGGAATTATTGTAATACTTTTATTTATCAGAATATTTTTCTTAAAAACTAAAACAAATGTTCAAATTGTTTGCCTTCGATACGAATACATGCTCTGCATCGCCTTAAAAAGGATCTTTTCACCAGTCGTGCGAATTTTATTGCATTTATTTCTTCTGCTTTTTCAACAATTCTGTAACGCAGTTCGGCTAGATTTTGTATTGGTTTTGAATATTTTGAATACATTTTTTTTATGCATCCCCACTAAAAAGGGGTTTATGTCCGGAGAATGAGGAGGCTACTCAATGAACTATGGCGCCCAATTCACCTTTCGGAATATTCTTTGTTCAAATAATCCTGTACAGGACGAGCATAATTCGCTGGGCAACCATCTTGTTGAAACCACATTTCTCTGTAGATATTGTGTGGTACTCCTAATTTGAGGATGGTTGCCGAATTTTCTTCATGGAAATGTATACTAAATTGTATGAATAAAACAAAGTTGCCTAATTTCCACTTATATTTTTTTCTCTAAAACATTTGATTAGACTGTAGCTTCTTCAGACCGTTGACAAAGAATAAAATTGTATTGTTATAAACAGTAGATACTACAGTGACCAAGTCATTTTACATGTTTTTTTTTTTCGGGCAATTGAAGCTTTTTCTGGCAGTTGAAGTCTATTTGGTATATATAATGTATTTCCAAACATTTATGTAAATTCAGTTTGTAACCTTTATTTTATATGTATAATATTTTAAAATTATTATTAAATGTAAGTTTTTTTTAATAAGATAGTCCGCCTAAGTTCAGTCCATTTTATTATTTAGTTAAAATTTATTGCACGAACCAGAATTCATTTTTGTAGACGTCTGATTTATTGTCTTTCCCCATTTTTTGTTTATAGTTTTTAAATTTTTTCCCTAAAGAATTGCAGTAAAATTTAAAATTACTTGATTTCTATAGTATCTACTATTTGTCACAATAAAATTTCATTCTATGTCAATCATCGGAAGAAGCTACAGTGTAGCGAAACGCGTTATATTTTAGAGAAAAAACAAGCGGAAATTAGGCAATTTTGCTTTGTTTATACAATTTAGTATCTAATTTGATTGATGTTTTCTTTGAATTTAAATCACCCTATATATTTTTTTACAAAAAACGCCTTTTTTTGTAGAAAATTAAGTTGATTGTAAACAAAAATATGTAGCAATTCTTCATTTTATCACTAATTACAATAAACCAGATAGAGACTTGACCTTCCTTAATGTATTTTTTTATCATTTATTATTCTGAAGGCTGTAAACATTTTTTCAAGACTCAGTTCAAAATATATAGTTTTAATGAGGTGTTTTTCGGTGACTCATTTTCGAGTGTTTTTTCTGATCCTCCACACCTCTCTCATCCTTTTTCTGAGGATTTTCTTTCTCTCCTCCGTCCACTTTGGTCCAGACCTCCTCGAAACTTCGCTCTCTGATGCAACGTTCCACATATGTATTTTGTTTCTGTACGTTCTTCTATCCTCAATCTCTGTCGGACTCATTTGTGCCTTTCCCAGATCAGCTCTGACTTGTGTGATCCATGGTACTGTTGACTTGACCCCCTTGTATGTATGTAAGAATTCTGCTGGTAGTCTTGTCGGTGGGAGTCTACTGATATGTCCATAGAAATTCAACCTTCTTTTCCTTATGTCCGCCGCTACGTTGGACATTCTCTCTGTGGTCTTTCGAGACTATATATATATATATATATATATATATATATATATATATATATATATATATATATATATATATATATATATATATATATATATATGTATATATATATATATATATATATATATATAACAAGCGGAAATTAGACAATTTTGCTTTGTTTATACAATTTAGTATCTAATTTGATTGATGTTTTCTTTGAATTTAAATCACCCTATATATTTTTTTACAAAAAACGCCTTTTTTTGTAGAAAATTAAGTTGATTGTAAATAAAAATATGTAGCAATTCTTCATTTTATCACTAATTACAATAAACCAGATAGAGACTTGACCTTCCTTAATGTATTTTTTTATCATTTATTATTCTGAAGGCTGTAAACATTTTTACAAGACTCAGTTCAAAATATATAGTTTTAATGAGGTGTTTTTTTGCGATCGAATGTCTCGTTATTTAAGATAAAACATTTTTTATAGTAAAACGATTTTAAAGACCCGAATCCGGTTTCCAGGTAATGAAATACATATTGCTGCATTTAATTTATTCATGAATACACTTCTTTTTTTTAGATTTACGCTAATCCTTCGATTTTTACTGACGTAGTTTTAAACTAATTATTACTGCATTGTCGTTGCGCATATGTTAACTTTAAACAACAATACATTTATTAAAATGGGAATTGATTCACCAAAAACACAAATATAAAGTGGGTCAAAAAAGCATTGACATACTCCACAGTTTGGTTCACTTTTGGGTTTTAATAAACATTAAACAAACATTGTTAGATGCAAAACATTTTCGGTTAGTAAAAGTTGAGACGAAAGAGAAAAATAAATCTAAAAAATAAGGTGAAAAAAATATTCGTACATTTGTGATTTGTTTACAAGCAGATTCATTCAGAACAGTTTTTGCAATCGGGCCTCCGTTTTCATAGTCCGTATATTAAGGTTAGCAATGTCGAAAGTCCAATGGCTCCCTCATCTAACTCGGTGATTCTTAGGATCCTCTGCTTTGGGGCAGGTTTTCCCGCTGTCTTGGGTAGTTGCCCCTTGGCCTTCTGCGAATGAGGGCCGTGTTTGAGGTTATACTGTCATTCTGAAATACCATGTTGAAGGTATGGACCGTAATCTGCCATGCTGGTCCAATGCGGGTTGGCCGATTTTGGATCTTGTTAGTGTGAGGCCTCCGCCTTGTCCTGTGCACCAGGGGTGACCCTCCCAGGAGTATAGACTCCAGACGGCATAGCTCAAAGCTTTATTACCCTACTCAAAGGAATACTAAGATTGGAGTAATCTATGTACCAAGAAAAAGACGGTTCGCAAGGAAGTTTAATAATCTTCTTTTATTTAAAGAAAAGGGCTGCTAAAAGTTATCGATTATTGATTGAAGCTTATGGTGAACATATTCTAACCCCAAAATGGTTTTTGTATAAATAAAGAGAAAAATGAGTGTCTAGTCGTACTACCTGCATTTAAAAATACATTTAATTGTTATACAGGGTGTTTGGTGTATCGTTTGCCAAATTAAAATGGCCGATAAGAGGGGTTTTTTGCTATCTCTTCAGCCTCCATAAAGCATTATTGAGTCTACAGGTTTTTTATGTTAATTTATAAATCTTTTTTAAAAAATTCCATAAGTTAGCTTTGAAGCTTGAATTAAAAAAAATGTTAGTGGTATATCCTTCAAATTATTTTTTTATTTTAATGCCCAATGGAATTCTATAAAAATCAAAATTACATGCAAGTGCCATCTAGTTTTTTTATGGACTCGCAAAGTTTTTGGAAGGAGTAAAAATAAATGTAAAGCTCAACTTTAAATTGCATATAAAAAAAACTAAAAGGTATCATGTTTTTCGAATTCTTTAAAAAAATCTGTGGTTTATCCTCTTTCTAATGGTATGCAATCGTGACATAATAAAGTTTTACTAACTTCATTGATTTGCTTACTTTGTGAATCGGGGCGCATTAAGTTGATATCCAGAAAAAATTTGGAAATCATGTAATTGGACCACATTACTTACCTGATCGTCTCAACGGAGATAATTACTTTGAGTTCCTGCAAAACGTCTTACGTGAATTGTGAGCTGAGGTCCCCATACTTAATGAAGACAGGAATATTGTGTTTCAAAATGACGGTTGTCCTGCACACTGGAGCTTAACAGTCCGTGAGTATTTAAATAATGTTTTCTCAAATTCGTGGATTGGGAAAGATGGCCTTCACAGTCTTCATACCTTACTCCGTTGGATTTTTGCGTCTGGGGACCGGCAAAAAAACTTGTATACGTCACAGAAGTTGAAACTAGAGAAGATTTCTTCCAACGCATAGAGGTGGCTTTTGTCATAAATAAAAAATAAATTATTTTACGTACTACTACTGTAGAAATGAGGCGAAGATTGCGGGCGTGTATATACAACGGAGGTCAGAAATTCTAGCAAGATTTGTCATTAATTAAAACATTGATTATTAAAATTTTATTTTTATTTTAAGTTCAAGGAACGGTAAAAAATTACCCTATGTAAGAAAGTGATAGCAGCTAGACTTTACTATGCGAGAGTGAGATAGCATTTTCTACTTACTTAGCGTATGTTATTTACACAAAGTTACAATTATTTAGACAATTATTTACAATTATTTACACAAAGTTTACAATTAGTGAGGTTATAGAAATAAAAAAAACTGGATATACATTTATGATTCAAATTATTGTCTATTGTTGGCCACTACTTTCTGCCATCTTTCAGGCAGCATTCGAATCCTGCGTTAAAAAAACTGGCCATCTTTTGAAGCCATCCATGAATCGATCCAATTTTTAACTTTGACCAGGTGACGTGCTATCGATCGAAACAGCTGGTAGTCAGAGGGAGCGACGTCTGGATAATACGGCGGGTGGGGTAGACCTTCCATTTCAACGTTTCCAAGTATGTTTAGACTACGTTCACTACATAGGGCCGTGGGTTGTCATGCTGCTAAATCACTAATCATATCTTTCCCTAAATTGCGACCGTTTGTCTTTTAATGCTCCGATAAAACTCTTTATTTGCGTTAGATAACGATTCCATGTGATTATTCCACGAAATACAGAACATGATATTGAAGCTGTGAATATTCGGTTTAGCCGTGGGAGTCAGAGGGACCTTCCATTTCAACGTTTCCAAGTATGTTTAGACTACGTTCACTACATAGGGTTGAGCGTTGTCATGCTGCTAAATCACTTAATCATATCTTTCCCTAAATTGAGACCGTTTGTCTTTTAATGCTCCGATAAAACGCTTTATTTGCGTTAGATAACGATTCCATGTGATTATTCCACCAAATACAGAACATGATATCGCAGCTGTGAATATTCGGTTTAGCCGTGGGAGTCAGAGGGAGCGACGTCTGGAGAATACTGCGGGTGGGGTAGACCTTCCATTTCAACGTTTCCAAGTATGTTTAGACTCCGTTCACTACATAGGGTTGAGCGTTGTCATGCTGCTAAATCACTTAATCATATCTTTCCCTAAATTGAGACCGTTTGTCTTTTAATGCTCCGATAAAACGCTTTATTTGCGTTAGATAACGATTCCATGTGATTATTCCACCAAATACAGAACATGATATCGCAGCTGTGAATATTCGGTTTAGCCGTCGGCGTGGAATCGTTGCTGGGATATCCTCACGATTTTCGACGCTTGGAGTTATCGTAATAAACCCATTTTTCATCCACAGTCACAGAAATCACTTCCGTTTCTGTCCTTCAAGTAACTCGGATGGAACCCATTATCCTTGCTTCTGGGTCATTCTCAGGTCTTTGAGGCGTTTTGAAATTGTTTGTTGAGTTACTCCCAATGATCTTGCCAACTTTTGTTGACTTTGATACTTAGTCTTCATTAAACAATGCCTCTAATTCTTCATCTTCAAAAGCTTTCGTACTTCCACCGTTATGCCGGTCTTCGACGTGAAAATCACCGCTCGTGAAGCGTTGAAACGACTCACGACACGTTCTTTCACTCATAGCGACCTCACCATAAGTGTATGAGATCATTCGGTGAACCTCAGCCGCAGATTTCTTCATATTAAAGAAATAAATTAACACATCTCGCAAATAACGAGAATTTGGCTTATAAATTGACATTTTTAATCGCGAGTAACTTTATGATGTAAATTTAAATCTACTACTGGTGTTATGTCTGTTATGCCTTTATTTCGACGATTACTTACCGCTAATGCCACCTATGGGAAAACGCCGGGATCAAATTTGTATACATTTTATTGATTTATCGTGCAGTAAAATTGTTTTTAGAAAAATATCCTGAGTTTATTTCATTTTACGTAAGACATATTATGTGCTCCAATAGTTTTTTGCCTCACTGTATATTAAACATTCAAAATAATCTTATTTTCAGCAGTTTTATTTGTTTGGGCCGACTAATGAGTATTTTGCGGAATGAAATACCTGCTGACGTTGACTGTTTTAAAAGTCCTCGTAAACTAAGCGACATTGAAGTAAATAAATAAAATTAACATGTAAATTGCAACTTCTTGATCTTTTTAATTATTTTTTACTTATTTTGTAATAAAAAAAATGGAGAATGGACTTGTCGTCAATATCGACGTACCGAAACTGACAACTGTGCAAAATTGTCCATTCCAAATATAAACTATTAATTGTTTGTTGTAATAATTGCATAATTGGAGCGATCGAACCTAAGTAAACGTTTTAGTTTGTTTCAAACTTGTCGCGACAATAATCCTTGTTTTAACGGGCAAATTGTTGGTTAAACGAATCGTTAATGGTTTTCGAAAAAAAAACGACAAATGCGCGATGCAACAGCCAAGAACTGTTAAAAAGACGTAATGTCTACAACTGATGCTCAGTGTGAATCGAAAATTCCTTCCAGGTTGAAGACACAACTTTTTGCCACACCTGATGCTAATTTAGTTGTGTTTTATCATACAAAATACTAAATTATTTTGAACAGACAATTATACAGGACAACATGGGCTCAATCTGGACGTTTAGTGTGTGTTTTTTAGTGTTTCTTCAGTGCTTCTTAGTGTCTAGTGTCAACGGGGAACATTATTCAGAAGGTAGAAGTTAACTTTTTACTTTGAAATGTTAGACATTCATTGTTTCTGATTATTTTAGACAATCTGCCGCCTCTCTTTGACAAGGAAGATTATTACACTTGTCAGAATCAAAAAGGGACGTACTGCAAGGTCGACTTACATCTGGAAGTTCACAATGAAACATCTAAATTGGCCGAGGAAATTAAGGTAATTCCTCTAGTTCTTTTTAGTCATCTATAAGCGTATTGTCATTGCTTTAGTAAAACAAATAACATTTTAATATTACTTTATGATTTAGCCTAAAGGCAATCGCACTTCCTCTAAGGGAAACATTGACTTATCCCGGATGTCTTAGATATCAGAAGGATTAAGCTCCGTGGGGGGCCCTTTCCATGTTTTCGGGCCGAACGGTTGTAGTGGTGACGGTGGATGTCTTTGGTTTTCTATTGTTATCCAAAAACTTTCGAACGGTTTAAGCAAGCAAACCAGCCTTTTGCTGATTTGCTTGCTAAAAAGGTGATTGTTGAGGCCCAATGTTTTAATATTCCTTACCAGGATCTTTGGGATGATTCCAGTTGATGACAATATGATCGGTATTGTTTCGACGCACTTCATATCCCATTGTCCTTTCACCTGTTCTTGAATCCCTTTATACTTCAGATTTTTTGTAAATTATTGTTATTCTATAAATTGTTATCTATAAATGATGTTTTTCTTTGAATTTTATCGATCACAATACTATCGGGCCTGTTGTTATTTAATTTCTGCTTGATCCCAATACATTCTGTAACTGTAGTTCTCTAGAACTGGTTGTGAATTGTAATTGTAGTATGGGATTTTTTTCTTATTTCTCTATTGGCAGTTTTATTGCAAATTCTTGATGAATGATCTTTGCCACTGCGTCGTGCCTTTCTTTATATTCTGCCGCTGTAATTGTCTCGGAGACCACACTTCCGGTCCTAGCTATGTACTTGAGGTAATTTCTGGCAGGTATAATTTGATCTTGTATTGCCACTAGTAGCCACTAGCTCGACGCTAATATGTCGACTTGTTCCTGAGTGACCGCATTCAAATGTCTTCCACGCAAAAGCTTTTCTCTCCATGATTGTAATTTCTCAAGTTCTTTTTGCGTAGACTTGGACTTGTTCTTCATTTAGTCGCAGTGGTGTCGATCCATTAGCCTGGCATACAGCTTTATGTAGCATAGACATTTCCGCCTACTTCAAGAAATCTTTCCTCAGATTTTCTGTTGGTACCTCATCCCAATAAACTTTCTCTTTTGGGGTGTTATCAAAGATAAAAAATATTAATAAAAAAACACACTGCTGAGGACAAGAATCAATTTATAAGAAAAACATGCCAAGAAATTGATAATAATAAAAATATCTCCGCCAAAGTGTGCTTGAGTATAGAAACTACACTGCAGGAATGTGAAAATGCTAAGGCCGACAATTTGAGAACTTAAAAGATACAGTACTTAATTGCAATTTGTAAGTCATCCTTATTGTTCATAATGAAAACTGTATTCCTACTTTTGCACCTCTCTGAATACATATATATATATATATATATATATATATATATATATATATATATATATATATATATATATATATATATATATATATGTATATATATATATATATATATATATATATATATATATATATATATATATATATATATATATATATATATATATATATATGTATTTCAATATGTTGAAATATGACAGTACAATCTCAAACACGGCCCTCATTCTCCGGAGGCCAAGGGGCAACTATCTACGGCAGCGGGAAGACCTGCCCCAAAGCAAAGGGTGCTAAGAATCACCGGGTTACATCAGGCTACCATTGGACTTTTGACATTGCAACGCTAAATATACGGACTATGAAAACAGAGGCCCGATTGCAAGAACTGTTAATCGAACTTGACAACATACATTGGGATATTATTGGGCTCTGTGAAACACGAAGAAAGGGTGAAGAGTTAATCAAACTGGAACCAACTGGACACGCACTCTACATTCGAGGTACGGAAAATGGCCGATGTGGCGGAATTGGATTCCTCATCAATCGAAAGCTGAAGGACAGTGTGGTAAAATTTGAAAGTACATCCGACCGACTAGCCCAATGCATTATTCAGCTGAATAAAAAGTAACTATAAACCATAGGGATGAAGAAATTGAGGGATTTTATGATGATGTGGCCCAGCTTTTATACAAAGAGAAATGTAGGTACAATATCCTGATGGGTGATTTTAATGCCAGAATTGGAACAACAAGAACTGACGAAAATGCAACTGGCCCATATGGAACTGGTGAGCGAGACAATAGAGGTCACAGATTGGTTGATTTTGCTCAGGACAAGAACTATATATTATGGATTCATTCTATAAGAAAAATATCAGCAGAAAATAGACATGGAAAAGTGGTCCAGTTGTATCATTACTAATATCGACTAATCCCCTACCGCTTTGTTGTCGCGGCAATTTGTGCGTTCGACAGCACTTCTAGGGTGGTGTTTTAATATTATCATTCATAACATATTATTATTAATAATATTGGATTTTGAATAATCTCAATCATCATCTCTCTCTCATTATCATCATTATCATAACTTTTCAATCCCTCAGGATTACGATTAAGCCCTTTTTCTTAAATTCTGTCGATGAGGTGGATTAATTCTCTTTTTCTAGCCATTGCTACCGTCTTTTATATGTCCTGGTCTCTTTGGTTATGCTTTTCTATTTTGTCTCTGTATTCTACTTTCCAGTCTGCAATGCCTACTGCTTTAATATAATTTTTCCATCGGTCTAGCCATCTTCTTTCTCTATCTCTTCTCCACTGTGGGTGACGTTTTATTACGTAACCTGCCCAGACTTCCTGCATTTTATTGCTGTTCTCTCTCTGTGTTCCCTCCTCCTAATTCTTCCTCTGTTTATTTATTTAATTATATCCTTTCTCCATCTGCTTCTGTATTTAGCTCGTGTCAATGAATAGTAGGATGAAAGCCTCTTCCAACTTTCGCTGTCCTGAGCTTTCTTTCCTCTGCCAATCGGGTCCAATATACCTAATGACGTCATCAGTCCATCGTGCCTTCGATCTTCTTTGCTAATGTTTGCGATGAATGGCGTATCCACTTCTGGATTGCCTTCGTTCATCTGCCTTCGTATTGCCTCGCATATAGTTTTCGGACCTCTATTTCCATTCTTTTACTATGACAACTACTATTAACTTACTATTAACACTTTCGTTTGTTCTCTAATTAATGTGCAGGTCTTTTTGTTTCGTCTTGTAATGTCAAGCATACATATTTCCATTCCCCTCTGTGCTACCCGAAGTTTTTAAACTGATCGCGTTGTGAGTGTCCAGGGGTGTTGCAAAGGCACATAAAGTGCTTTGAAAAATTTGGTTTGAAAATAAACCCGAAGAGACATGATATTTTCAATTAATTTGCCGAGGGCAGAAGAATTTCTATTTTAGAAAGGGATGAGGAGATTGTGGATCAACTATATATATATATATATATATATATATATATATATATATATATATATATATATATATATATATATATATCTTGGGCAGACATAGACGATTTCAATGGAGGGGAACCAGCGTGTTAACTATGACCGACAAGTTCAACATATTGTTTAAGAATAGACTCCCACTGTACCTGAAAAGAAAAGTCTCAGGGCATGTTATGACATGAAGGTTTATATTATATACATACAAACATGACGTAATCATCATAGTTGGCGTCACAGTGCCATTGTGACTAATAATTTTCAATGGGATCCTATGGCAAGTGACACCTTGCGTGAGAGGTATTTAAAAGGCCTATTCAACAGTACTAGTTTTGTTTGGGTTCAAGGTAGTTTTGATACATAAAATAAATAAACACAAACATTTCAGTTTAGCGTATAATTGATACAGATTCACAAGTCCGCCTCTGGACAATTGTTAAAAAAGTAGAAGTTTTTGTAATTCTCCAACTTATTTTACCTTTCCTTTTTTTTACATGGTTTTTACATGGTTTTACATGGTTTTAATTTTTGAATATTTACTTGAAATCTTTTTGAACGAAACGTTTGATTTTCTAAATATATACAATGGTACGTACTTTAGAAGACAAGGTAGCAGCTATCTTAATGCTTGGTGAATGTGGAAAGAATTTTCATGATGCGGAGGGCGTTTTAAATGAGAGGTATCCCGTTCGTCCTATATTGAAGACTTATTTGAAAGAGTTTATTCATAAATTTTAAACAAGAGTGAGTGTTAAAAATGCAAAACGATATGGCAGATCAAAGAAATTGATATAATTGGAGAAATTGTAGTAAACCCTTCTTGTTCTACAACCCAAGTTGCATTTATCTGTGTAAAAATATAAATTTCACCCTTATAAATTAAAAATGGTGCATCAACTTTCAGATGACGATCCTGATCGATGACTGCAATTCTGTGAAAATATGACCACTAAAATTATTAAGAGCTAGGCTATTTAAAAACAATTTGCTTTAGTGACGAAAGTATTTTGTACCTCAATGGAAATATGAACACTGAAACTGTAAGGTACTGGGGTGATATAAATCTTAACGTGTTTAGTGAGAAACATACACAGTTTCCAGAAAAAGTAAATGTCTGGGCAGGTATTCTGGGAAACCACATAGATGGGCCTATATTTTTGAATGACAACTTAACCTGTAAAGCGTACTTGGAGATGTTAGAAACCGCGATTGAACCGCTAATTCTCAAAATTCTGGAAAACAATCCAGATAAATTTGGTAACTTTGAAATCACGTTCCAACAAGACGGAGCTCATCCACACTATTGTGCTGCAGTAAGACATTATTTGGACCAGGAATATCGTGATAGATGGATAGGACGACGAGGTCCGATAGAATGGCCGGCTCGATCACCGGATCTTACACATTTGGATCTTTTTCTGTGGAGGTACCTTAAATCGAAAGTATATGCTACAACACCTGACAGTATTGATGTTTTAAGACAAAGAATTGTTGAAGAGTTTACCAATAGGATGTTTTAATGTCAGGAAGTAGGTGGAGCATATTTTGAAAATTTACTGTAAGGACGGACTTGTGAATCTATATTAATTATACGCTGAACTGAAATTTTAATATTTATTTATTTTATGCATCAAAACTACCTTGAATTTAAACAAAACTAGTATGGTTAAATGAATAGGTCTTTTAAATACCTTTCAGACAAATTGTCACTTGCCATAGGATCCCCTTGAAAATTATTGGTCTTAATGGCACTGTGACGTCATCTATGACGATTACGTTATCAGTTATTACTAGAAAATGAGTTTACGTGCAATCATTTTCACATTCCAAATTTCATTAGTTTAAGTATAACCCTTCAAAAGATAACGGATGGGGAGGGGACTTTTGGCTAGCACTGTATACAGGGTGTTAGATAAACATGCGGCAAAAAAGCAAGATGTCATTCCTTGTACTATTCTAAGAATATTTTGTTCTATGATGATTTTTGAAAAACCCCTTTGTTTCGAAGATACAGCGCGAACAAAATTTGCGACAACCATATTCGATATTTGTTGAAATCATTAATGTAAATAAAAGTAGGGTGTACGTCAATGAGTTTATCAAGTACAAAACATTTTTTTTCCGATCTCGATCACTTGGAACGGCTGTTTTATCTAGTAAGTGGATTTCATCGGTCGCATTTGTTTATATAGATTGAGTGACGTTTGGCTGTTGTGACGTGTCTTAAATAGTGAGTGAAGTCCTCCAGCATAATGTGTACAAACGCCGAGATGACTGACATGCACTTCATGTATTCACTTACTGATGGGAATGCATTACAAGCTAGGCGATTGTACAGTGAACGATTTCCAGCCCGTAATGTCCCCGACCGAAAAATCTTCGCAAACATTCATTGACGTCTTCGTGAAACAGGCACTTTGAAACGAACTGAAGGGCCAGGAAGATCACTGACTGTAAGAACGGTACAATTAAAATAGAATGTGCTGGACATGATAGCGGAAGAGTCTGGTAGTTCTACGCGAAAAAATGCAAATATTTTGAATGTGAGTCACTGGACAGTTTGGAAAATTCTTAAGGACAATTTGATGTATCCATACCACATTCAACGCGTTCAGGCACTACTACCTGTTGATTTTCCTCTACGTATTGCATTATGTCAATGGATATTGCAAACTTTACTTCGCATCCCTCTATTCCTGACACAAATTCTTTTCACTGATGAAGCCACTTTCGCAAGAAACGCAATAAGGAATTTTCATAATAACCATGTGTGGACAGATGGAAATCCGCATGAGGTATGCGAAGATCGTTTTCAACATCAGTTCTCGTTGAATATTTGGGTTGAAATTGTAGGTGACTATCTAATTGGACCGGTATTTTTATCTCAAAGACTTACTGGCGAGGTGTATCGCAACTTTTTGGAAGCAAGGCTGCCTGAGTTTCTGGAAGATGTACCATTGGCAACAAGGCATGAAATGTGGTTTATGCACGATGGTGCACCACCACATTTCAGTTTGTTTGCTCGTGATTTTTTAACAGCAACATACGGATATCGCTGGATTGGTCAAAGTGGACCACACGCATGTCCTGCTCGATCCCCGGACTTAAACCCCCTGGATTATTTCTTCTTGGGATATCTGAAGTCATTAGTTTACGCTACTCCATTGAAGAATTTAGATGATTTGCGAAATCCGATAATTGCTGGGTGTATGGGGACCCTGGTGTGTTTGAAAGAGTTCGGCAGTCAATGACGAGAATATTAAATGCTTGTATCAAGGCTGGAGGAAGTCATTTCGAACATTTATTGTAGATTGAGCAACTTTACATATACTTTTTGATAATAAAATGTTGTTAATGTCGTAAATTTTGTTCACCCTGTATCTTCGAAACAAAGAGGTTTTTCAAAAATCATCGTACAACAAAATATTCTTAGTATAAGTCAAGGAATAACCCCTTTAATTTTTGCCGCATGTTTACCTAACATCCTGTATATAAATCTTCATTTTCTTACTTCCAAAGGTTTGATTTTCCTGTAGTATTCATTCTTTTATTCTTTCTTTCCCATGTTGATCTATTGTTGTTTTTAAATAAATAAATATTGATACTGTCTCAAAATTATTATTCTCTGTTATAAGGTGGGTGTTCCTATTCAGAATTTCCCTTCCCACTCTCGTGTATTTTATTTTTTCTTCATTGATCTTTAATCCGAACTGATTTCTCTCTCCAGTCTTTCTATGGCCTTTATTATATTTTTCTTGGATTTGGCTTTGCAGCGATATCATCTGCAATAAGCGATTAGATATCTCACATAGTAGATATATAAATATCGTTTTAAAAGATTACTTATAAAAACAATTTTGGACTGCCGGAATAGAAGGTAGTCCGATAGTGAATATATTAATTGAGGCTCAACAATTTTTTCTGTGTCCTGACACGTTTGCAAACACGATGCCTTTTCTGTTTGGTAATTTTGACCGGTTTTTTGCAATTACTACTCTTAGCCGATATAATTATGAACAAGAGTTGGGTATTGATGGTTTGGTTGCGTGGTACCAAATGTAATGCACAATTTTTTTTATGAAGGCCATCTTAAAACTTTTGACCATGGAAGCCCTCATGATTTTTTCGTTGTACGTTATTATACAGAGTTTACTTTACATCAGACCAGTTGTCATTCGCTTTAGAAATGAAACTTCAGAATGTCTTTTCAACAAATAATCACATGAAGAGATTTAGTCTGCTAATTGTCCAGTGCTTCTGTTAATTGTCTCAACGTATGAGTTGAGTCTTCGTACAATAATACTTGCAAATTTGCATTTTCAAACTTTTTTAGTTGTTCTGAACGCTCCTGCTTTTTTTTTATGTTAAAATCACCTCTTTTAAATAATTTAAACCATCATTCACAAGTTTTTTGGGTTAGAGCATATTTATAATAAGCTTCAACGAAGACTAAATAACTTTCAGTAGTCGTTTGTAGAAACGTTTTTTTCTGGGGCATAATTTGACATATTTAAAGCAATAAAAGCTGTTTATAACGAACTGGTTTTTGATGGTATTTGTTTACCCTCCAAAACTCCATAGACTTCATTAGTCTATACCAACAAATGCATTAGTAATGCCATCTCTTAGCAAAATCGTAGCTAATCGTAGTAAAATCCCTACGGACTTTACAGATAATTCGATCAATTAACAATAATCAATAAAATTGTCCAGTGTTTATGTCAACAATGTTTTTTTTGGTGTAATAATTGACAATTCTGTAAGGCTAAACTTTTAACATTCTTCTTAGAGGTCCCTTAATGACAAATATAGATTCAAGCTATCAGCATTGCACAGAATGGTCTGTGTACCGAAGGAAATAACCAGCAGCAACACGACCGAACAGTACATCATTCACTTGAGCGAAGAGAAACTGAAAAATTTTAACGTGACCGTCAATGTTGAAAATCTGGAGTGTAACGAGGATCGCCATTTTCAGTTGTATGATATTTTGATAGTGTTAGTGTTTCGTTTTATTTATTTTTTCTATAACTATAGTTTTTTTTTGTTTTATAGGGGTTTCTATGTGGGATATGCATTAATGATTTTTGAATCTACCAGGTACGACGTGAGCAGAGACAATCCCAAAACACCAGCGTCTAAATGTAAGTGTTTTGTAGTGTTTAAAGATACACTTTTTGAAGTTTTCATTCGCTTTGAGGATCAGAACCCTCAGAGGATCAGAGGAAAAAACCCCATCACATTTCTGTCAATGTCAATGTCAATGTGATTGCTGTCATCTTGCATTTTCCTTGGTGTTTCCGCTGCTTGGCCGCTGATGGTGCAGGCCAAGCGCTTCGCAACATTCCTCCTCTGTAGGTCTTGTAACGGCTGTGGCGGTTAATAATTCTTTTTTTTTTAATAGTCTAATCTCTAATTTGATTTAATTGCTACGACAGTACCTTTCGGCAGTACCTTTCGGCGCGGAAACATACGGCGATAATGTTCCAACGCAAGACGCTTGTGGGCGTTGTTTTAGACGATTCAAAAGTGATGATATCGACTTGAAAGACAAAGACCGCCCAGGCCAACTGAAATAAAATGAAGATGCGATTCGTCTTGGAAGAAGACGATATGCAAACTCAAACAACAAATGGCAGAGATGTTAAATTTTGCGCGTCAAACTATTTGTGATCGTCTGCATGTCATGGGAAACATCTAGAAGGCAACAAAATGAGTATTACATCAGTTGAACGACTGAGAGATGGAAAAGCGAAAAACGGTGTGCAAAGTTTTGTTTTCTAGGCATTAAAGAAATAGTTTTTTTCATCCAATCGTGACTGGAGACGCAAAATGGAATATTTCCAGAACCAAAAAGCAGAAAATCATGGGTTGACCCCCAGGACAACGATCAACATCGACCGTTAATAGCAATTGCTACTGTCAAGAAATGATCAATTTGAATCATGCATTGATCGAAAAGCGACCAGACTACGACAACGCCCCATCACACACAGCGAAAGCGGTCAGAAACACCATATCTGCACTTGGCTGGTAACTCTTGCCTCACCCACCGTACTCATCAGACTTGACTTGATGTCTTACGCTCTTTCCATGAGAGACTTTAACAATTACGAATATGTCGAAAAATGGCTTGATGACTAGACCACTTCAAAAGAAGCACGGTTTTTCTGACAGGGCATCCAAAAATTGCCAGAGATATTGGAAAAATCACCTGCTAGCAATGGCGCGTACTTTGAATAAAGCATTTTTTAACTTTTTCCCGAACTAAATGTATTTTATTTACAGTAGCGGTTGGTCCATAAGGGCAAGTGGGCACCAGCCCTACCGAAAAATTAAAAAATGAAGTGGAAAAATGATTTCAGATTTGGTATTAATTTATTCTCTGTTCTGTATAGGATCACGCTTCTTGCGACTTCTATAGTCTAACATTCATAATATCATTCGCGGTAACGAAATAGGTCTTGGTTTGCCGAAGCGCACCGATTAAAGAACACGTGCTTTAGGCACAGACAAGTTTGTGCCGCTACTACTTTCTTTACTATCGCGTGCGAAAAACAAAGATAGCATCGCTTTGTTAGGAACCCGGCGATTAAACGCATTTATTACGTCATATCTTGGGCGCTGCCCCATTCTCAATAGTCAGTGGTTGCAAAGTGAATGCTTTGAACGATTACAATAGTGAAGATAAATTCAGTGCGATATATGAATAGAAATAATGTCACATTAGCATTTGAGGATCGAATTGTCATAAAAAATCTTGGGAGGCCGACACCGATTCTGCAAATCAAGCAAGTTACTATAACTCAAAAACGAACATACAAACGCACGTTCAATAAAACCGTGTATGAGAAGTATTCGTGGTTATGTGGAAGCCAGGCAACAAATAAATTTTATTGTTTTCCGTGCATTTTGGCACAAGTCAGAAAACCAGTGAGTGCGGGCGATCTTGACTGGATTAAACACGGTGTTAATGATTTGAAACATTTGATCGCAAAGGTAAAATTACATTCTATGTCACAAGACATTTGATAAATGAGCTAGAAATTAGTGTGATGGGGAAGACAGACATTCGTTTTCAACTCAGTAGTGCGCATCGGGACTCCCCAATAAAACTGTTGATAGCAATCGTTACATATTGTCTAAGTTAATTGACGGTATAAAATTCTGTCGAACATTTGAGCTTGCCTCACGTGGGCATGACCAAAATCTACACTTTAGAAAATTCTGGCATTTTCAAAGGGTTAGTAAATTTGATGGCCGAAACAGAGAATATTTTAAAAGTTCATTTAAAGGGCCGTAAAAATAAATTATTTCTAGCCATCTCAAACAAATTTAGGACGAATTACTGGATCCATTGTCACGGTTTATTAAAAAAGGAAATTCACACCGCAAAATATGTTGCCATACAGGATACATTTACGCAAATGCAGATGGTTTTTATAATCAGATGTGTTAAAAATGGCGACATTTACGAGAGATTCTGGGGCTTTTTAATACCAAAAATTCACATAGCAGATGGAATTGTAGATGAAATATTCTGACAGTGCTAGCCGAGCTGGAATAGACAAATAACCTAAGAAAGTTGGAGGCCAAGGTTATGACGGGGCTTCCGTGATGAGAGGTACAGTTGGAGGAGGACAGGTCAAAATTAAAAATATTTACAAAAATGCACAGTATATTCACTACTATGCTCACAAATTAAATTTAAAAATTGAAAGGTACTGTACAATAAAAAAAGGTTTAAAGGTGTTTTTTACAAATCTGTCTGCATTTTCCGCTTTCATTTCTCGACCGTTCAAAAGGACAACTGTTTCTGACAGCGACATGAAAAAACGTCTACCCCGTACGGCCCCTACCAGATGGAACTTTACGTCTAAATGTGTGAAAACTGTTTACATTTATAAAGAAGAATTGCAAACATGCCTTGAAGAAATTATGGACGCCGAGTCGGATAAAAATTCTATTAATTAAGCTCAGGGTTTAATATATTATTTGGTGGATGATAATTTTAAGTTTTGGTTGTTTTTCTTCAAGAAAATAATGCCTCACTATGACATTCTCTTTGATCAACTGCAAAGCAAGCAACTAATTTAACTGGTGAAGAATCCACAATGATTATAGAGAATCGCAGAAAGAAACGGAAATTTACTGACAAGAAGGACCCCAATTCGAATATCAGGAGATGCAAGGAAATATGTAATACCTTAACCAAATAGGTTCAAGAATGTTTTAATTTTGATGTATACATAACTGTTGCAACTTTGTTTCAAACTCAAAATTTTGGTGAACATCGAGCCGTCTTTCCAAATGAACACATTAAAACCGTGTGTTACCTGTTTGCAAACATAAATTACTTCAAATTTAAAAATGGACTCTCGGTAATGTACCGCTGTTACAAATGTTTATCCAAAACTATTTAACGTCAATATTTAGTGAATCTGTCGACTTCCTGACTGTTTTCTGTACCGTCCTATGGCGACTGTGGAAATGAAAGATGTTTCTCAACCCTCAAAGGAATCAAAACATTTCTAAAAAACACTTTAGGCCAGTTAATTTTAAATTTTAATGATCAAGTCGTCGACCACTTTGCTGCCCCACTATACGTGCCCCACCTGTCTTTCGCCCACGAACCGCCACTATTTATTTAAGAAAAAAATAGAATTATTAAACGCCGCGCCTGGTAAAAAAAAAATACTTACTACACAAGTACTTTCAGTACTTGCACACTTTTTTGATTTATTTTTCAAAGCACTAATTTTTCTTCTTTCTTCGTCTACAGTACGTCACCTCATACTGCCAGTTCCTCGGAATTGTAAACCGTAAGTCTTTGCAAATATTGATTGGGGTGGCGCTATTGTTTATCAAGAAGGCTTTTGTTTAGCCCTTTCCTAAGGGGAGTCTGATCCATCTTTCTATGGATTTATTCCTTCCTCACGAATCATGGTGTATTAAAAGCCTTTACCCATCGACTACATTAAGTGTAGTAAAAAAAAGGCCAAAAATTAAATTAAGGACCTAGAATAACATTACAATATTTTATTTTACTAGATAATCCTTTAAAAACATTGAACACGTTTTTTCTCAAAGACGTTCTACTTATTTCAGATGATAAATGGTTCAAAATATTCTCGCTGAGACAAAACTGGAAAAAAGCAACTGACAAAAATACCAATTTCGATTTCCAAAATTTGAAATCCCTTCAAGGACTGCGTTTTTTTAACACGATTCTCATTATCACTTGCCACACGAAAATGTGTCATCTACTGTTGTTCATCGAGAACCCCAAGGACTACGAAGAAGTGAGGACATTGACTATACTTTTTTCCAACTCGTAAAACTGTTCTGTGTGACTGTTTTAGAGTCTTTCTCATCCAATACACAGAATAAGCAATCAGTTGGATATGTTTATAGTACAAACGTACTTCATGACGTCATCGTTTTTGTTGGCCAATCAAGTATTGGATCTGTACAAGAAGACAGGAAAATTTACTTTGGGAAATTGTCTTAATTTGTATATTAATAGAATCATTCGGTATGTGGTTTTCAATTGAATTAAAGGGCTGTCCAATAAGAGCATCAGAACTCTAAGATGAGGCACAACGATAACTATAACTGATAATCAGATATTTTTTATTTTATCTTACTATACACCCAACCGCTGTGTTCCACAATCTCATGTGGAATACACAACAACCTGCGTCTCTACCCAAAGGAATATTCTTGTTAGGTGCTTGACTAGGGAAGGCGAGCCACACTGTATGTGACACTCATCTACTGTTGTCTCCTCGGACGCTGTCCAAAGACGTCTTACATTACATATATACGCCATCCGACGGGAAGTCGGCGAAAGTATGGGTGGTTGACTGTGGATACAGTCTCCCTATTCTTGACAGAGAGCATATGTCGGTACCCTGAAGAGCCTAAACATCGAGAGGCGAAACATGTCCTCCAATTGAAGGGATGGGTGGGGCTCGTCCCAAGTCAAGCACCTAACAAGAATGTTCATTTGTGCGGAGACCTAGGTTGTTGTGTGTTCCACATGAAATTGTGGAACCCAGCGGTTGGGTGTATGTGACACTCAACTACTGTTGTGTCCATGGACGCTGTCCAAAGAAGTCTTACATTACATATACAGTGTGTCGCATTTAAGATGAAGACACCCCCCACATTTTCGCTATTTAAAGGAATACAAATTTGAATTTTTGCACAGTCAGACATTGATGGATGACGTTTTTTAAGATACTCAACTGAAATCTGAACTTTAAACTAAGCCTACTACGAATTCACAAACAGGGTCAATTCTCGATATTTTGCTTCGCGTTAGATATATCGAAAAAAGTTGTTCAGGATGTTATTTTAACCCCATATCACGGGGGGCGTAGCCGGGAGGGGGGGGGGCTTGGTTTTGTAAATACGAGGAGTGAAGAGAGTTAAATTATTACATTTCAATTGATTTAGATTTAGCGCAGAGGAAAGAAATTAATTTAACCATTTCATTTAAAGTTAAGAACTTTATAAATATGTCGTAATTTTTCCGATGAATATATAGATATTAAATTTCATGTAAGTATATTTTTGTTGTTTTATTTACTTCAAACTAAACCCCCCCAACACTAAATCCTGGCTACGCCCGTGACCCATATACCAAGTTTCATGACAAAATTCGCATTTTTAATTTTGTCATTATTTTGGTCTATACACAAAATTATTACAACAGAATCGTAAAAGAATCGAAAAAAGTATTCGAATAGACGGAGGACTAGTTGTGAGATATCACATTTGGCAGTTCATTATTTGTATTATGAAAATTATTGTTATATACTATATACTTTTTCCTAAATTTGAGCAATTACCAAAAATTGTTTTCCAATAATAATAAAATAATTATTCCTTTATAAGTGCTATTTATTTTACTGAAATATTTAAATACATGACACTATTGACAATGTGTCAAGTTTTTACTCACCATGGCACACTAATTATCAAATTAAACAAATAAACTTTAATTTTGTGTACAGACCAAAATAATGAAAAAATTAAAAATGCGAATTTTATGATAAAACTCGGTATATAGGGTTAAAATAATATTCCAAACAACTTTTTCTAATAACTTTTTTCGATATCTCTAACGCGAAGTAAAATATTCAGGATTGACCATGTTTGTGAATTCGTAGTAGGCCCAGTTTAAATTTCAGGTTTCAGTTGAGTATCTTAAAAAATGAGACCCATCCACCTGTATGACTGTGTAAAAATTCATATTTGCATTCTTTCAAATAGCGGAGATATGGGGGTGTCTTCATCTTAAATACGACACACTACATTCGTTTACCACAGGATGGCAGAGCTGCATGTGATTGCAGCCACCATTCGACACGGCCGATTAGACCATATAGGTCATGGCTTTAGTCGTTCCCTTCATCCGCTCTCCAGGCGTTCTGCTTGGTTCAGCTTGGGCCCAGCTGATGACAGCTTAAGGCCAGAAACCGGTCCTGGGAGACAATTGATGGCGCTTTGGATGATGGATGGGGGAATGACAAAGTACCAACATTGTGCGCAGTTGTATTTTCATTGTTTTTAATATATATATATATATATATATATATATATATATATATATATATATATATATATATATATATATATATATATATATATATATATACATGGTGTCCCATAACCTATCCACCATAGAGCAACTGGTGATAGTACAGGATTTAATGAAAGACTGTATTGTCTATATTTTCATTTTATTATTAATATTTGACGCGTTTCGCTAACACTGTAGCTCCTTCAGGACTGGTTTTTTTCGTTTAGCTTTCGCCATGGACCATAAATAAGTCCATGTCCATTTGCGGCTTAGACTTGAAAAATCCAGGTTTTTCCCATGGGCAACTATATGTTGCATGCTCACGTGTGGAAAAACCATCGAATCTATTTGTGTTAGCAAGAGACTTAGAGTTAGAGTGAGGTTAACCGAGAATATTGTGCACCGATAGGTGTTAAATTAAATTAAAACTGAAAATTTTTATAATTTAAAATGATAAATATAATTATTAAAAATAATGAATAATCTACGCTACCTACCTCATTTATAAAATTATTTGTTATATGTTATCAAGTAAGAACTTTGTAAAGTACTTATTTATTATAAAATATATTTGAATATTAAATTAATACAATATAAAATACAATTTTTTATGTTGATTGGTGCTTAATATCAACTGTATGAAAAATGTTATCAATCGCTTTCAAATTATGACATACGGTTCAAATCGCAATCCCGTGGGTTTTTACATCGGCTACAACGTTTTCGTCTTAATTCATAAATAATGATTTGACAGTATTGAATAGTTTACTACAATATAATTTAACGTATAACATAGCTACAGTAACGCATTGGCTGTTATAAGAATTGAAAAGCAAAAATAAAAAATGTTGCGGTCAAGTTGCAGAAAAGATTTTGAAGATATTACGTTTTTCGGATTGATGATTGTGCCTCATTTAAAGGTTTTGACAATCTTATTGAACAACTCTTTACTTTCGCCGATTATAATTGTGATTCTTTTTAGGTTGTGGCCTACATCAGCTCTAATGGTCCTCCTGACACTATTTGGTATGAAAATTTATCCCAAAGGTACTCCTGTGGTTAACGTCATCAACATGTGTTGGAAAGGTTGTATCAAAACTTGGTGGGGAACGATGTTTCAGTTAAATTTCTTTTACGACAGTACACAGATGGTTTGTAAAATAACTCTCATCCATGCCATAACATAATTTCTTGATTTCCAGTGCAATCCTATTAGTTGGTACCTCTCAGTGGACTGTTTGTTGTATGCCAGCACTTTATTTTTGCTCTATATCCACTTGACTTACAAGATCAATCTGAGGAGACTGCTAACAATTACTTTCGTTGTCCTTAGTGTCAACTATGGCCTCATCATCTACGCTCATGATATGGATGCTGTATTTAAAACATCAGCAGAGTAAGTACTTTATATTATAATATAAAGTTTGATAAAAATTACTACCTAGAAAAACTGCATATATACAGTGGTGGCCAATAAAGTAAAGTGGCCGACCCTTATTAATATAAAGATCTTCTCTAATGGGAATGATATGATTTTGACAGCTAATGACGGCCATATTTGATGACAATTCTTGACATTTGCTGTTAATTGTTTTCAAAACAGTTTGTCATTTTACCACGAATAAGTTTTCGTTGCCACAACGTTTGGAAATTGTCCAAATATTTTATCAAAATTCGAGAAGTTTTGTTGTTACTCAAAAAGCATTTCGTTTAAAAAACGGTTTAAAAACATTTAGAAAATCTCTAACAAACCCTGTGAGATATCTAACCCCATTTAAATTTTCATCGTACACTTGATATGCGACTCTATTGTCTATAATTAAACAAAAAACATAAAAACTAAAGTGACCTAAAACTTATGACATGTGGATTGTCTTGTGCCTAGTGCTGGCGATTTATAATTCCTTGCCTGCTGAATTTTTATTGATCAGTCCATATAATCTTGTGAAAAAATCTCGGATCATTTTTATACACATAAACTCGCAAAAGTTAACTCGTCTTGCCTCATCACCAAGACGTAATCCATGCATAATTATTTTAAAAAAGGATGCATTTTATGTTTTCTTAATGTTCTGTGGATTGATGCTCTTGAAATACCCAAATGCAGCGCTGCTGCTGGAGTTGAACTCAGTGGATAAGCTTGAAAATAAGCTAACACCTTCACCTCGTTATCTTCATTACCTGGTACGGGCTTTATGGGATTTCGTGTTGCCCTTACACTCCCGTATATATATATATATATATATATATATATATATATATATATATATATATATATATATATATATATATATATATATATATATATATATCGTCGAAATATTTTGGAAGACGACTCTGGGAATTAAAGCATTGAAAAAGTTTCTATAAACACACTCCAACAATTGCTTCTTAATGGGGAACCCTGAAGATGGTTTTTTCGAAATATATTGGGAAACGGTTTATGCTAAAGTCGTGAAATTCGGTATACTTCAATAGCTGAAATAGAAAAACGTTTTTTGTGTTAATAATTGAATATTTTAGTCAGAGGCGTCACATACAGGGGCGTCTCGTCGGTAAATCCAGCCATAACTTTTTTGTTTGTAATATTTTTTAATTTTTTAAATTAAAATTATTGAGTTGCAAAGATTTTTAGGTAAAAAAGGTCTTCTGATTTCATCTCGTAAGAATAGACCGTCTTCCAGAAAACTGACAACTTTTTCTAAATCGATGCACGAAATTTTCCTGTCTACTCTACCGTTTAGGTTCTTTTGTTGTAAACGTAGTGTTATAGCTCTGGTACTGATACTTAGGTCAATATTTTTTCTACAACAAGTACAATATGATTACATTTGTTACATGATGTTTTTTTGTCACATATGATTCTCATTTCTCAAAAGTTTCTTCAGCAGTACTGTGTCTAGCGCGGTCCATGTTTATTTTAATAAAGTGAGAAATAGACTTTTGATGTATTACCAAAATAAATACATATTTTCTAAGAATTGGTATGCGATAACGTGTAAAAAATTAGTTCACCCTTATTTTTTTCGCTTCTGAAGTACGAACCATTATGAAGAACTAAATTCTTTAAGAAGATAAGCAGCAATACAATGCACTGGTTACATTGTTTAAAGGTTGGATAATATTTGCATATTAGATTACACTGGGGAACAATTTGAAAAATAATTTCTGTTGAGTTCGATATTTAAGCTGTTTTATACGTAAATTGACATGCTAATTCCAAAACTTTATTTGTTTCACGTCAAGTTTTTTCTCTACAGTTGTTGCGCATCCGACTAAGCTTGGTAAATCACAGAAGTCACTACTGCTCTCCTACCGGCGAACCTTCTTCGACCTAGGAGTGTACGACCTAGTAAGTGACGTTGCGTCATCCAAAACTAGTTCGGTCCGTTACGCATGAGATGCTAAAGTACGCGGGTCTGTGTCGCTCTGATATAGTGAAGTCAAAGTGTACATACACAACTATCGATTTTCGTTATGTCTGCATCTGGTAGTTCTCGTCGTAAGTGCTTAAACAGCCCTGATTCATTTTGTTATATATGTGGCAGTTTTACCATCCCCATTCAACGGACTAATATAAGTACATTTGTCAGGCAAGCCTATTTTGCTTGTTTTAAAGTGAAAATAGGTGACCAAGATAAATCATGGGCCCTTCATAAAGTGTGCAAGCAGTGTGTAGAGAGTTTATGAATGTGGACGAAGAGAACACGTAATAAACTTTCGTTTGGTATACTAATAGTATGGCGAGAGCCCAAAGATCACTTAAGTGATTGCTACTTTTGCATAGTGAAAATATCTGGATTCAACAAGAAAATCAAACATAAAATGGAGTACCCTAGTTTACCGTCAGCTATACGCCCGGTGCCTCATTCAGCTGAAATTCCAGTGCCAGTTTTTCAAGAATTACCTTCTTTAGAAATACAAGAATGTGAATCAAGTGAAGATCGAAGTGACTCCACCGACGAAGAATTCAAAGTTTCCAATGATTCTGTTCGTAAAGGATTCAATCAACATGAATTAAACGATTTAGCACGAGATTTGGGACTATCCAAAAAAGCATCGGAATTACTAGCATCAAGACACACGAAAAAAATTTGCTTGACAAAGGAGCTAAAGTCACTTACTATCGATTCAGAGGAAGTGAATTTAGACAGTACTTCAGAAATAATAACGGATTTGTATATTGCCAGAACGTAGAAGGTTTAATGAAAGAATTGGCCATTTCTAACTATAACGCAACTGAATGGCGATTGTTTATAGATAGCTCAAAGCGTAGCTTGAAGTGTGTTTTCCTACATAATGGAAATGTATACGGTTCAGTCCCAATAGGTCATTCAGTTTCTTTGCGTGAAGAATACGGCGACATAAAGAAAGTCATTGACTTGTTGCAATATAACATGCACCAATGGATCATCTGTGTTGACCTTTAAATGGTCTGTTTCCTTCTTGGCCAGCAACGCGGGTATACCAAGTATCCCTGTTTTTTGTGCATGTGGGGCAGCAGAGCTCATGAGAAGTATTGGGTGCAATTGAACTGGCCACCAAGATCTAACCTTAGACCTGGTGATCCAAACATTTTAAATCAGCCACTTGTTGACAGAAAAAAACATTGCATTTCCGCCTTTGCATATAAAACTAGGTTTCATGAGGCAATTTGTTAAGGCTTTGTCAATTGAAGGAGACCGCTTTAAGTATATCATCTCGGCATTCCCTAGCCTGTCATATGAAAAGATAAAGGCGGGTGTGTTTGATGGTTCACAGATGCGGCAACTCGTTAAAGATGAAAATTTCACTGAAACAATGATCGAACTTGAAAGGAATGCTTGGTTGGCTTTTAAAAATATTGTTAAAGACTTTCTTGGAAATACACGAGCTCCGAATTATATCGAAATTGTTCAACAACTCTTGGAGAGCTCTAAAAAGCTTGGTTGCAACATGAGTATCAAACTGCATTTCTTACATAGTCATCTTGCTAACTTCCCAGAAAATTTTGGTGCTGTTAGTGATGAACAGGGCGAGCGATTCCACCAAGATCTAAAGGTTATGGAAGCGCGGTATCAAGGTAGATGAGATGTCAGTATGATGGCTGACTACTGTTGGAGCATCAAGAGAAAATGTCCACAAACTGAACACTCAGGAAAAGCTATAAGACGAAATTTTTACCATAATATATTTTATTTATTTTTTGTATAAACACAATTTAACTTTTAATAATATGTTAACCTCTGTATGAATAAAATATTCGAATCTATTTGGTCAGATCTCACCGTATTTCCTTTCGTATGTACACTTTTAAGGTAAAATGAGGGGTATGCTGTAGTTTAAGAACTTGACGTGAAAATTGTGAATATTTTTGAATTCAGAAATGAAAAATTAGCCAAAAACAAGTCACAGATCCAAGTCAACAAAATTGCTGTTCCAAAAGTGTTATTTATTAGGATAAATACATTAGGAAAGAAAACTTGTTTTTTTTTTTAGTTTTTTTCTAGCACTCTTATTGTTTTGGCTACCCCTGTATAAAATATTTTTTTGGATTTTTTTCAGTATTGTATAGTTCGGAGTGTAAATTGTAAAATATGTAAATTTTAAGTAAATAATTTAAAGTTTTTTTGCTGTTTATTAGCGTTTTTTTGACGTTTTTTCTGTTCATTTTAACATGTTTTCCCAATAACATTTTAAGTAGAATTCTTTAACGACATATGTACCTCGTGACCCTACATAACTATTAACAAAGTTTACATCCACTACAGTAGAATCTAATGAACTAATCGAATATACTTAAACTTTTTTTAACAATTAGTATGGTTACAACTTAAAATAAAACACCAAATTATTTATGTACTTGCTTGTTTTTCTAATCCAGTTCGTTTTGATAATACGTAATTTTTTTGTTTAATGTTTGAAAAGGAATTGTTTTTAAACTTCGATTAAATTTCGGGCAGTTAAATTTCCGATCGCTTTCAAGTGGATACTAAAAATAATTATTAAAGTTATGGGCCAGATAGGGCGATTATTAATTCTTAACAGTCACAGTCTATTAGCTTATGCCATTTTCTGGCTACGACAGTACCTTTCAAAATGCAATTAATGTTTAAATGATTTCGAGTTGGCGTCACATTTTTTTCGTGTGGGAAACATGCCGAATTTTGACCCAAATAAAGAGCATTTATGGCACATACTGCCTTTCTTGTTAAATCAAAATAAAAACGCGAGTTAAAGCCCTCGTATACTTGTGGAAATGTATGGGTGTTGGTTTAGACCAGGGGGTCTTTCCAGTTAGAACCATACTGATTACTCCAGTAAGTTCCAAGGACCAAAACCGTTTTAATTTTCCTGCTAGTCTAAGCTAGTCGCCGAATACGCGCTCTAAACAAGCACACGCTCGCTAAATTCGCTAGTTTAATTACTATTGTGACATTTGACGAAATTTGGTGGTGAAAAGCGGAAATAAGTAGTGGCAGTACCTTCTATCGCTAACAGATGGCGCTAGTAGTACTTTCAAAAGCGCAGTAACACTTAAACATTCGTGAATAACCTCGTTGGTTCGAGAAAGTTCTAGTGAATTCCATTCATTTCGAAATGGCAGTAATTGGAGTATAAAAAGACTAGCGGGCGACCGCGAGTCAGTCTGTCTAGGGAAGGCGAAAGAAGCGAAACAGTCTGTTGTGGAATAAATTAGAACGTAACCATGTTTAAAAAACATCATCGAACCGACCAACGCCCATACGTAACAGTATTTTGATTTGACTTGTTGTTTTTGTGTGTGATTTACTAGTATGGAAAAAAAGCGAAAAATAGACAGTGAATGCAGAACATTCAAACATCAATGAAACTTTAATGAAATATTTTGTGATTGAGTCCAGAGTAATAAGACTCTATGTTTGATTTGCAATAAAACCATAGCCTTTCTCAAAGAATATAACATTAAACTTCATTCTGAAACGAAACATTTAAAATTACTGAAAATATTCAGGAAATTTGCGAACAGAAAAATTTGAAGCTTGAAGCGTGGATTCAAATCGCAGCAATCTTTGTTTACGAAAGTCAATACAGAACACGAGGCTGCGACTCGTGTCAGGTTTCGTGTGGTTCTTGGTCCTGGTATATCAAATTGCTTACTTATCCAGTTAATTGTGGTGGATTATCGTTTAAATATTTCGCGAGTAGCAACATTAAGGCTATCCAGTATTAAACCCTCTTTACTATTCAACAGTTCTTGTTAAATAAAAAGTAGTTTTGGAAAAAGTAAACATATAGCAAATTATTTATTATTCATACACCTCGTATGCAATAGGAATGGAAACCTATGAGCCAATATACTTTTCATTGAGTGAAAATCGCTAACAAGATGTGCTGGAGAGACCGTCCTATCTGGTCGAGGCGTCAAGAACCGTGAAAAATCCCATTCGAAGTTTTCCAATTATAGTTTCGCGACTGGGGAAATAAATTTTTCCGTCGCGCCGATGATTTACAGCCCGATTTTTCATTTGGTTGACTATTAAAGACGACAATTTGGCCTACCGACATGTCACCGCTAATTATAACGAACAGACCGAATGTTTTTCTTCTCTGTTTCAGGTCGATTAGGACTATTATAGAGTCTCCTTCCTTTTATCAGCTCTACGTGAATCCTTTTTCCAACTGGTCCACTAGTATAATTGGAATTGCTTTGGGATATGTCTATTTCAATATAAAACATAAGGATGTACATTTAAATAAGGTAAGTTCGAAAGTATTAGATTAAATTGATTTCAACAATAAACCAGGTTAACAAATTTAAACTTTTTTGAGGTAACATTAATGAAAATAGGTGTATATGAAGTATTTTGAAGTTCAAAACCCGAAAATGATAAGCTTATTTCTGTAACACGTACAGTTTTTTGTACAGGGGTTTGGTGGTGGGGAAAAAAGATGACTTAGTATAAACATGTAAAACCTATGTAAAATCTATGGAAATACATTGCTGAGAATTATGTAAATAAAAAATATATTACATGAGATTATTAGGTCTTTTCACACTATCCACTCCACGCCACGCCACTCTACACCACACCACACCACATGTCGTCAACGTATTGGTCCCTTTCACACTTGTCCATATCACGCCACGCCAAACCACGCCACGCCACGCCAGGCCACGCCACGCCACGCCACGCCACGCCACGCCACGCCACGCCACACCACGCCACACCACACCACATCCCTCGTCATTTCACACTTATCAACGTTCCATCAACACCTCATTCACTTGAAAAGTGAGACTGTTCTGTTCAGTTTGTTTTTGCCATTTGGGTGGCATGAGTTTAATTAATTAATGCAAAGAAGGTGCAGGAAATAAAAGAGAATTTTGGGTACACCCATATATTTCGACACGACAAAAAAACAGCGCTTTGACCATTTTGAGAAGCTTCTTGATAATCCCACGAAGTTTTTCGCATTCTTTCGTATGAGCGTGCAATCATTTCAAGAACTGTCTGCAGTTTTAGAAGAAACTTTGCGCATACAAGACACTGTCTTGAGGAAGCCTATTACTACCCAGCAGATGCTGATAGTTTTTTTGTTAGCTTGAAGTAAATAAAACAACAAAAATATTCTTACATGAAATTTAATATCTATATATTCATCGGAAAAATTACGACATATTTATAAAGTTCTTAACTTTAAATGAATTCCTGAATTCCTGAATTCCTGAGAATGAATTCCTCTGCGCTAAATCTAAAACCATTAAAGAAGAAATCTTCGGCTTTTTCTTTTAAATATATCCACTACTTCATCTGCATGAATTTCTGTTCCATAGTGAATGTTCATGAGATCCAAACCATTAAGTCTGTTTTCACTTGTAGTGTTTCGTAAATAGTTTTTCAGTCTCCTTAGGCTCGAGAAAGACCTTTCTGGGGTAGAAGTGGATACAGGAATTTTAGCCAAGATTTGTAGTAATGTGTAAATATTAGGATAAAGGTTTTTATCGCACATATCTAGGCATTCCAAACTAGATTTCGGGGTAGGCGAGATACTTGTCATCACTGTTTTCCATACTTCAAGTTCTGCTTTAACCACTGATATGTTGCTTTCGGGAAGCAGTGACGAGTACATGGAAATTGCTTCTTCAATTTCAGAACTGGCAGTAAAATTTGAAGGTAGCACACCAGATAATGCTGATACTACTTTACGATGTTTGGTAAACCTTTCAACCAATTGTTGAATTGTATGATCAAGAAATGGAATGAACAAATTAATTTTGTAATACGTGCATACATCCAATGCAGGAATGTTCGGTCTATTTAATTGTCTTCCGACGACGCGTGGCATTCGCAGTATACCACCATTTTCTTCCAGTAGTTCCAGTGTCACTTTGCGTCTTCATAGAGATGAAGATATTCGACGTCAGTGTTGTTTCTCAGGAGTTGTAAGACATTAATAATATCATCTACTTGTTTGAATGCCGTGATAAGATCGATGTCAATTGTCTGTAATTGTTTTGATAGCGACAATGTATAGCTCATAACTTTTTGAAGAATCACTAAACACATCACAAAATTGTTGTGATTAAATTAAATATTGTGATTAAATTGGAGTTCTTCGAGAGCATTCACAATCGCTGAATAAATTGCCCTGAATCTTATAATAGCTTCATGTTTGTGGACCCATCGTATTTCACATATTGAAAGCAAGCTTTTTTGGTAACCGACGGGTAGTAGCTCTTGAATTTTTTCTTTCAACAAAGCAGTGCGTTGAGCAGAATGTCGAAAGTAGGAACCAACAGACTGCACAATCCCAATGCAATTTCGGATATTTGCTAATGAACATGAATCAGCAATAGCAAGGTTGAGAGAGTGTGCACTATAGTGTACATAAAGAGCAAGGGGACATTCTTGGCGAACATAAGCTTGGGCACCGTGCAAATACCACTTATAGCTGCAGCCCCATCGTAACCTTGACCAACTACATGAGAACATTCAAGTCCATGCTTTTTCAGAGCTGTAATAATAAGATTTGCGAGACCGGATCCTGAAACATCGACCGTTGGTATGTACTCAAGAAACATCTCTTTAAGTATATGGTCTTTATTATCTGTAAAATCAACATATCGAAGATATAACGAGACTTGTTCTATACGTCCGATGTCGGTGGTTTCGTCAGCCAGGATCGCAAATAGTTTGGCTTTCTTTACTTCTTCAATTATTTTATGTTGAATTAATTCACCACAAATGTCAGTTATTTCGTTTTGGATCTGAGGGCTTGTGTACAGGGCATTCTTCTGTAAAGTATTCAAATGCTCAGCCAGATCTTTATCTCCAGACTCAGCCGCAAACCGCAACAGGGCTCTAAAATTACCATCATTCTGTAGTGGTTGTTCAGGTTCTGGTGATTCTCGTGTAATTTGTACGCGCCCCGAATCGATTTTACCTCTCAAGGAGATGCCTTGTTTGCCGCAAAAAATTATTGCTTTTACGATAGGGATTAGTTTCTTTCGATTCTCCTCTTGTTATCTCTTTCTTTCAGAAGGAAGCTGTTCAGCGACCGAAAAAGCCTGCGAAGACATTACTTTTAGAAAGTTATCTGCCAGTTTTGAATTTCTCTTGTGGTATCCCGATTTCGCATGAGCTTCAAATATTTCTAGGGCATTTTTCTACTTACAAAAAGGTTCGGTTACCAATTGGCTGATCCTTTGATGACCGCCTTTACCTTCATCAAGCGAACGTCCCATTACCACGCAAACTCTGCAGTATGCTCCACTTTTATATTCCGAATATGACAATCAGGGGAATCTCCCCAACCATTTCAATTGAAAGCGCAAGTTTCGTTTTGTGGAAATAGGAAACTTATAATCTCTGGGTGGGTTCCATGGCTTTTTAAAATTTGGACATTAAAATATTCATCCAAGATTTTTTTCTTGATTGGCGTAAAAACCAACATCCAACTTAGCTACAGTTGTAAAAGATGAGGTAACAGGCAAGTTGGCCTGTTGCAGACTAGATGTAGATTCGGCAGTTGAAGGTATCGAACAGGGCACCAGCGACATGGCATCGATTTCGACATTCGGTATTGAGATTGAGGTCGAGGTCGAGGGCCCGCTTGTCATCACAGTCTTCTTATCAGCATGCAAGGTAGCTGAAGCTTTGATAGCTAAATCCAAATTTGTTTCTTTATTAGAAACCCCTTGACTACACCACTTTTTCTAGTAGTCCATACCTTTAAGTTTATCACCCTTCCTTTTTTTCCCCTCCATTTTTCGACAGTAATAATGATTCACGTATCTATACTTAACAAGGTCACCGAATAACACTGCACTAAAATTACTCACTTACACGGTACACTTAATTCTCTTCACTATTCGTTCACCACTTTTCACTTATATTCGCTTTGAGTTCGCATGGAACAATACTGCCGTAAGCGCGGTCACGCGCCGCTTATATAGCAGCCCAGTAGTAGCCGTCCAGAAAGTACCACAAACTTCCACAAAGCTCCGCTTATTCCGACCGAGGGGCGTGTCGAATAATCGAGAAACAACGCAAAGTTTCCATACGATATAAAATAGTTCGGCTACTCGACAAGAGATGGCGTTACAGTGCGCAACGTCCACTAGTTCGGATATATATTCAATTCAAATGTAATAATTTAACTCCCTTCACTTCTCGTATTTTTTCGGTATAATATTAGGTAATATTTGGCTTATTTCGGGGGGGTTTAAACCCCCAAAACCCCCCCTTGGCTACGCCCGTGGTTGCGTGCATGTGGTCCCGCCTGCTGTTGATCTCGAGTAGAACCCTTGTGGCTGAGTATAATTGTGTGGCATGGCGTGGATAGGTGTGTAAACTCCCATCTAGTCCTGTGTACTTGGTGTGGTGTGGCGTGACGTGGAGTGGATAGTGTGAAAAGGATCTTACAGCGACAAAAAATTTTCAGTTTTTGTATACAAGCTTGTTTAGTATCATCATCTCTTTTTAAAAACCAGCAGTAGTCACTCAACATAGATGGGTTCCACTGTCCCTGGTATTTTGTTTCCACCCTCCTGATGTCCTGGTGAAACCTTCCTCCTTGTTCGTCCCTTACTGAAGCCAAATTTTACGGAAAAAACTCAAATGGGAGTATAAATAATGCAGTTTTAAGGACATTCGACACCCTAGTATTCAAGAGTTCATCTATGGGGTTTTTATAGTTTTCATCTTTCTTGTTACCCAGAAATTCACTGCACTTAACCAGTTCCAAGCTGCCAATTCCTTTTCATTTAATTTTTCTTGAAAACGGAAATCACCTAGAAGATTCCTTATTTCAAGTCCAATAAATATAAATTTAACTGAGGCAGCCAATACTGGATGGAAATTCATTTTAAATAAATAAAAAAAAAAAATAAAGAAAATTTTTGTTTTTCTTTAATTCTAAATAAATTGAATAAATAATAATTGTAATGATACACAGTACCTTTTTCAAGTACAAACTATACTAAACAAGCAGTGAGAAAAGTAATTACAACCTAAAGTTTATTGTCCATATAATACCATACAACATGATAGTGGAGAAATCCATTTTTTTTGTCAAAATCTAGGAGGTCAATATAAGTTTAATAACGGTGAACCATTCAAGTCTCTCTGGTCATATAGCAAAATATCCAAAATTTTTCTTTAATTAATTTAATCATTTCTAGGCTCTCTAAAATATTTAATTTTTTGGATTTATTCTCATTATGTAACATTATAAAATTATCATTGAATGTATGTTTTTTTAACATTAAGGGCCGGCTCTATAATGCAAGAATATCCCCAGGTATAAGCTATACTTGGACTAAAATTTGAAACGTCCCTTCTACAGAACGGGTTATCCAAGCGTTTATTCCGAGTATAGCTTATACCTGGTGTATTCTTGCATTGTAGAACCGGCCCTAACTGGTTAGAATAATGAGAATTATTTTATTTTTTTTTATAATTTTTTTTTATGTTTGTTGAGCCTAGTAGAGAAAGATCTTCATGTTTGTCCAGCATAGACATTTGGGCACGACCCGCATTCAATTAAATAAACTTCTGATTTATACCGTTTATTTGTTTGATTTTTATTGTTTTTAATGAGACGTCCTAGATTGTTGTTTGTTTTAAAAGCAATATTTATATTGTTTGTTTTGGATAAATATCTCGACACTAATTTGATAACTTTTTTCGTATATGTAATTGTTTTGAACTCTGTATTTTTGATATTATTGATCGGATATAGTAAATTAATGGCTTTATTACAACTTAAAAAAAAATAATATGGCACGTGCTAGATCACTTCCGTGAAAATATACTACTTTTAATAAGTAGCTACATGAAACGCGAAATAAGATTATACATGAATGTTACAAAAACGAAGTTGACCTGCATAACTGGAAATAACTTTATATGTATATCATTGGCAAAGGGAAAAATCATTGGATAACTTGTTACAAGAAGAAATAGATCATCTAATTCGATCAATGCACCGTGGTGAGCTTACTTATTAAATTTTTTATATCAACATTCAAGTGGAATTTTTATTTTTTTTAGCAAGCTTTTGAGCAAAGCTTTTTTTCCATATATATATATATATATATATATATATATATATATATATATATATATATATATATATATATATATGGATATATATATATCCATATATATATATATATATATATATATATATATATATATATATATATATATATATATATATCCATATATATCCATATATATATCGATATATATATATATATATATATATATATATATATATATATATATATATATATATATATATATATATATATATATATATATATATCCATATATATCCATATATGTATATATATATATATATATATATATATATATATATATATATATATATATATATATATATATATATATATATATATATATATATATATATATATATATATTACAGAAATCTTTCACCCTTTCTCCACGTGGTGCCACCGATCGCCTTCGCCGAACTGTCAATGCGACATCACGTGTCTCTCGGGACCGGTTTCTAGCCTTTCAGCCGTCATCAGCCGAGCTCTAGACGAACGCAAGGAAAGCAGTTCGGAGAGGCAATCGGGGCCAGACCAGATCAACTGGCCTGGCCATTTAAATGACGGGTCGTGATCGCACACAACTCACGCCATCATACGGCGAATGCTCGTAGCAGTCAGGACCGCTCGTAACATTCTGCCTGGAACCTCGCTACCTTGTGGGCATATATATATATATATATATATATATATATATATATATATATATATTTATATATATATATGTATATATATATATATATATATATATATATATATATATATATATATATATATATATATATATATATATATATATATATATATATATATATATATATTATTAGGTGCGTATAAACCCGGTTGGATCACGCAAAGCATTCTGACTCATTTTCGAGTGTTCTTTCTCTCTTCCGTCCACTTTGTTCACGATCTCCTCGAAACTTCGCTCTCTGATGCAACGTTCCACATATGTATTTTGTTCTGTACGTTCTTCTATCCCCAATCTCTGTCGGACTCATTTGTGCCTTTCCCAGATCAGCTCTGACTTGTGTGATCCATGGTACTGTTAACTTGACTCCTTGTATGTATGTAAGAATTCTGTTGGTGAGTTTTGTCAGTGGGAGACTACTGATATGTCCATAGAATTTAAACCTTCTTTTTCTTATGTCCGCCGGCACGTTGGACATTCTCTCTGTGGTCTTTTGAGAATGTAGTCTGTATCCTTCCTCTGTCAGTTTTGGACAGAGAATTTTCCTCAAAATTTTGCGTTCTTCTTTTAAAATGTTTTCTATGCTGCTTTTTGTTTAAGTGTAAGTGTCTCGCTTGCGTATAGTACCCCTGGTTTGATTACTGTGTTGTAGTGTCTTATTTTTGCGTATGTGGATAGGTATTTCTTATTGTATATATTGTGTGTTTTGCCGTATGCCCTCTTCCTCTTCTGTAATTGAGTCTTCTGGGCTATCTTCTCTCCTCCTGTGGGTTCGAGGATCTCGCCCCGGTATTTGAAGTGAGTGACCCTAATTATTTTGCCGTATCTGGTGTTCAAATTTTGGACATCTAATTTTGAGCAGAATAATTCGGTTTTTTGAAAGAAGATTTGTAGGCCGACTTTCTCTGCACATTTCTTAAGGACTTCGATCTGTTTGGTTGCCCTTTTTTCATTGTCTGCGAGTATTGCTAGGTCATCTGCGAATGCCAGGTATAATATTTCTATGTTGTTTTTGGATCGTCCAAGTCCTATTGGTTTCCAGTGTCTTTGATTTTTCAGTTCTTTTTCCCATTCGAAATTTCTCTCATAAATTTCACTTTAGAGGCTGTCAGTCAGTGTCTGCTTGATCAATCGTAGTGTTTTAAGGTCGAGTCCTTGTTCTTCTAGGATGTTGAACAGAGATTTTCGGTCGAATTCAGTCGTATGCTTTCTTGAAGTCCACGAACGTGCAGATGATTGGGACGTTCCTGATAGCTTTGTATTTCAGTATTGTTTTTAAGTTAAATATTTGTTCAGTGTATGAGCGACCAGGGCGAAAGTCTGCCTGGTACTCGCCAATTTTGTGTTTTAATTGTTCTTGTGTTTTCTGGAGAAGGCATGATGAGAGGTGAATTCGTAAGTGACTTGTAGTAAGGAGATTCCTCTGTAGTTCACATCTGTTCTGCCTCAATTTTTGTGCAGCCGGTGGATAACAGCACATTTCCATTCATCTGGTAATTTTTTAATATGTAGTCCGTCTCCACAATCAAACAACCCATATTTTCGCCGACTTCTCGTCGGATGGCTTATACAACCAGTTTTTTGACTTCTTTGGACTGCGTTCAATGAGACAACAGTAATCAAGAGTTATACATCCCCGACCGTTGGGTTCCACAATCTCATGTGGAACCCACAACATCCTGCGTCTCCGCCATAATGATCATTGGTTAGTTGCTTGACAGGGAGGAAGCCCCACCCATTCCCTACATTGGAGGGCACATGTTTCGTCTGTGGGTGATTAGACTCCTCAATATACCGCTCATACATTCTCGCTCATACAGGACCGCTCGTAACATTCTGCCTGGAACCTTGTGGGCATATATATATATATATATATATATATATATATATATATATATATATATATATATATATATATATATATATGTTAAATGGTTTACACTTAACTTTATTTTTTAAAAAAACTTTTATTTAGGATTTTAACACTTTTGTTAGTATTTAAATTGTATTACTTTATTTTGTTTGACTTTGTATATAAATGTAAAAAAAATAAAAAGATTACGTCTATGACGACAATCTTGAAAAGAATAATTAACGTTAACTTATTGTGATCAAAAATAATAATAATGATGATGGCTGGACGGCGGTCCTGGTTCTTATTGTGTTTGGCATGCTGACTTGGCATCTGGGCCTTGTGGGGGACAGGTCACCTTAGGGAACTGCGTCGTATGAGGTTTTGCTGAGGCTGCAGCCTTGAATCTGTTTACTGGAACTGCGGGAAATGACGTGGATGAACGATTCCGTCGACGTGGCTTTAACCTTGGCTTGTTTACTGGCATGGTACTGAGGACATGTGGGTTGAAATGCTGACATGCATTTATATACAATGTTGCAAACTACAATGTTGTAAATATTAATACGAGGGTTGAATGAATAGTGTATACAGGGGTTAAATGGATATATAACAGCTCCCCTTTTAGATAAAAGTTGACGCATGGAGACAACTTTTAGGCACGATTTTTATTGGTGTTGAGTTCGATGACATCTTCTTCTATTGGTTCTTCGAGACGAATACTTGGTCTTCTTTGTGGAAGAATCTTTTTCCATTTTGCTGTGTATGTAGCAAATTTATTTCTTGGAGGTGATGGTGGATAATCGTCATGAGAGATAGCGATTCCTATAGGTGCTCTTCTTCGTCTTCGACATTTGCAAAGGATATAGAGTGTTATTAGAGCAATAATAACAGTGATCGTAAGGATTGTGAACCAGCTTTGGTGTTTCTTCACGAATGGTTGATGTATCAAATCATCCAGTTGGTTTGAATATTGATTTAGTTTGTGATTTGCAATATTCAAATCTTCGAAATCAATTTTATTTATCTTTAATGGTTTTAACTCAGGGATTTCGAGTTTCTCCGGAAGATGTTTGCAACAATCATAGGGGATTTGAATTGGATTTATATTATACGTAATATTTTCGTAAGCATCTATTTCCCTTTGTCCCTGTATTCTTGTGCTTCCTACAAAAGCATTGCATTCTGGTTGTAATTTTAATATAGCATTGGTTTCCAGCATTTTTGTTATGATATCTCTGTTGCCACATTTTATGGTTATTGGTAATATATCAGATACCATGATTAGCCATATGTTTAAGTTTAATTTATTGATATTATAATCAGTTGCCATAATGATTGAATTTTGACAAGTACGTGGAAGGCGTTCTTGGTGTTTCAACAATTGAGCTTCACATATTGCGTCACTATCAATTGGATATGGAAATGTGTCCAAGCAGATTCTTATTTTCCTTCCAGATGGCTTACATTTGTCTGGGTTCTCAATAATGGTGTACAACAATGAATCATCACTTCGCGCGATAAATTTTGTATTTACTGTTAAAATATGATGTAAATGTGTGCGATTGTCTAATATTGGAATCGGATAGAGTCGAAAGAGTGTGTAATCTTCGGGTTCAATTAAAGGGATGTTTAATACAAATATGATTCTCGTATCTATCTGAAAAGCTTTCAATTCAATTATATCAAGATAGTAAGGAATTGATGCTGTCGAAATTTGTAAAGGGAGATTGTTTCTCTTGAGAGATTGTGAAATATGCTTTAATGAATCCATTAGATCAACAGGGGTTATAATTGAACTGTGTAATATATGTAATCGAGCGAAAGTTATGGAATTTATAATATCATTGATCGTATTTTCAATGAAAGTGTAACTTTCCATTAATAATTCACATATGTTCAGAGTTGTAATTTGGGCTGAATAATAATTCAATTGGTTAGAAATATCCATTATTGATTCACGAATTTTTATAATATCATTATTAAATGTTTCTTCGTCAACTTGTAATTTTTGGATGGTAGAATTAAAGTTCTTAATAACTGATGTTGTTACAGTTATTTGGTTCTTCAGTAGATTTTCAATTTGATATTCATCATGGATGACTTTATTAATGCATTCGTTAAAATATTCTCCATCAGCTGCATCTAGATTGCCGGTTATGGATTTCCATATAGTGCCTATGCCATTAAGTATACCGCGTTTTTCTCTAAAGTTATACTTTTTAGTATCACTAATTATTTCAGTATATTTTAGGTTAATTGATCTTGAAATTTGAGACAGAAGATTAATATGAGTTTGTACTTCCGATTTAAAGGCTGTCATACGGGGTGTGTTTTCCTCGATGGTATCTATTAGGTTTTCTAGGATTTTGTCGTTCCTCATTATGTTGTCTTGAATGAGATGTAAGTCTTTATAGACAAGTAATGTCCATTTGTCGTTTGATAGTTTAATTAGTCCATCTTCATGTAGATATATTCCGATTGTATTATTGATTGGGGTGATTAAATATTGGGGTTGTACATTGGAGAGGACTCCGAATAATCTGAAAATAAATTATTCGTGATAGGGCTTGAGTCTGTCAAAATTTACTTTCGATTGTTGTTGTGTCTCAGGGTTTAATAATACAGCTGAATTTTGAAAAGTTTCTTTGATTTCGAAAGGGCCATTGAATTTATTTTGAGCTTTGTCTTTAATTTGCGATTCTTTAATGTATACTTTATCTCCAATTTTGAATTCATAAAGGTTTTCGGATAAGTTTTTATCAAAACGTAACTTTGCTTTTTCTTTTCTCAATTGCGTTTTTTTCACGGGCTGTCTTATAATAGTATTGCATGCGATTGTTTAAATCCCTAACATATTTCGAAATTAAATTTTTTTCATTGTATAAAGTTTCAGGGGGTCTCGTTGTAGTATGTCCAAAGATTAACTCGAAAGGGGTAAATCCATGGGTTTTGTTTTGTGTATTGTTATAACATATGACAGTATAGGGAAGGATATTGAAAGGATGTTCCTCAGGGTGTTCTTGTGTGTGAGCTCTGATCATTTCAGCTAAGGTTGCATGAAATCTTTCTAGTGATCCGTTTGATTGAGGGTGGCTTATACTAGAGAATGTTAGTTTAATATCATATAGTTCACAAAGATCCTTCATTAGGGTATTGTCGAATTCGCGTCCTTGATCGCAATGAATCCGTAAGGGTGTTCCGTAATGTTGAAAATACACCAGTAATGTATTAACGATTGTTCTTGCTGTCTTGTCTTCGATTGGGTAGGCTTGAGTGAATTTAGTGAGTTCATCCCTTATCGTTAGAGCATAATTTTTTATAGGGAATTCAAAAATATCAATGTTGATTCGCTCAAAAGGAGTTTTTGGTGTTTCCGTGATTACTAGAGGTCTGTTTAGGTTCCTTCTATTAATTTTGACTCTTTGGCATGTTTCGCATTTTTTTATGAAATTTTCAACGTCTTTTGTTAGGTTTTGCCAATTATATTTTTCTTTAATTCGACGTGTAGTTTCATTAATTCCTCTATGGAGATTTGTTTTTCCATTATGATATTGATCAAGAATTATGGGTATTTCATCTTGTCCAGGGTTTTTAACGAGATTCTGACATATTGTTAGTTGTATATCTTGGTCTGCGAAGATGTAAGAGAATATCTCTAATACTGGGATTTCTATTTGGTTTTCCACGTAATAAGTTTCCTGTGGTTTGAATTCATTCTGATATTTATATAAGATGTAGAATAAAAGGGGTGTAACTGAAGTTGGGTCGAAGGGAAGTGGAATTATAAAATATCTTCGTTTTTTGACGGATTTGCTATCAAGAATATTTAGTTCATTTATCTTTAAATCAGTGTTTTCATTAAGTATGTCATCAATTATATTGTGGTGAAATTCTTCCAATTTGTTTTGCCAAAAGAATGTGATTATATTTTTGTGGGATTTGTCTAACAATTGATTATTAGAAATTTTAATTTTAGAGTAATCAATTAATGATCTGTTGTCGTAAAGTTCAATAAATTTATCATATTCTTCCGAGATTTCCTCAGTATTGTCATTAGCAGTTTCATTATGGTCACTATCATTATCAGATGTTTCATTAGATGCATATATTGGTAAATTTAATTTAGTTTGAAATTTTGAACATTCTTTAAAGTGATTTATTTTAATTCGGGATAATGCGTCTGCGTTCTTATTGGTTTTTCCAGATTTGTGAATAATCTTGTAATCATATTCTTCGAGTTTTAATCGCCATCGGGCTAATCTGCTTCCAGGGTCTTTAATTGAAAATAGCCAGGTAAGTGGGCGATGATCTGTTACGAGTGTGAACTTTCTACCAAATAAATACGGTCTGAAGTGTTTTACTGCCCATACTATAGCAAGTAATTCACGTTCAATTGTGGAATATTTTACTTCGGCACTGCAAAGGGTTCTGGATGCGAAGGCTATTGGTAAATCTTTTCCAATAGGTCCTTGTGATAGAACTGCTCCTATTGCAAATGAACTGGCATCAGTTGTTAACACGAAGGGTTGTTCGAAGTTTGGATATACGAGAATCGGATCTGTCATTAAGGCGGTTTTTAATTCATTAAATGACTGTTTACAGTTTTCATTGAAATTAAATGTTATATCTTTATGAAGTAGGTTTGTTAAAGGTTTCGAAATCTTTGCAAAATTTGGTATGAAACGGCGATAGTATCCTACTAAGCCTAGGAATGATTTGATTTCTTTAGGTGTTCCCGGTTGTGGAAAGTCTTTGATACATTGAACTTTTGTTGGATTTGGTTTTACTCCATTTGGGGTTATTAAGTGTCCTAAATAAGCAACTTCTTTTTTCAAAAATTCACATTTATCAGGTTGTATCTTAAGATTTGCATTTCTAAGTCTTTTAAAAACTTCTTCTAATCGGGATAAGTGTTCGTGGATTGTAGGCGAATAAATGATAATGTCGTCCATATAAACCAAACATCGTTCGTTTTGTATTCCTACTAGAATGTTATCCATGACACGTTGGAATGTTGAAGGGGCATTCTTTAATCCGAAAGGCATTCGTATGAATTCATAATGTCCGTTTTCTACTGAAAAGCCTGTTTTAGAAATATCCGAAGGATTGATTTCGATTTGATGAAATCCTGATGCAAGATCTAAAGTTGAAAAATATTCACATTTGCCTAGTTGATCGAGGATATCAGAAATATTCGGTAGAGGGTATTTGTCGTCAATAGTAACTTCATTCAATTTTCTGTAGTCGATGACAATACGCCATTTTTGTTTTCCGGATGAATCTAATTTCTTGGGGATGACCCAAACTGGGGATGACCATGGCGATATAGAGGGTCGTATGATTCCTTGTTTCAGCATATCGTTAATTTGTTTTTTTACTTCTTCTTTATGGATGTGTGGATATCTGTATGATTTTGTAAAAATTGGTTTCGAATTATTTGTATCTATTGTATGTTTGATTTCGTTTGTAAACGTTAATTCGTCATCTTCCATGTAGAAAATATCTTGATAATTCAAACATAAGTTTGTTATTAGTTCTGTTTCTTCTTCGTTAAGATGGTCTGTGCGAAGTTGGTTTTTTATTTCTTGAACTCTATCAATCTGGTTTAGATTTTGAAAATTATTTGGATTAAAATTTTTTATTTCGAAAGGTTCTATTTGGATATCAGAAAATTCGATTGTTTTTGGGATTGCATTCACATTTAATATTGATGTTAGAAATTCTCCTTGTTCATTAACATGTACTAGGGCGTTTGGAATATGAACTTTTTCTTTTTCTTGTTTAAATAAAATTGCATCTGTGTTGTTAAGATTACATTTTAATTTAAATATTTGTTCTGTTCTGCCATTGATTTGAATTTTGTTTTGATTAAAGTTTTCAATATCGTTTGCTTTAAAAAGAGGTACTGTTTTAAAGTTAGTTATTAATTGTTTGTTTTGCAGATCAATTGTGCATTGGTAATGTTCGAAAAAATCTAGTCCTAGAAGTCCATCAAATTCTATGTCTAAATCGTATATAAAGACTTTATGTGGATCTCCGTCTGTGAATGGTACAAGGGTTGATTGTGTAATTAATAATTTTTCATCGGTTATACCTTGGATGGTTAGGTTTTCTGGAATGCGATTTCTGTAGTTTTTAACTGTATTTTCTTTAAATATTGAAATTCCTGCTCCTGTGTCTATCAAAATTTTGAAAGTGTTGGTAGCATCTTTGATGTAATAAAGATTGCTCGAATCTATTGTAAACATAGGATTTACAAAAATTTCTGATCTATGAGGTTGAGAGTTGGTTTGATTGAATTCAGAGTTTGTATATGTTCGAGGGATGTTTCTTTGTTGTCTGAAGATTCTATCGGAGGGTGGTTGTGATCTGTAGTTATGGGAAAATTTTGGTTGATATCAGCTTCGTCGTAATATTCGGGTTGCAATTCAAGTTCTTGGGGGAATTGTTGTTGAGAAGTGTTTGTATAAAATTCATTTTGTTGGTAATCTTCCTCTTGATAAAATTCCGGTTGCGAATAATAATCTGGTTGAATATATTCTTCAAATTGGTTGTCGTAATACACATCTTGGTTAATAAGATGGGCTCTTTGGTGATTTGTGTTGAAGTTCTGGTTAAAATTTGGATTTCTTTGTATTACTGAAGGGCGTTGTTGAAAGTTTGAATTTTGTGGTTGATTATTTTGAATATTTGGTCGTAATTGGAATTGTGGTGGTTGGTTTTGAGATTGCGATTGATTTGGAAATTGTGGTCTATTCGGAAAGTTTTGTGTTGATCGTTGGTAGTTAGGATTTGGAGTTCCTTGATTCATTTTTGAATAGCAATTGTTCGCAAAATGACCTAAACGTCCGCAATTTGAGCATTTCGGGGTTTGTAAATTTGGTCTTTTAATTTGTTGATTTGGATGTTGTATTAAGGGTGGTTGTCTATACGTGTTTTGTTTGTTTGGTTGGTTAAATTTTTGATTTTCAAAGTAAGATAGTTGTAGTTCACGTCTAATTCGTTTTTTCGCTAAGAATAAATCAGTTGGGTTGCTCGCACGAATTATATGGCCTATTCTTGGTTCTAATCCGGTTAATAAAGTGTTTAGTACCATTGAATCAATTAAATTTGATTGAGCATCTTTTTCGCTGTTTGAAAGATGGGATCTACGAATTACAGATTGTAATCGGGCATCTAAAACTTCAAGACGGTTCACGAACATCATTGGAGATTCATTAGGTAGTTGTCGTAATCGTTGTAGATCTTGGATTAACGAGGACATATCTCTGGTGTCTCCAAAATGTGTGTTTAGTAGGCTTTTAATTTCTTGATAGGATGTTGGATTTCGAGAATTAATAATTTGTGCTGCTTTACCACGAAGTCTATTTTTGATGTGAATGACTAGTAGTAGTTTTTGATTGCCTGTTGCCATACTGTTAGCACAATCACAAGCGCTCAAGAAAGTGTGTAAAAACATTTGTTCTCCATCGAACTCAGGGACTATTGAAAAAATTTCAGATAGTTTGTAAGGTTCAATTTCGATTTCGTTTTCACTCATTTTGATTGATTTAAATGGCTTGGTTATTATTAATGACTTATATTTTTATATAACCAATGTTTTGATGTTATAAGGTTTTGATGTTGTAAATGGAATTAACTAATAATAGCTAATATTTATGAGAAAATGAAAAAGTTTCTTAATCACTCATTCCAATATCGTACAATATAGTATAATATCGCGAAATAAGTAAAAGAGAAAAATATAAAACGAGATGATTAGTTGTTGTACTTACAAGAGTTTTCCAAAGATCATCTTTGTCTTGTTCTCTGTCAGCATTGACTACCAGGGGCTTCACCAGGTGTTCCTATCCGTAGTTTAAAGACGAGTGAGGACGCCGCAGATTTCTGGTTCTCTTGTTCTTCTTCTGGTTAGCTTGGATGAAGGATTGGAATCCACCGTTGTAGTTAGACCTTTTTCTTGTTCTATCAACGTTCCAGCTGATCCTACCGACTGCGCCAATTTTGTTAAATGGTTTACACTTAACTTTATTTTTTAAAAAAACTTTTATTTAGGATTTTAACACTTTTGTTAGTATTTAAATTGTATTACTTTATTTTGTTTGACTTTGTATATAAATGTAAAAAAAATAAAAAGATTACGTCTATGACGACAATCTTGAAAAGAATAATTAACGTTAACTTATTGTGATCAAAAATAATAATAATGATGATGGCTGGACGGCGGTCCTGGTTCTTATTGTGTTTGGCATGCTGACTTGGCATCTGGGCCTTGTGGGGGACAGGTCACCTTAGGGAACTGCGTCGTATGAGGTTTTGCTGAGGCTGCAGCCTTGAATCTGTTTACTGGAACTGCGGGAAATGACGTGGATGAACGATTCCGTCGACGTGGCTTTAACCTTGGCTTGTTTACTGGCATGGTACTGAGGACATGTGGGTTGAAATGCTGACATGCATTTATATACAATGTTGCAAACTACAATGTTGTAAATATTAATACGAGGGTTGAATGAATAGTGTATACAGGGGTTAAATGGATATATAACATATATATAAATATATATATATATATATATATATATATATATATATATATATATATATATATATATATATATATATATATATATATTCCTCACTGGTTATGTTGAAGGCTAGCCTGCGTCTGCCCATGATTTTTTGTGCTTCGGCTTGTCAAAATGGATCCACTTTTCATCACCCGTCACAACTCAATGAAAAAACCTTTTCTTTTCTGTCTGGCAAGCAACATTTCGTAACCAGTTTTTCGCCTTCAAAAGTCTCTTTTCTTCAATTCATATGGAGCCTATTTCTTTTATGTGGAGCCTATTCCTTCATTCCTGATCTTTCCCAATAGTGTAGACGTTCGGAAATGGTGGATTGGGCAACATTCAACGCCTATGTCAATTGCTTCAATGTATGAGTTTAGTCTTTATCCAATAATGCAAACAATAGCAAAATAATTAAGTTTTTTTGGGTTAGAGCATGTTCACTATAAGATTCAACCAAACATTGATAACTTATAGCTGCAGTTTTCTTTAAAAGACAGAATATTCAGTGATGATGATGTTAATAATGAGCTGACTTTTGATGACTTATGTTTATACCCTAAAATGTAATACACATCATTAGTCTATATCAACAAATATATTAGTTGTATAAATAAAACAAAGTTGTCTAATTTCCAGTTATATTTTTCTCTAAAATATAATCGTTTCACTACACTGTAGATTCTTCGGACGGTTGACAAATTGTTTTGTGACAAATAGGAGGTACTAAGTAATGAAGTAATTTTACATGTTTTTTCTGGGAATTCCCAGAACCTTTACTCAGACTTTTTTTGACATATTTAATAGGGGATAATGGTTGAGGTATATTTGAAGATTAGTTAAGAATTGTATTTGTGACGGTTGATTTTCAAACATTCTAGTAAATTCAGTTTGGTACCCTTATTTTCTATGTGTGAGCTTTTAAAATCATTATTAAATGTATGTTTTTCTTTAATAAGATATTCCGCGTTGTTGCGCCCATTTTATTATTTAGATAGCTGCACTTGTATTTTATGATTCTGAGGTTAAATGATCTACCTGTTTGTTCTATATAAAATTTATTGCACGAGCTACAATTTATTTGGTAGACGCCTGTTTTATTGTGTTTGAAGGCTGTTATAAAGGCTACATTTGTATTAAAGCTGTTAAGATATGTTTTAAGTTTTTCAGATATATGTCTTTAATAAGAAAGAGTTTTATATCCAAATTCTTTAATTTTAATTCTAGGGTAGGCTTCAGAAAGAGCTTTATTTTTCTGTTTTTTTTTAGAGACTATTTTATCAACTGTTGAAGCTGGATAGCTGTTATTAACTGCAATTTGCTTAATTAAATTTAATTCTATTTTGTATTTGTCTGGATTTAGAGGAACATTGATTAGGCCATGAATCATACTATAACGGCCATGCATCATGCTAATTCTAAAACTAAACTATGTACTATTTATGAAGTGAAGTTTACTAAGCCTTAATTTAATAATTTAAAAAGTTGACTGAAAGGAATCGGTCCTTTATCTCGGTTCATGATTTTCTTACATTTTTTTATTTGAATGTTTTCATATGCATCCAAAGCCCTATTATTATTTACACTTTTAATTACTCTTAAATTACTAATATCTATACTGTGGTCGTGTTCGATTGCATGTTGGGAAACACAAGATTTTTCTTTCTCCCATATCTAATATTCTTTATATCTTATCAATATGGATCTTTTTGTTTGCCCAATATACCTTCGATCACAGTCTTGACAACTAATTTCGTAAATCCCCGACTTTTCATGTTGCTTTACTTTATCCTTTGGATTACCCAGAACTTCTCTTAATTTATTATATGGTTTGTACACAACCTTAATGTCCACTTTTTTCAAGACTTTGTCTAGTCCTCTTGTTAATTGGGCATCAAATGGTATTACAATGAATTTTTTTGTGTTCTGATCCTTTTGAAAAATCGAAGATTCTTTCAATAATTTTCCGAACTTATGTTTTCTAATTAATTTATCTACAATGTTCTTATTATAACCATTCACTTCAGATAACTTAACTTAATTGTTACAAAGAATTAAAATTAATTAGGGAGGTAATCGAACACGACCACAGTATAGATATTAGTAATTTAAGACTAATTAAAAGTGTTAATAATAATAGGGCTTTGTTAATAATAATAAGACTTAATTCGAATTAAAATTTAGGCTATGTACGTAAGAGCAAATTGTGCCTATATTGCATTCATCGCTACAACGACTAAGGAAAGATGAAAACAACATTCTTTGCAGCAGAATTAGCCTCCCGAGGATATTATCTCAAATGGGTTTTGCATATCTGACCATTAATAAAAGACAAATATTAATGTAATCACGATTGCGAGGATGACGGTTTGACTACTTAAATTCTATACAAAAATACAGATTAGAAAATCGTGATATTATCTACCTCGATGAAACATAGTTCGAAAATGCGATCTTCTAGAAGTATTAAATACATTTAATATTAAAAAGGAATATATATGTGGTATCATTGCTGTTGATATGGGACTTATGGTTTTACGCCTTGCCCCGTATTACTTTATTTTTAATCCAATTGAGCATATATGGCATCAGGTAAAATCCAATGTTAGAACCGAAAATATTTCTCCGACTTAATGCAACTGCTGCAACATTAATTAGGAAGGTTGTAGTTAGTATTCCCAAAGAAAATTGGATAAATTCGATTTACCATGTTATTAAAATTGAAGATTCCTATGTATCATTTGCTAACAATATAAAATCACTTATTATTAATGTAGATCAACGTGACAGTGAGAGCGAAACTGAATTAAATGTATTATTAAATTTAAGTTATAATTTTTATTGTATTAATAAATTCAAAATGCACAAACCAATAATCAATGTTTCAATAATTTAATTATAATTTAACAATATTTTATTTTTCCTAAAATTATACCACTCCGACTCTGGCGCCTTTTAAGAAACTAGGAATATTTTTATTGAAATTTATTGGGGCAATAAACATTTTGTCGAAGGGCAACGAAATATCTTGAAACGGACTATACCTGCTATTTGTCACAATACAATTTCATTATGTATCGTCTTTAAACGCGTTGTTTTAGAGAAAAATGTAAGTAGAAATTAGACAACTTTGTTTTGTTTATACAATTTAGTATGCATTTCCATCAAGAAAATGTCGCAACCATCCTCAAATGTATTAGTATCGCCATCTGTAGCCGAAACACTTATTATAATTGATTATGCATTACAGGGATAGTCATTTTTTTTCTTAAGAGATTGGAGTAGAAAAAAAAGAGCGAGCAATTTCTTTTGTTCCATCCTCAATCAGTGGTTGTTTGCTGATTCTCATCGGACCTTTTCTGTCGTCGTCGAAATATGTTAATTTACGCTTTGCCAGAGACAGCTAATTTAGTTTCCATTTCCCCCTCTATTTACGCATTCATCCCCGGTTCCTCCCTTTGGAAACCTATATTTTTCGTTATCCTCGTGATTTATTCAGACGAATCTGCAATTGTTTTTTAATGCGACGCCATTAAATTTTAATTTCTCTCCATTGTGTCATTTTTGAAAAGCCTTTTTCGCTCGCTTAATACGCCGTTGTTTTATCGGGACTTTTTTTAGTCATTTATATCCGATGAGTGAAATGAAAGGTAAAAAACACTTGGAATTTGTTAAAATTTTATCCATATACGTAAAATAGAAAGTTTTATTATTGTTGGTTTAATTCCATCAATAAGCTCAATGTATTCCTGATATAATAGAGTGATTTTTTATTATTCTTTTAATACAGGGTGAGGCAATTGTCGCATTATCTTTCTTTTTCCTTTTCTTTTAGCCTTCATGTCGCCCGATATTAAGCATAGGTTCTCACTTCCATTTATTACGGTTTTGTGCAATTCTCATCCATAGCAACCCTGTAATCCTTCACAGATCATGCCATTTCGTTTCATTTCTTAGTTTGGTAGAACCTTATGCGACCTACATGTGAATTTCCATCAAGAAAATACCGCAACCATCCTCAAATGTATTAGCATCGCCATCTCTAACCGAAACACTTATTATAATTGATCATGCATTACAGGGATAGTCATATTTTTTCTTAAGAGATTGGAGTGGAAGAAAAAGAGCGAGCAATTTCTTTTGTTCCGTCCTCAATCAGTGGTTGTTTGCTGATTCTCATCGGACCTTTTCTGTCGTCGTCGAAATGTGTTAACTTACGCTTTGCCAAAGACAGCTAATTTAGTTTCCATTTCCCCCTCTATTTACGCATTCATCGACGGTTCCCCCTTTGGAAACCTATATTTTTCGTTGTCCTCGTGATTTATTCAGACGAATCTGCAATTGTCTTTTAATGCGACGCCATTAAATTTTAATTTCTCCCCATTGCGTCATTTTTGAAAAGCCTTTTTCGCTCGCTTAATACGCCGTTGTTTTATCGGGACTTTTTTTAGTCATTTATATCGGATGAGTGAAATGAAAGGTAAAAAACACTTGGAATTTGTTAAAATTTTATCCATATTAGTAAAATAGAATGTTTTATTATTGTTGGTTTGATTCCATCAATAAGCTTAATGTATTCCTGATATAATAGCGTGTTTTTTTGTTATTCTTTTAATACAGGGTGAGGCAATTGTCGCATTATCTTTCTTTTTCCTTTTCTTTTAGCCTTCATGTCGCCCAATATTAAGCATAGGTTCTCACTTCCATTTATTACGGTCTTGTGCAATTCTCATCCATAGCAACCCTGTAATCCTTCACAGATCATGCCATTTCGTTTCATTTCTTAGTTTGTCAGAACCTTATGCGACCTGCATGTGAATTTCCATCAAGAAAATACCGCAACAATCCTCAAATGTATTAGTATCGCCATCTCTACCCGAAACACTTATTATAATTGATCATGCATTACAGGGATAGTCATATTTTTTCTTAAGAGATTGGAGTGGAAGAAAAAGAGCGAGCAATTTCTTTTGTTCCGTCCTCAATCAGTGGTTGTTTGCTGATTCTCATCGGACCTTTTCTGTCGTCGTCGAAATATGTTAATTTACGCTTTGCCAGAGACAGCTAATTTAGTTTTCATTTCCCCCTCTATTTACGCATTCATCGACGGTTCCCCCTTTGGAAACCTATATTTTTTGTTATCCTCGTGATTTATTCAGACGAATCTGCAATTGTCTTTTAATGCGACGCCATTAAATTTTAATTTCTCCCCATTGTGTCATTTTTGAAAAGCATTTTTCGCTCGCTTAATACGCCGTTGTTTTATCGGGACTTTTTTTAGTCATTTATATCCGATGAGTGAAATGAAAGGTAAAAAAACACTTGGAATTTGTTAAAATTTTATCCATATAGGTAAAATAGAAAGTTTTATTATTGTTGGTTTAATTCCATCAATAAGCTCAATGTATTCCTGATATAATAGCGTGATTTTTTGTTATTCTTTTAATACAGGGTGAGGCAATTGTCGCATTATCTTTCTTTTTCCTTTTCTTTTAGCCTTCATGTCGCCCAATATTAAACATAGGTTCTCACTTCCATTTATTACGGTCTTGTGCAATTCTCATCCATAGCAACCCTGTAATCCTTCACAGATCATGCCATTTCATTTCCTTTCTTAGTTTGATAGAACCTTATGTGACCTACATGTGAAATTTGAACCCGTTATGTCAGTTAGTGTGTGTTTGGTAGATGTTTGTGCCACGAAAAGTTACTCTGGCGATTTTTACTATAGTTAAATAAATTAAACAAAGAATTTGTGTGAAATTTTATTTCAATGAAATTTCTGCAACGGATGCATTGAGAATGTTGCAGAGAGCCTATGGGGATCCTGCTATCTTTAGAACCAGAATATTTCAGTGACATAGAGCATCTTGTGAAGGCCGTGAGATTCTGTTGAAAATTTGCTTCATGCCAGCTGGCCATCAACCTCTGTTAACAACGATAACATCGAGAAAAATTAAAAAATATTGCTTAAAAATCGCTGTGTTAACATTAGAGACATAGTAGAAGATTTTCGCATCTGTTATGGATGATCTCAACACATTTTGGTTGATATTCTGGGCATGGAACGCGTCATCTCATATAATATAATTGTGCGTGAATTTTTCACCAAACATGATCGAAATGATCGTTCAAGCACCGTATTCGCCAGATAGGGCTACTTTTTCTTCCTTTCGAAATCTAATATCCGCTCTGTAGAACGCCTTTTGACTTGTTTAAGGACTTTAAAAAGAGTTCGCTGAATTCTTTTTAAAGAATTGATCATTCTTTATAAAGAATGATCAGAAGACCATTCCGGTGGAGGCGTATTCTAAATACATGGATTATGGGATCAAGCGTTGGCATGGATGTATCAAATCAAATGGAGCGATAATGAATATTTGTATTAAAATTGCAAAAAAAATGTTTTTTACGAGTCCCGCTCAATGTTGATTATATGGTATATATATATTTATATTATAAAGATGTCGGCCACAAAACGCTTCCATAGTTTTCCATTATAAATCATCAGGGGTATCGATCCGTTCGATCTGTGAAGGGTCACGACGTTTCGCCATCTCACGTCATAGTCAAATCTCATTTGGCACTTTCAAGTGTTGTTGTTTTGCATTTTCAAGTTTCCCCCTCCCCCACGATGAATACAGGCATTCTGTCTAGTTACTAAAAACAATTTCCTTTAAGTGTGTCTGCATGAGTCCTTGCACTCGCTCTTATAGGCCGGTTACTGCGCAATTTTTATCGGGGTAGTGTGGGGCTGTTCGCAGCTCTCGGCTCCGCTTCCGGGCGATTTTTCCTCGTCGCCACGGTACAGTGTTTGTTCTTTCTTTATAAGTGATTACCATACTTTTGCAAGCATCATTTCGCATATTTAGCACATCCCTTTCCTCTGTTTCAAAGGGTTTCTCTGATTGTTCGGACAACGGATTCAGTTCGAATTTTGTCGCCTATTTGTAGATGATGCAGGAACAGTGGTTTGTTTTTTTTTCGTAGTTTTAATGTTCTTGTATTCCCTATCGAGATCAATCTATTTGTTTGTCCTGTGAATGTTCTGTTGCAGTCGGAACAAGATATAATTTCCCGCATAATTTTCTATTCTGACTTCGTCCTCGGGGCTTTTCAGGATGTTTGCGATTGTTTGTGTGCAGGTTGTTTGGTGCATTTGGTTCTTGATCCTCTACTGTTCTTCGTGTTTGGATTTCCTGGGAGCGAATGGGTTTCCTGATGCAGTTTTCTGAATATCAATTTTGTCAAAGACTCATTTAATGTAATATGTAAAATTTACATAAATAAATGTAAATTTTAACAATTCTACACCGTTTTTTTTAGCCTGTACTTATCCATAATAAAACTCGCACGTCTACACTACAAAACGGACAAACCCAAACTGGCACAAATATCACATAAAAAAAATGGCGCTGAAACAAAATTTGCGTGGGTTTGCCCCAACCACTAGTACAGATCCTAGAGTCATAAAATGATTATTCGAAATAAATAGTGCAGCAGATTGCTTGGCCTTCGCAGGAGACACTGCCGTTCTCGTAGACTTTGACCTCACGACCAGCGATTCATCAGAACCAGAATATATACTGGACAACAAAAAAAAATGTAGCATTAAAAATATAAATATTAAACTCGTCTAATTTTATTATAGTACAACATAATGCACGGGCGTAGCCAAGGGGAGGTTTTGGGCACGGGCGTAGCCAGGGGGTTCAAACGCCTCCCGAAATAAGCCAAATATTACCTAATATTATACCGAAAAAATACGAGGAGTGAAGAGAGTTAAATTATTACATTTGAATTGAATATATATCCGAACTAGTGGACGTTGCGCATAGTAACGCCATCTCTTGTCGAGTAGTCGAACTATTTTGTATCGTATGGAAACTTTGCATTGTTTCTCGATTATTCGCCACGCCCTTCGGTCGGAATGAGCGGAGCTTTGTGGAAGTTTGTAGTAGTTTCTGGACGGCTACTACTGGGCTGCTATATAAGCGGCGCGTGACCGCGCTTACGGCAGTATTGTTCCATGCGAACTCGAAGCGAATATAAGTGAAAAGTGGTGAACGAATAGTGAAGAGAATTAAGTGTACCGTGTAAGTGAGTAATTTTAGTGCAGTGTTATTCGGTGACCTTGCTAAGGATAGATACGTGAATCATTATTACTGTCGAAAAATGGAGGGGAAAAAAGGAAGGGTGATAAACTTAAAGGTGTGGACTACTGGAAAAAGTGGTGTAGTCAAGGGGTTTCTAATAAAGAAACAAATTAGGATTTAACTATCAAAGCTTCAGCTACCTTGCATGCTGATAAGAAGACTGTGATGACAAGCGGGCCCTCGACCTTCACAATACCGAATGTCGAAATCGATGCCATGTCGCTGGTGCCCTGTTCGATACCTTTAACTGCCGAATCTACATCTAGTCTGCAACAGGCCAGCTTGCCTGTTACCTCATCTTTTACAACTGTAGCTAAGTTGGATGTTGGTTTTTACGCGAATCAAGAAAAAATCTTGGATGAATATTTTAGAGTCCAAATTTTAAAAACGCCACGGAACCCACCCACAGATTATAAGTTTCCTATTTCTACAAAACGAAACTTGTGCTTTCAATTGAAATGGTTGGAGAGATTCCCCTGGTTGTCATATTCGGAATATAAAAGTGGAGCATACTGCAGAGTTTGCGTGGTAATGGGACGTTCGCTTGATGAAGGTAAAGGTGGTCATCAAAGGATCGGCCAGTTGGTAACCGAACCTTTTTGTAAGTGGAAAAATGCCCTAAGCGAAATTCAGAACTGGCGGATAACTTTCTAAAAGTAATGTCTTCGCGAGGTTTTTTGGTCACTGAAACGTGTGTCTTCTGAAAGAAAGAGACAACAAGAGGGGAATCGAAAGAAACTAATCCCTATCGTAAAAGCAATAATTTTTTTGCGGCAAACAAGGTATCTCCTTGAGAGGTTCGGGGCGCATACAAATTACACCAGAATCACCAGAACCTGAACAACCACTACAGATTGATGGTAATTTTAGAGCCATGTTGCGGTTTGCGGCTGAGTCTGGAGATAAAGATCTGGCTGAGCATTTGAATACAGAAGAATGCCCTGTACCCAAGCCCTCAGATCCAAAACGAAATAATTGACATTTGTGGTGAATTAATTCAACATAAAATAACTGAAGAAGTAAAGAAAGCCAAACTATTTGCGATTCTGGCTGATGAAACTACCGACATCGGGCGTGTAGAACAAGTCTTGTTATATCTTCGATATGTTGATTTTACAGATAATAAACACCATATACTTAAATAGATGTTCCTTGAGTACATTCCAACGGTCGATGTTTCAGGATCCGGTCTCACAAATCTTATTATTACAGCTCTGAAAAAGTATGGACTTGAATGTTCTCATGTGGTTGGTCAAGGTTACGATGGGGCTGCAGCTATGAGTGGGTATTTGCACGGTGCCCAAGCTTATGTTCGCCAAGAATGTCCTCTTGCTCTTTATGTACACTGTAGTGCACACTCTCTCAACCTTGCTATTGCTGATTCATGTTCATTAGCAAATGTTCGAAATTGCATTGGGATTGTGAAGCCTGTGGGTTGCTACTTTCGACATTCTGCTCATCGCATTGTTTTGTTGAAAGAAAAAAATCAAGAGCTACTACCCATCGGTAACCATAAAAGCTTGCTCTCAATGGGTGAAATACGGTGGGTCCACAAACATGAAGCTATTATAAGATTCAGGGAAATTTATTCAGCGATTGTGAATGCTCTCGAAGAACTCCAATTTAATCACAATAAGGAAACATCGCAACAAGCCGCCCAATTGCTAAGTACGCTTCGATCTTCGGATTTTGTGATGTGTTTAGTGATTCTTCAAAAAGTTATGAGCTATACATTGTCGCTATCAAAACAATTACAGACAATTGACATCGATCTTATCACGGCATTTAAACATGTAGATGATGTTATTAATGTCTTACAACTCTTGAGAAACAACACTGACGTCGAATATCTTCATCTCTATGAAGACGCAAAGGTTTTACTCGAAGAAAATGGTGGTATACTGCGAATGCCACGCGTCGTCGGCAGACAATTAAATAGACCGAACATTCCTGCATTGGATGTATGCACGTATTACAAAATTAATTTGTTCATTCCATTTCTTGATCATACAATTCAACAATTGGTTGAAAGGTTTACCAAACATCGTAAAGTAGTATCAGCATTATCTGGTGTGCTCAAATTTTATTGCCAGTTCTGAAATTGAAGAAGCAATTCCCATGTACTCGTCACTGCTTCCCGAAAGCAACATATCAGTGGTTAAAGCAGAACTTGAAGTATGGAAAACAGTGATGACAAGTATCTCGCCTACCCCGAAATCTAGTTTGGAATGCCTAGATATGTGCGATAAAAACCTTTATCCTAATATTTACACATTACTACAAATCTTGGCTACCATTCCTGTATCCACTGCTACCTCAGAAAGGTCTTTCTGGAGCCTAAGGAGACTGAAAAACTATTTACGAAACACTACAAGTGAAAACAGACTTAATGATTTGGCTCTCATGAACATTCACTATGGAACAAAAATTCATGCAGTTAAAGTAGTGGATATATTTAAAAGAAAAAGCCGAAGATTTCTTCTTTAATGGTTTTAGATTTAGCGCAGAGGAACGAAATTAATTTAACCATTTCATTTAAAGTTAAGAACTTTATAAATATGTCGTAATTTTTCAGATGAATATATTGATATTAAATTTCATGTAAGTATATTTTTGTTGTTTTATTCACTTCAAAATACCCCCCTTGAAATCTTTTTTCAAGCTTATAGTGCTCATACCATTATTCTTGCAGTGACAGCTTGGAAAAGTCTGACCTTTTTGTTTACTGAAAATATTATTGGGAAAAAAGCATATTGGCTCTAAAACACCAGGAAAAAACGAAATAAAAATCAAATACATTTTTTTTTAGATACAACAAAACATTGTTATGTTCCTTTTTTTCGCCCTGCCAAGTATAGCCCTGTATTTATGTTTTTTGGACTTGAAAGGCATCAACAGGGCCCTCTTAGGTCCATTCCTTAAGCCTCTTTTTGCACTGGGTTTTGGAATTGGTGTGCTGGGAATGTCCAAAGGCTACGGAGGTACATTTTCCTTAATGAACCTTTAGCTCTTCCTAACTGTTATTTTTTTACTTATAGGCATGACTAAAAAAATTCTCGAGTGGGACTTTGCCGTAAAAATGAGCAATTTCACTTATTGCACATACGTGTATCACTTTTTAATTGTTTTTTTGCTGCACGGGTCCAGAAGAAGTTTATATAGATTCAGCGTGTTTTATCTGGTATGGTAAACAGTTAATATGGATTTACACAAAAGATAATTCTTTTGTTTTAAAGATTTTTAGCTGTATTCAGGATGTCGTGCTGTCCTATGCGATTGGTGGAATCATGTCGTTGGGCGTGGAGTATCCGGGATTGACATTGCAGAAAATGTATGTGCCACAAATTAAGAAAACACCCAAAGAAGTAACTCATAAGAAATAAATTTATACATATACGTAACCTTGTTTTATTTTTCTTTATTTATCATATATTTATTCTCACGATGTGCGTTTCGTTAACTATATTAGTATCATTAAGGATATGTGGTAAGTGTTAATCAGAAAATATTATGTGATTATCATTATCAAAACCAACAGAGGCCAAATTGGGCTTCGTTCTATCATCAAGTACTTGGTTTTTAAAAGATTGATTTAATATCATCAATAGGACAATCTTGATGAAAAAGAACAGCTATTGAAATGCTAAAGCTGGTGGTCGGATTTTACATAAAACACTGCCAATTTTTTACTCAAAATGCCTCAAAGAACAAAAAGTACCGTTATTCTTTTAAATAAAAAAGGAGCACGGGAAGACCTACCGACCGGACGCACAATCGATAGAGCAAGCAGGATTCAGAAGTGGATTCAGTACAATGGATCACATCCAGGTTCTACAGCAGGCCATAGAAATACACAACGAATACATCATGCCACTGGACTTGGTTTTTATCGATTATGAAAAACATTTATGGAACCCAGCGGTTGGGGTGCTTAACTTTTGACTACTGTTGTCTCATTGGACGCACATATATAAAAAAATTGCATATATATATATATATATATATATATATATATATATATATATATATATATATATATATATATATATATATATATATACGTATTATTATTTTTTTTATTTATTCGGTTTTTAGGCCTGTAATTAATTTTTAATTTTTAATTTTTTTATTAATGTTTCGGTTCAAATAAAGAACCATCCTCAGAATAATTCTACAATACATATAACTTTTATAAAAAATACAAACTTACATTTAAAAACATACCAATATTTAAATAAACAATTAATTTTTAAATTTTTTTAAATAATATGTAATAATTTTTTTAAAAATTTTTTTAAATGACATGTTTGACTTTGACATAATTAACTTTATTATTTTTTTTTGATAATTTTATTATTTATTATTTATTTATTTTTGCATCTAATATTCCACATAACAAATTCAAAACAATTAGGTTATAATAAAAAACAAAAATTTAAAGGTAAATAAAAAACATTAAAAATTAATTACTGACCGAAAAACCCAATAAATAAAAAAAATAATATTAATAACGGTCAATAGAATATATGTAATAATATATATATATATATATATATATATATATATATATATATATATATATATATATATATATATATATATATATATATATATATATATATATATATTGGGTTCCACAATCTCATGTGGCTAGTCATTACCATCAGACTAGTCATAATTTTGATTATAACTCAATCAAGGTCCTAACGACCGAGAATACTCTCACTAAACTGATGTTACAGGAGATGTTTTACATCAACAGATATAAAAACACTGCTAATTCCAGGTCTGATAGAATAGAAATTATTATTAATAATAGAAAAAGATTTTGCACAAATAGTTGAAATGTAATATAAAAAAAATAATAATAATTTAAGTAAAATTGAAAGAAAATAATATTTTTAATTCTTAGTATTTTGATATTTCGACTATCAATACGGGGTAAAATGGATCAGTATATGTGGAGACAAAACAATATCATTGATTTTAACTGTATATATTTTCCTTAGAAACGTTTGTTCCTACGTGTGAGTGTTGTTCTGTATTTTCTGTTTCTTTTATTATATATATTTTAACATTTTGACTGAATTTTAAACGTAAGTTCATTGTATATTTGTTATTTAAGTTTATTCATAATATGACATTTTTGTAGCTGTTACTCTTCCTGAAGAAGTCAGAAATACGGACGAAATATATTGAGGGTCATCAAAGAATGAAATCTTAGTATTAATTCATAAGAATAGACCTCATACCCGAGATTCTAGTCCTCTACTATTTACATAGTCGAGAATAAACAATTTCTATATATATATATATATATATATATATATATATATATATATATATATATATATATATATATATCCCGGTTGGATCAGGCAAAGCATTCTGACTCATTTTTGAGTGTTCTTTCTGATCCTCCACACCTCTCTCATCCTTTCTCTGCGGATTCTCTTTCTCTCCTCCGTCCACTTTGTTCCCGATCTCCTCGAAACTTCGTTCTCTGATGCAACGTTCCACATATGTATTTTGTTTCTGTATGTTATTCTATCCTCAATCTCTGTCGGACCCATTTGTGCTTTTCCCAGATCAGCTCTGACTTGCGTGCTTTGATTTGACTCCTCGTATGTATGTAAGAATTCTGTTGGTGAGTCTTGTCGGTGTGATATGTCTATAGAAATTCAATCTTCTTTTTCTTATGTCCGCCGCTACGTTGAACATTCTCTCTGTGGTCTTTCGAGAATGTAGTCTGTATCCTTCCTCTGTCAGTTTTCGGCCGAGAATTTTCCTCATAATTTTACGTTCTTCTTTTAAAATGTTTTCTATGCTGCTTTTTGTTGAAGTGTAAGTGTCTCGCTTGCGTATAGTACCCCTGGTTTGATTACTGTGTTGTAGTGTCTTATTTTTGCGTATGTGGATAGGTATTTCTTTTAGTATGTTTTTCTTCTTTTAGTATGTTTCTTCTTCTTTGAGTATAGTACCTCTGGTTTGATTACTGTTTTGTAGTGTCTTATTTTTGCGTGTGTAGGTAGGCATTTCTTATTGTAGATATTGTGTGTCTTGCCGTATGCCCTCTTCATCTTCTGTAATCGAGTCTTCTATGCTATCTTTTCTCCTCCTGTGGGTTCGAGGATCTCGCCCAGGTTTTGGACATCTAATTTTGAGCAGAAGAACGGTTCGGTTTCGGTTTTTTGAAAGGAGATTTGTAGGCCGACTTTCTCAGCACATTCCTTGAGGACTTCGATCGGATGACCTGTTATTCTTTAGTTTGCGTATGTGCTTATGGATTTCTTCCTATGTTGGTGGTGGTGATTCTGAGTGGGTATGGATACAATTTTCCTTGGGGAATCTTGTGTCGCGTATATATATATATATATATATATATATATATATATATATATATATATATATATATATATATATATATATATATATATATAGACTCACCAACAGAATTCTTACGTACATACCAGGAGTCAAGTCAACAGTACCATGGACAGCTCAAGTCAGAGCTGATCTGGGAAAGGCACAAATGGGCCCGACAGAAATTGAGGATAGAAGAACGTACAGACACAAAATACATATATGGAACGTTGCATCAGAGAGCGAAGTTTCGAGGAGATCGGGATCAAAGTGGACGGAGGAGAGAAAGATAATCCACGGAGAAAGGATGTGAGAGGTGTGGAGGATCAGAAAGAACACTCGAAAATGAGTCAGGATGCTTTAGATGATCCAACCGGGTCTATACGCACCTACTAATATATATATATATATATATATATATATATATATATATATATATATATATATATATATATATATATATATATATATATATATAGTCTAGCATATAGCATACCACGTGACCTATAAATGTGGACAACCAACACGACAAGTAGGTTCTTTAAATTATATACTCAGTGTAGCATTAAGAACTGAAATAAATATAACATTTGATTAGTTCTACATTATTTCGAACCTAAAGTAAAAAAAGTGTTGGAATAACTCTATCCAGCAGACGCCATGGAACAACAAAATAGAAGAAGAGATTTTTTATTGAATTGAATTCAATATTTGATTTTTATTTTATTGAATTGAAGAGCGTATTTTTATTGCAAATATTGACATATGGGTTACAGGATTAAATGAATGCTCTGTAAAAGCTTCAAATAGGAATGACACTCAATTAAAATATTTTACCTTTTTTTGAATCACCCTTTATACGCTCGAAGTTATTTATTTCCATTAGTTGTATTTCATAGATGTATTATAATAATATTAATGTATATCACCTTTAAAATCTTGGGCGTGTTTGTTATGAAATATCGACATTTTTCAATGATATTATTGGAATTTATGAAACATTTATAACTTTTTATTCCAGTAGTATTGAATGAATTATCGAGTAATGTAAATAAGTTTGTAATTACTTGTTTATTCAGCTTTAGTTAATATCGATCGGTCAAGTATCATATGATCGGTCAAGTATTATTAAATAAACAACAACTTTACATGGTGTTTTATAATAAAAACATGTAGAATTAATTTATTAGTTCTGAATTCTCTAAATACTCTAATTATGTTTCATCGTGACACTAGATGAAGTCCATACATCTCTGGTTACTCGCTAGAAATTATTCGATATTGCAGTGTGTTACAACATCCACCGCATCATCAAACTCTCATTTTCTTTGTCTTTTTGTGAAAAAACTGTGTCACCATCATCATCATCATCAGCCTCCTAAACTATCCAGAATATCAAATTTACTGTTAGCCCATTCGATTCAGCATCAAATTCTACATAAGTGCTGGTGCTTTAATTATTTTTTTTGCTTTTATTTGGGTTTTTCGGCACGATCTAAAACTCAAAAACGATCAAAAATATCTGTTCTTATGTAAATAAAGAATCACTGGGTAAAAACAAAAAACCAAACGGAGACAAATTTGTCAGTGATTTTTTTTTGTAATAAATTTGCCTAATGAACAAAATTTTAAAAATATAAAAATGTTATAAAAAAATGTACAAACTTTTAACGTTAACGTTAAGAATTAATTTCGGAATGGCAATGGGTTTTCTTTCTCCTTTGATGAGTAATCTTTATGGAGGAACTCGAGAATGTCATTAAATAAATCTCTTAAAAAGTCAATAATTTGGCTTAGATATGTTGATGATATTTTTGCTATATGGCAACAATCTAAATATTTTTTACAATATATAAATTCTCGAGAGCCTACAATTAAGTTTACTTTAGAGATGGAGAAGGAGAATAAATTGTCGTTCCTCGACGCTTTAATATTAAAACAAAACCACACATTAAAAACTACAGTTTACAGAAAGCCAACAAACACAGATAGATATCTCAATTTCTTTTCCAATCACTCAATCGGTCAAAATAGGAGTTATTAAAACTTTATATGACAGAGCAAAACTTGTTTATACTGACAGTGATACACTGACAAGAAACAAATCACATAAAAGACATTTTAATAAAAAACAATTACCCAAAACATTATATATATATATATATATATATATATATATATATATATATATATATATATATATATATATATACATATATACATATATACATATATATATATATATATATATATATATATATATATATATATATATATATATATATATATATATATATATATATATATATACCGTTTAAAACTTTTGATACTAGACAAAACAGACAAGTTATTAATAACATTAATAACTCTCAAACAATTAACCTCACAATTACTTATATCCGCGATATTTCTGACACAATTAAAAGAGTAGGAAATAAATACAACATAAGAACGACATTTAAAACAAAAAATACTCTTAGATCCCTATTAACAAAAACTAAACCAAACAACACAACAAAATACCAAAAATGTGGTTTATAAAATTCCCTGCAAATGTGGCACTTAAGGTGAGACATCTAGACGGTTAGATGTTAGAATAAAAGAGTTTAAAAACCTTCTTAAAAAGGGCGATTTTAATAAATGTAGAATTTGTCAACACGCATGGGAATTGGGTCATAAAATCATTTGGAATAATTTCAAAACGGTATTAAAAGAAAAAAGAAAAGAAACCGCTATAATTAATTTAAATAAAAATAATTGTATTGTTATGTCTTCGGTAGATTTAAATTCAATATGGTTCCCGATTCTAAAGAATATAATTAAAAATATTTAAGAATTTCAATAAACAATCACAATCACACGGTAAACCTCACCTATGTATATTTTTTTGGTAGTATGTCACTGTCATTAAAAACTAATTGTCAATGTATAAATACATTTACTTCCTATCTTTTCATAATTTATAGAAATTAATATAATTTATTTTTAGATTCGCTTTGAAAATGGGAGGAGAAACTTCCCGAAACGTTAACGTTAAAAGTTTGTATATTTTTTAGAACATTTTTATATTTTTAAAATTTTGTTCGTTATGCAAATTTATTACAAAAAAGAATCAGTGAGAAATTTGTCTCCGTTTGGTTTTTTTGTTTTTACCCAATGATTTTTTATTTACATAAGAACAGATATTTTGAGTTTTAGATCGTGGCGAAGAACCCAAATAAAGGAAAAAAAATATGAACACGCCACAATCAATCAGACATTGCTTTAATTAATATTTTTTAACTTTAAGCGAAGTTATAAGAAGTCTAAGAACGGACAAATTTGCAATTTTTCAGCCCCTGTCCATTCACTGCAGGATAAAGGCCTCTTTAGCATGTTTCCAACTGTTGGAAGACCCTGAGCTTTCTTCTGCCATTCTCCTATCTTGCCATTCCTCCTATCTACGTGATGATATCATCAGTCTATCACAGCAGTTCGATAAAGAAATTTCAAAATTAATGAGCTTCTTCAGCAGCTTTCCAGAATCCCCTTTGCTTTTCTCGTCCTTACCAATCCTTTTCGTTCTTGACAGTTATCGTTCTTAATCGTTGCTTGTACCATTCCATGGCCCTCTTCCACATTAAAGTGGTTAAGAACAGTACAAATGCAAAATATTGTTTTATCGTTTGACAAGATGTAATCAATTTTCTTGTGAGTCCAGATGAACGGTTCCATGTCCATTTTTTTATGACATTTTCTTATAAAAGCTTCATTCTCAAATTTATAATTAAATAATTTGTCACCCCTATTTTCTTCCATTCAGACCAGTTATACTTTCACCAGTTCCTGCTTTTCCAATTCTAGCATTACACTTCTGTCCATTCACTGCAGGATAAAGGCCTCTTTAGCATGTTTCCAACTGTTGGAAGACCCTGAGCTTTCTTCTGCCATTCTCCTATCTTGCCATTCCTCCTATCTACGTGATGACATCATCAGTCTATCTTGTTTTCGGCTTTTTTTGTGGACGTTTGTGATCAAGTGGTAGCCATTCCAGGATTGTCTGGGTCTACATGTCGTCTCTTCTAGAATACATTTCCTTATAGTCTAGAAAAAACTTAAAATACTCCATCTTGCTTAAAAGACTCCCTGCATTCCTCATTGTCCACCGTTTTTTTTTCATTAATTCGATTTATTGGTCATGGGATTCAATGGTCTCATTGGAGATTTTGGACCGTTTGAAACATTGTCCCGTTGGTGCTATTGAAAAAGCTGTTTCAAGCACATTGTTGATGATTTCTTCACACCGATCAGTTATTTTTATCTCTTTCGAGTCTTGCAATACATCACAGCAGTTCGATAAAGAAATTTCAAAATTAATGAGCTTCTCCAGCAGCTTTCCAGAATCCGCTTTGCTTTTCTCGTCCTTACCAATCCTTTTCGTTCTTGACAGTTATCGTTCTTAATCGTTGCTTGTACCATTCCATGGCCCTCTTCCACATTAAAGTGGTTAAGAGCAGTACAAAGGCAAAATATTGTTTTATCGTTTGACAAGATGCAATCAATTTTCTTGTGAGTCTAGATGAACTGTTCCATGTCCATTTTTTTTATGACTTTTTCTTATAAAAGCTTCATTAAAGCTGTCTTCCATTCAAACCAGTTACACTTTTACCAGTTCTTGCTTTTCCAATTCTAGCATTACACTTCTCCTTGTCTCACTTCTCCTTATCTGCCTTATTTTTGGTTCAATCATTTGCGAACAATCAACAATGAATTGTGGATGGATGCACCATTTACCTGCAAGTACCTATCCCGTCGTACATTAAGAGAAAGATTTTCAATTGCATCCCAAAATTCCCCATCCCAGAAATTAACTAAAGGACCAGTATTCAGTGTTTCATTAAAGAAAAATGGACCAATTATTCGGTTTCCTAAAATCTCAAACTAGACCTTCACCTTCTGAGAATATTGGCCTTTACAATTTATAACTCAATGAGGATTACATCCAGTATCTACAGTTTTGAGACGATACAACCCCGTTAGTAGTGAATGTAGCCTCATCAGTAAACATAATCTTTTTCAGGAAATGTAGGAAACAATAGTTACTTTATATATACTTTTATTGTACTATTACGTACACTTTATCATATATACTATTATACATATATACTCGTATTTGTATGGATGTAAGAACTTTGGTTTATAGGGCTTGATTTTGTGACGAACAAAACAACTGATTTTATCCCTGCTAATATTCAGTTGAGACGATAAATCTCGAAGTCTCTCCTACTACGAACAAAATCACGAAACAACCGGATTATTTCAATTTTTTCTCTTAAAATCAATGACATTTTAATTCTGTGATCGATGACTAGAACTGACTAGAACGCAGTAAACTCAAAGTTTCATCTGACTGTAACTTGTAATAATTTTGTGGGTACACCCCACATAAAGAAAACATTAAAAATGCGAATTTTGTCATGAAACTCGGGATGTGAACTCGGACCGAACAACTTTTGTGACGTAAAATATCGAGAATTGACCGTGTCTGCGAATTCGTAGTAGACTGAATTTAAAGTTTAGATTTCAGTTGAGTATCTTAAAAATGTGACTCATCAATCTGTATGTCTTTGTATGTATGTTGTGGAGTTTTGTGTTAAATGTCCCGTTTACGTTTTTTTTCCTTTTACGGAAATCTATCCTGAACAATTCTTGACCTTAAAAGAAACATTCAGGCCACCATTGAAAATATACCATTCGATACGTATAAACGAGTAATCGAAAACAGGGTCTCCAGAATGCATTCCACCAGCTGAAGTCGAGGAAGACATTTGAACGACATTGTTTTCAAAACATAATAAAATTAAATATTTCAAGGTAAAATAAATATTAGATTACTACTTGTAGTTAACATTGTGTCTTATTTTATAGTTCCGAGAACCCTTTATATTTATTAATTGTATTTGAAACGATAGACGACTTTTATATGACTTAATTATAAGTTTTATAATTATCCACGGGAAGGACGAGAATGTAAACGCTTCTTGCCTGAAAGAACTGAGGTCATAACAGAATTATTGTTGTATGAGTGTCTATGTGTAACAATCTCTTAGTTAATTGATATTAATGGTTTTGTTGTCGATAATTTATAATAAAGCAAATTGAATATTTGTGTATTTTGATACTAATTTTAAGTGCAAATAAGTGGTAATAAATACACACGAGAAAAAGTTCTAGTTCGTAGATTCAACACTAATAATATGAAGGCGGTTAGTATTTTTACATCAGTTTTAATCATTTTACCGCGTTTTCAAACGTCGTCTTGTAAAGCAAAAGCCCCACCTCTTATTTTCGATATGGAAAATTATACAAAATGTTTGGAACATCCAGGATATTTTTACTGCTTTGCCAATATAGAAATTAACCAAGAAAATAATGAGCAGCATTGCCAGGTAGGATATATATTTTTTTAATATCATACAGGTTGTAAGGGAAATATGCCACATTATTTTGAACAAAAAAAATCTTTAAAACATATCCACAATACATCCTTTGTTGTTCTCGCTAAAAGGGCCAGAATTTTCGTTTTTTTTTTAAATTGACGACGGCGGATTGTCGTGTCTATTTTAATATTCTTTCATTGGCCTTTTAAGGTATTTTTTGAAAATAAACTGTGACATTTTTATTCCATTCGTTTCAGCATACATTAGGTTAGGTTTGTTTTATTGGCGTTTTTTTTATTGGCGGGTTGACATTATTGGCGTTTAATGTCAAAGTTGAAAATAGTAGCACTAATTTTTCACAGCATAACCCTTTTTAAACTTTTCACGTCACATTAAGAAACAAATAATTAATTATTTCATTGAACTAACTGTTCAAAATGCCCATTATTTGAGTCTATACAAGCCTGGTACCGATTTAACCAGTTGAAACACGTTGAAAAAATTCGGGCCTAATCTGGTCGACAGAAGCCAAACTACGTCCTTAACATAAGCTTTCCCTTAAACAAGATAAGAATGATGTGACAGGATGCAATGACAAGCAGTGAAATAATTTTTGTCATCATTGGATATGTCGTTGGAAATGACGTTGCAACATTGATTTTGCCTGAGATAGGGCATGATTATTAATTAAAAAAAATGTTTTAACAGCGGTCATTAGTTTATTTGCGGTTTGTTCGTCAAGAAATATCGAATTAATATTTGCCATATATGCTTTTACATCAGTGGCGGCTCGTGGGTTTTTAAAGTGGGAGGACGTAGAAGAAAATAGTGCCGATGAAGATTTTTTTTGCTTTCCCCTTCCTCCTTTTTATTTTTCATGCTATTAAAACCCTATACAGGAGGTAAACAAGGAAAACATTAAAATTTTGTATTGTTACTTCTTACAAGGACATTGGAGGTTGAGTTGGTGCTTGTTGCGCAGATAAATGAATGAATAAGTAGATACCGTTTCCCGAAGAATAAACCATTCAAACAGTTTAGTGTAACTGCAAATCAATAGAGAAAATTCGAAAAAGTTCATGAGAAGCTCGACAAGTTAAAAACAAAATCAAAGTTTTATGACAAAAATGGTTTTAGGGTACACATTTTTTTTGTCGGTGAGTCGTCTGACAAAAATTCAACACGGCCGTGGGACGACCGTTAGTTTTTAATTCAATTTTCTCCTCCAAACTTAAATTAGTCATTATTAACTGTTTTAAATCAGACCACTTCATTTTTGCAAAAAGTTGAATAAAAGTTGATTTTTTTTATTTTAAAATTACTGCTCAGTACGGTCGCAGGGAATCTACGTCCAAATCGCATGTTTTAGAAAGCAGTTAAACACCCGAATTCTGGCAACCAACAAAACATGTAACGCCAACGGTGAGATAAGATAACGTGCCGTACGGTCGCTGGAGGTAAACGTCCGACCAAAGGTGTAAAAATTGTGGTGAGAGGATGGAATTTTTATTCGCATTATTTGGTGTCATGGATCGACAGACGTTCTTCTACATTTGGAGATTTTAATTTTTAATAATATCTTAAAATGAGTTAAAGGAAAGAAACTGAACGGAAATAAAATATGGTGTTTTGCTCTGAAAAGTTTTTTACTGTGATAAATGCTGGAGGGGCGACGCCCCAACGCTCTACCTCATGAGCCGCCACTGTTTTATATATAACACATCGATCAATAAGTCTCCGGTCTGATATATAGATGGCGTCACTTATACCCTTACCCTGCATATTATTAGATTTTAAAATAATCTATTTGTATTATAAATAATGTATTTTTTACAGTATAATTGTAGGAGTTATAATCGTTCAAAAATTCACAGAGGTTTATGTATACCATCACATTTAAAGAAAGAAGAGAAAAAAATCTATGTACAGGATAAACTAAAAGAAAAACTGGAATTTCATCAATTTAGTTTGATGGTTTTCAGTCTGGACTGTAAGAGGGACGTGAGAATGTTTCCAACTCTACAAAAACCCATGCTGTGAGTGAATTTCTCGTCCTTTTTCCCTGTTGTTTTTTTACTTTATTTTTCAGTATATGTTTGGTGATTTATTTAGTTGTGGTAGTGTACGCGACTTTTACAAATATACCCCAAGGGAAACTGGGCACAAGTGAGTCTTTTTATCTGAACTAGGAAACAGTGAAATAGCAAACACTATTGCAGAATCTTGGTGTAATTATTTCTCGATGATTGAGAATTTTCAACGTTTAACTAGAGGAAAAAACTCCGATTACCAAAAATTAATATCCATGCAAGGAATTAGAACTTATCACACTCTGGTGGTGATATGCTGTCACTCTGTGATGTCTTGGGTTAATGTTTATATTAAAAATACTCATTATATGGAAGAGGTGTGTTAGATTCTTTTATTTAAATAAATACTTGTCCAATAAGAGTGTTAGAATTTTAAAATGAGCTACAATGATAACTACAAGTCTGTTGGAAACAAATGTCGGTTCACAGTCTAATCTCTTATGGCATTTTTGTTCTGTATTGTCTTTTTGTAGTGTCATATTTTTCTCGTGTAGTAAATATGTCGAGGTTCGAGACAAATAAAAAATAAAATATCAAAAGGAAAACCCGAGTGAAAGCCGTCGTATATTTATGAAAACTTACGTTGACATAGTAAATTTATATAATGTACTGAATACAACATTTTTTGAGTGACACTTATATTACAAAAAAAATTCTATGTTCTGACACTCTTATTGGAACATATATTATATTATTATTATTCACGTATGGGCTCTGGTGGACCACGCGAAGTACAGTTAGAGGCGTTGGTTGTTGTTAGCCTTCCTTTGTGCCCATACTAATTTAATTCTTTCGCTATGAGCTTTTTTTCTTTTATCAGACCAAATTGTTCCAGTCTTTTTACATTTTTCTCTCTGGTCAACCTTCCAAACGTTAACCTTGTGTCTGAAACAGCCTATATCCTGAATTTCACTTTGTGTAATAATTGCCGATCGTAGGTCCTCTTTAATTGCAGCAATCCATTTAATTATTTCTAGTTTAGCTAGCTCTACTCCTATTTTCATAAAATTCGACTATTTGTCTAGTTAGCCTACTCGGATTCATCCGTTTTATGTGTCCGTAAAACTTAAGTCTTCTTTTTCTCATATCGCTATGTATATCTGTGTATTGTTTGATTTCTTGGTTTTCTCGAAGTCGGTATGTTGTGCTATTTATTTGTTTGGGGCCTAGGATTTTTCTTATGATTTTTCTTTCCTTCTTTTCAATGTCCTCGATGTCCTTCTTTCTATTCAAAATGGGCGTTTCTGCAGCATATAGATATTCTGGCTTAATAACTGTGTTGTAATGTCTCAGTTTTATGTTTTTAGATATGCATTTTTTGTTGTAAATATTTTGTTTAAGTTTCAATGCCGTTTCCATTTTTTGATATTTCCCCTTACTGGCCGCTTTTTCCAACAAATTTTCCATGATTATTTCACCCCAATAATTTAATTGAGAGACTCGTCTGACGTTACCATATTTTGTTTTTAGAAATGGTGTTCTTAGTTTGTTGCAGGTCATGTATTGTGTCTTTTCAAAGGAAATTTGGAGTCCTACCTTTTCTGCTGGTTCTTTCAGGATTTCAATCTGTTTTTGTGCCTTTTATATATTTTGAGCCAAAATTGCTAGATCATCAGCTAACGCCAGACAATCAATTTTGATGTTGGTTCTCCCCAGTTTAATGGGCTGGTCAATATTCAGGGCCGACTTTTTTTCACGCCACTCTTGTATTACTTTTTCTAAAACACAGTTAAACAATAGTGGCGAGAGTCCATCCCCTTGTCTCACTTAAGTTTTAATTTCGAAGGGCTCTGAGATGTCACTCATGAATTTAACTTTTGACCTTGTGTTAGTTAACGTTGGTTTAATAATTGCCAGCGTTTTCAGATCTAGTCCTTGTTCTTTCAAGATTTGGACTAAATATTTGCGGTCAATAGAATCATATGCTTTTTTGAAATCCACAAATGTACAGACAAGATTTTTATTGTACAGTTTTTGATGTCTTAGGATCAACTTTAGATTCAGGATCTGTTCAAGGGCAGGATCTGCAGGAATAGCAGCAGCTGCCCCAAACCTTTTTGATATTCACCAATTTTAGGTTCTAATTGTCCCTGTGCTCTAGTCTAGTAGACATTGAGATAGAATCTTGTAACAAACTGGGAGAAGAGATATCCCTCTGTAGTTGTTTACATCCGTTCTATCGCCATTATTGTGTAGTGGATGGATTAGAACATCTTTCCAATCTTCCGGAATCCGTTCGGTTCGCCAAATTTCTTGTAGAATTTTGGTTATTTCCTTGATTGTACCTGGACCAGCGGATTTCAAAAGTTCAGCAGTGATTCCATCTTCACCAGAAGCTTTGTTATTTTTTAGTCGCTTGATTTTCTTAATTACTTCATCTTCATTCGGTGGTAATGAATCTGGGTTTGTTTGTTTAGGATTTAGTGTTGGTAATTTGTTTAAGGGCTCAGAACAGTTTAGTAGTTCAAAATATTTCGTTTTTTGTTTGGAAGCAAAGACTTACAGGGTTTATAGCCTGTTAATTTAATTTTAAATGTTTTGTAAAAGTTTCGGGTGTTATTTTTTTGGAAATCTTTTTCTATTTCATTAAGTTGATTGTTTTCATATTTTCTTTTAGTTTGTCTAATTAGCTTCGATGATTCTTTTCTTACTTCCAAAAAGATATTATAGTTTATTGCTGTTTTTTGACTGTTCCAATCTTTGAATGCTTTACTTCGGCTTAATACTGCTTGTTCGCAAACTTCATCCCACCTCGGATGTTTTCTACGTTTTTGTAAAGAGACTAACTTTAAAGCTGTTTTAATTATTTTTTTGTTTCAATTCTTGCCAGTTCTGTGCTGGTTGTTTATCAAGCTTTTTTGTTAGGGTTGGTTTTATTTTCGCAGGGTCGAACTTTGGTATTGGCAGTCTCTTTTGGATAACTTTTCGAGGTTTTAAGCTAAGTTAGATTCTAGTCAAGTAGTGATCCGTGTCTATGTTAGCTCCTTTCCTCATTTGAACATTCAAAATCTCTTTATAATTGGGGTACGAAATGGTAACATGGTCAATTTGAAATTCACCCATGTACGTGTTTGGGCACCTCCAGGTCTCTTGTTTTGTTATTTTCTTCTTAAAATGGGTTGACTTCATTTTTATATTAAACTGCGAACATAGTTCAACCAATCTTCTACCATTATGGTTAGTCTATTTATGAGCGGGAAAACTACCGACTGTTTTCCTGTACTTTCTTTCTATGCCTAGTTGTGCGTTGAAATCACCCAATATGATTTTTTCATGGTTAGAGGGAATCTTAGAGATAGTTTTTTCCAGAATTTTCCAGGACTTATATACTTTTTCAGGATTAGATTTATTTTCTTCGTTAATTGGGAGTTGTGCATTGATTAATGTATAGTTTTTGTTAGCACACTTGAGGGATAGTGTCATAAGTCGATTATTTACTGGCTGGACATTAGTTATAGAATCAAGAATGTTTCTTGAGATAGCAACACCGAGATGTGGTGTATTTTTGGTATTCTTTTGTCCGTTTTACTTTGAAAAAGTCTGCAGTTGCCGAATTCCAAGGTGTTATCATCTGTCAATCTAGTTTTTTGCAAAGCTAAAATTTGGATTTTTAGCTGATTCAATGTTCGCCCCAATTCGTGCAGTTTTCCTAGGCACAGAAAAGATTGATATATACCGTTCCAAAGAAAGTTTTTTTGTTCGGTTTCAGACGTAGGCCAGAGATCTCCGACTCCCTCTAATAGATTTTGCGTTTAAGCCCGGATGCCCCAGAATCCGAAGGTCCGGTTTTACCAGCAAAGCTGGTCTACCTCCTGGGGTAATTTTGTAATTACTAGAACGCTTCATCTTGTACCTTGAATTAAAGATTTAAACCATGACGGTTCAGAGGTTAAGACTGGAGAGGTTAGTTCCAGAATTTAAATATCAGCCGCACCACTGGTGAATTGACGCTGATCACTCAACCGCTTGATACAAGTCAGACGCTAAGAGGATTTAGTTTTTTTTGCCTTGGTTCGGGGCTGCTTATTTTAAAATATTCGTAGCTGTCCATTAATATCTAATGGAACTTTCACTATCCACCACCCGTGACCCGTCCAGTACTTTAGGCGAGCTATACTGGAAAATATATTATATTAATATAAATATATAATAATTACAAGAAAATAAAAATATTTTTTAGCTGTATCAGTCGATGGATATTCGTTTGGTAATGAGTTATTTTATGATAATAGTGCAACCTTTCTTCGTTATGTCCTCATGGTTACTGACCAATCAAATTCTAGAGTTGCAGAGAAAAAATGGACAATTTACCGTGAGGGATATGGGAGTTTTGTTACTAAATAGAATGGCCAGGTATGTCAGTTTAAACACTGGAGTGTTTAAACAAAGAGTTAACGAATATGAAGAAAAATTTCAGCCAGAAACCTAATTTCAATTATCTTTCGTATCTGAGATAAAACAAAATTATCGTTTTAATAGTAACTTTGAAATTTAAGAAACACGTCAAACATTAAATATAAGTTAACAAGAAGTTTTCTTATTAAACACAAATTAAACTGAGAGCGATTTACCACTAAACACCGAATCGTTTTTTTTTTAAAGTTCTCGATGCACGTTTCGCTAACTATGTTAGCATCATCAGGAGATGATTTAATTATAGTTATAGGTCTGGTTGGTTTCGGGATCAAATATAGGTTCTGAAAAAGATGTTATTTATCTCAGATTATGTATTTTTTTCCAGATTTTGGCCAGCTTTATTCGTTATGATTTTTGGAATGATGACGCTACTTTCTTCATATTATAATGGTCCCTTAACTTCAGAGCTGATGAATGTTATCGGGGATACCTGCACGAAGAATTGGTGGGCTACCGTGTTCCAAGTTACCAATTTTATTTCCTATAATCAAATAGTACAAAAAAAAACTCTGTCAGTTTTATTTCTTTGTTTCTATATGCTCTGTAATTTCAGTGTAATTTGGGAATGTGGTCGTTATCTATGGACACTCAATATTACGTCCTCAATATGATTATCCTCTATTTAATTTTACTAAACCGTTGGAGTTTTATGAAGGTTTTGATGATATGTTTGGTATATTTCTACATAACGAACGTCCAGATGTTCTATTTAAATCGGTTCCCCGCTTTACACTTGTTTTCTTTGGAGTAAGTATTAAATATCGGGTTGTTTGGAAAGCTCGTAGGGATAATAATGTTAAATAAATAAGCAAAGATTAATTTCTAAATATTTCCACAGTGCCTTTTTCAAATGCAAACCATGCTAAACCAACAGAGAGAAAAGTGTCCATCGACCTAATAGTACCATAAAACATGATAGTGGGGAAATCCATTTTTTGTCATCGTCTAGGACAATATAAGTTTAATAACGGTGAACCATTTAAGTTTATCTGGTCATTTAAGAAAATATCCGAATTTTTCCTTTTATTTATTTCTAGGCTCTCTGAAAGATTTAATTTTTATGATTTATTCCCATTATGTAACATTATAAAATTATCATTGAATGAATGCTTTTCTAACATCAAGTGGTTGGCATGATGAGTGGTTGGCATGATTTAGTATAACTTCTTTTATGTTCGTTGAGCCTAGTAGAGAAAGATCTTCCTGTTTGTCCAACATAGACTTTTAGACACGATCCGCATGAAAATAAACTCCTAAAAACAGTTTATTTATTTTAATTTTTATTGTTTTTAATGAGGCGTCATAGACTTTTATTTGTTTTAAAAACAATATTTATATTGTTTGTTTTGGATAAATATCTCGACACTAATTTGGTAATTTTTTCCTTATTTGAATAAGGATGACAATATTTATTGTATATAACTAAATCTATATGTAACGGTTTATGAAAAATTGCAAAATCATGTATAATGTTTTTGTTTATTTATGATACAAATTCAAGCGTTATGGTTTCGGAAAGATTTTCAAGTGCTCGCGGTTTGTCTATGTAAGCTTTGAATTTTAAGTAGCCGCATAAAAAGTAGTCACAAGCTGAAAAGTCTGGTGCCCAGGAAAATATTCTCCTAAAAAAGCCATTGTTGCTCTTGACGTATGGCAAGTCTTCTTGGAACCAAAATGTATTGAGTTAATGCATGAGGTTTACAGGTGTTCAGAATCGAAAGTTCTGTTTGTTTACCATCCCCGATAAAAAAAATGGGCCTCGTCACTCATGAAAAAAACGATCTTGTCGTCCAGCAATTCCAGCATTCTTTCTGCGAACCTTCGCCGTCTCACAAAGTCATTTTGTTGCAATTTTTGGACAACCATAATTTTATACGGATGGAAATGAAGGTCCAAGTGTAAGATTCTTCGAACTGACCTGTTTGGGATTCTAAGAACGCGAGGAATGGTTTCCACTGTTTGTCGCACCATTTCAATGTTTTCCGGGGTTCGTACTGTTCGATCTTCTCCCCGTGCAGTCCCTGGTCTCAACGATCCTGTTGTTTGAAATTTGTTCACCCACTTCATAATGGTATCTCGTTTTGGAACGCGACCTTGCTGACCAACGTTAAAATGATTTCGAAATCGTCGCTGTGTGAGCACAACAGAACGACCAGTTTCAATAAAAGTGTTGTAAATAAACACGTGATGTGCCACAGACCATGGCTCCATATCTACTAGAGATGTCCGGATCGGATCTGATTCGACTTCTAGATTCGGATCTTTTAAAAGAGTCGAATGAACCGGTTCCTAAAATTACGATACACGGATCTCGGATCCCAGACGGTTCTCGGTTCTGTTGGATCTTAGATAAGGACAAGGATAGAAAGGTTATGTTCTATAACGCAGAGAATATGGCTTGTATCTTGTGGTGTGTGTGGCCTGCATCTGTCCGCACCTATCGCTTAGAAAAATATAGTAGTAGTCGGGTCGGACGGATCTCGGGTCTGGGGATCATTTTTAGATCCGTTGATCTGTGAACCGTGAGAGAAAAGATCCGTGGGGAAAGGATCCGCGGATCCGTAATGCAAAATAAACCGTTCGAAGTCCTCGTACTGTGACTTAAAATTTGCAATTTATTATTGTTTTATGTACCTAGATATATAAATATACCTAAATATATAGAATGAGGTGTATGGCAGGGGGACGCAATATCGCCTATTCTTTTCTCGGCTGGCCTTGAAGAAGTATTTCGTAAACTGGATTGGGAACAGGATGGTGTAAAGATCAATGGTGCAAACTTAAACCATCTTAGATTTGCAGATGCTGTTATTCTCATTTCACAAGACCCAGAGGAGCCGCAAAGACGCATATAAGAACTGCAAAGGGCTGGCGAACCATTTGGCTTGAAAATAAACCTGAAAAAGAGTCAGGTCATGTTCAATAACTTCGCTCAGGACAGAAGAATTTCAGTTTTAGGAAGGGATTTAGAGGTTGTGGACAGCTTTATATATCTTGGGCAGAGGATTTTAATGGAGGGGAATACCGCCCGGGAGGCGGAACGGCGTGTTAAATGTGGCTGGAAGGCATTTGGTAGGCTCAACATAGTGTTTAAGAGCAGACTCCCACTTTGCCTGAAAAGAAAAGTATTCGATCAGTGCGTTCTACCCGTTATGACATACGGAAGTGAAACCTGGATACTCACATCGCAATCAATTCAAAAACTTCGGGTGGCACAGAGGGGAATGGAAAGATGTATGCTTGGCATTACAAGACGAGACAGAAAGTCCTGCGCATGGATCAGGGAACAAACAAAAGTCTGTGACATCATTGGAAGAGTAAAGCAATTGAAACGGAGATGGGCAGGCCATATAGTAAGGCGATGGGACGACAGATGGACCAAGCAATCCTGGAGTGGATACCGCTTGATCGCAAACGTCCGCGAAGAAGACCGAAAGCACGATGGATTAATGGCATCGTTAAGTATATTGGACCCGAGTGGCAGAGGAAAGCCCAGGACCGTGAAAGTTGGAAGCATGCTGAGGAGGCCTTCATCCTGCAGTGAATCGATACAGGCTGACGATGAAGATATAAATATATAGAATAATACACATAATAATTAAATATGTTAATTTATTTTTAAACAATTACATTTATTTATTTATTTAGCGTATGGCTCATATTGATTTATGTACATAATATACATTAAAATATATTACATAAATAGATTTTATTGTAAAACACAAAAACTTATAAATTTTAAAATAAAGTATAAAAATATATAAAAAATAAAAAATATGAAAAAAACATAAAGATACAAAATATATATAATAAAGTTCAACATCAGGTAGGACACATAAGTACATCAAATTTTAAAATTAATTTTTAAAAATTAAAATTTTTAAACAATTACATATTTACATGTAAAAATATGATTTCATTTATCTTTTTAGTTTTCAATCTCTTCTTTTTTCTGTCACAATTTGACCAGTTTTACTGAAAATTCTTTCACATGGCACTGAAGTAGACATAAGACAGAGCCTTTTTTTGGACAAATTTATAGTCTTGGATAAATATTTTTTCTTTGAAACCACCATATTAAGGGGTCCTCGTGTCGATCGATTAAGGGCTCATTTAAAAATGTTTCTATTTCATTAATAGCTGCTGACGTAGGGTTTCTGGAACTTTTTACATTTATTACTTTAAACTTGAAGAGATTTACCACTAAACACCAAAACACTTTTTTGAACTGCTCGACGTACGTTTCGCTAACCATGTTAGCATCATCAGGAGATGATTTAATCTAATCCTAAAGCTAAACTAAATTCGATTTATATGAGAACCCTAATTGCTTACCTACTACTTAGGAAGCGTACAACGTACAACCTACCTAATGAATAGAATTTAACAGATTAAATCATCTCCTGATGATGCTAACATGGTTAGCGAAACGTACGTCGAGTAGTTCAAAAAAGTGTTTTTGTGTTTAGTGGTAAATCTCTTCAAGTTTAGTGTTTCACACCAAAGGTTCCAATAGACGAATTGATTAATTACTTTGTTTTAAAAATGTTTCCATGTGAGAGAGTGAATTATTGCTTTTTGATGTCAATGATATACCGAAAACTTTTAATAATTCATACGAAAAATAATTCATATACGGGCATATTACTGTCAATCGTAAAGTATTTGTTATACGAGAAACGATTCAGTGGGATCCGGATCTTTGAATTGATTCGGAACCGGTGATCCGACTTTCCAAAATGATCCGTATTTCTCATCACTACTGAGATGGCATCCCGGAACGAGTAGATATCAACCATCCTGAAAACATTCGCTCGGCACTGCCGCGCTTAACAGTCGTTTCAAAAACACTATACCTCCCTATCGGACCCTATATAGTTTGTTTAATATATGTTTCGTCTTATT